>CM045770.1:24666823-25131651 GCA_025200525.1 Camellia lanceoleosa
GTTGTAAACATGAAATTGAACAAGTATTGGTGGAAATGGTGAAATTAGATATATATTATCTCACACCCTTTAGAAATTTTGAATATATTATCTGTCTTCAGAATATATATTTATGTTTAGAAATATTTGTATTAGGCTATCAGTGGAGGATAACTTTGATTGTTGTAGAAATGGCATGTGGATTAGGTGAATTAAAACTAATCTCTTGTTGGTTGTCATTGAATATGAATATGTGTAAATACATTGTATATGCATGATTGTTTGGGAGAAGAAGGGAATGTACTCTATGTGTGATTATGTGCTTAAATACATTGTATATGTATGATTGTTTGGGAGAAGAAAGGGAATGGACTCCATTATAATTAAGTTGGCCGAAGTGTTCTGGGTGAAAGTCCCAAAATTTATACATGGGTACTGATCCCGAGGATGAAATATCCGTAAAATGGCAGTTTGAAGTGTTTGTGTGTTGATTATGTAATTATTGAACCATTGAGATGTAGTCTCATTTGGGTTATTGAAAAATAATGGCATTAGCTCATGTCTTGAAATTGATTGAAGGAAAATGAAATGAAATATGAACTTGGCATTCTACGACTACATGAAGATGTGAATGTTTTATCCCTAGCATTGTATATGCACATTGCACTTATATCTTTGTTAAGCCTCATATACTGTGTTAGATTGTTTCTACTAGGATGTGGCTCACCCTATTTGGGAAAAACATTTTCAGGTAATGATGGCATGCCTCCACCAAGACAATAACATTGGAGGGATTTGGGAAGCAAGAGCTTCTTCGTTTTGTTTCACTTTTTGTACAGCCATGGGCTTTAATTGTACAAGTAAATCTCATTTTTGTTGTAACCAAGCCAAGACTTGGAAAGATGTAAGCCTATAGGGCATTTCTTTGTGATAAACTCTTTTGTAATGTTAACATTATGAAATGAAATAACATTGTACTCTAATTTATGCTGTCATTTATATATGCTTCTGGGTTGTATTTATTTTACTTTTGAGGGCATTACAACTTGGTATCAGAGCGTACCGGGTTTGAATACTTTGGGTATGTGGGAAGTGGTTAGTACCACAATGGGTTTGCCTTTCTTTACAGAGATGTTTGTATGTTAGTAATGTTGTGTGATAACATGCTTATATGATTATATGGGTATGAGATTTAATTCCTAAGATGTTGATTGGGTCTACGGGTTTTTGGAAGTCCTATTAGAAGAGCACTTGATCATTGCTGTTTTTAATTGGAACTCTAGCAACACCGCGGGACAGTCACTATCTAGGAAGGAAATTCGTATATGTTTATGTGATTACTTGCTTATGTGGAGTGAATTATTGTTGTCCAATGTATTTGGACGCGAGTGAATTAGCTTCGGCACACTTGTAAATGTGCAAATCTCTTTCGTTACCTTTATTAGGATGTCAGGACGTGGTCGTGGTCGTGGTAGGCGTGGTAGGCCTAGGAGGCATGAGGTGCCTATACCGGACGAAATTTCGACACAGGAGGAAAAAGTTGGTCAGGCCAATGTGACCAAACCAGTTGGTCAGCAGGCCATGGGCACCTTAGCCTGCGAAATGGCCGGAGCTTTGCAGGAATCCATGGACATTCTCAAAGCTGAGAATCAAGTCCAGGCCCAGGTCACTATGGCAGGGCCATCTTTTCTGAAGAGGGAGTTTTTCCGGTCGAACCCGAATGAGTTTCTGGGCGATCCTAAGGAGCCACTAAAGGCAGATGAGTTCCTTGAACAGATAGTGAAGATGTTCGAGATGCTTGGTATCGAGGACGACCAGTTGAGGGTGACCTTGGCATCTTTTCAGTTGAAGGAGGATGCGGGTCAATGGTGGAAGTATGCGTGTGGGTGCATTGGACGGACTTGGGAGGCTTTTGTCGACGCCTTCCAGGACAAGTTTTTTCCTCCCACGGTTAGGGAGAAGTTGAGGGACTAGTTTTCCAAGCTGGTGCAATTGAATACACCAGTGGCTGAGTTTGAAGCCACATTCACTAGCCTCTCTAGGTTTGCACTTGAGTTGGTGGCGACTGAGGAGTGTCGTTGTTTGGAGTTTGAGAAGAGGCTAAGGACCAGGTTCATGTTTAGGGTGGCCGGATCCATGATTAGAGACTATGGGTGCCTCGTGGA
Organism: Camellia lanceoleosa; assembly: GCA_025200525.1. NCBI lineage: Eukaryota > Viridiplantae > Streptophyta > Magnoliopsida > Ericales > Theaceae > Camellia > Camellia lanceoleosa. The sequence goes on from CM045770.1 coordinate 24,668,968, forward strand.
GGCAGCGGCCCATCTTGAGACTATCATAAAGGCAGAGGAGGAGAGGATGAGGGGTTCCATGAGGAGTTAGAACCATCAGGGGGACATTAAGAGACAGAGGGGTTCTAAACCCCAGTTGTCCCAGGGAGCTCAGTCGAGGTCCACATTCCCAGTACCGAGTTCGGGTTCTAGAAGAGGTAGTCAGGGACGTGTGACTTGTTTCAAATGTGGTCAGTTGGGCCACAGGTCTCCAGCTTTCCCGCAAAGAGGAAGAGGGCAGCAAGCAGCATCGTATTCGACTCATTTTTAGGGCCAGAGCTAAGAGAGAGGGCAGCCGCCCACCTATTATCAGTGTGGTCAGACGCAGCATTTGAAGAGGTTTTGCCCACAGTTGGGTGGCATGTTTGGTGCGTCTAGTTCGACGCAGGCACATAGTCACCAGCCAGCACAATCAGCACAGCCCTCGAGGGCCAATCAGAGAGCCCCTTGTCACGCTCACAACTCACCCTTGAAAGTTTGGCCATGACCTATGCAGAAAAGGACACTTAACCTAATATATATATATATAAGGTAGGGGCCTGAACGGAAGCATTGTAGTAATCATAGAATAGTATATAAGAAAGTATGACATCCATTGAGCTACCACTACCATGCCAGGATCACAGATATTGCATAAGACGAACAGGCATAAGGAGATACACGTTTGAGAACTAGTTATATACATATGCATGTACAGAACCAGCCCCATGGTTGGGCGTATAACAAAAACATTATATACATTCCTCCTAAGCCAATAACTAGAGTATAAGCCATAATCTAGCACGACACCACAAAAATGAACGGCTTCAAGCAAGTGCCTGGCTATGCTTAGGCTGACAAAAGTAAGACGACGCCAAATCTAGGACTGCCCTCCTGATTGGTTACCTACTGAAACAGACATAACATAGAGTGAGCTAAGCTCAGTGAACAATAGTACATACATGATTCACTACTCATTTATAGATAACAACGTAAAAAAAGCAGTAATCACATAATTAGCCTGATTCCGCATTACTTGAATGACATTGTCGGTTTCACAACTTTACAAATTGGCCATTGGCATGATGGGTTCACACATACACAAATTAGCTTTTGGCTTCATAGATTCATAACTTATTACAACGGCATTCGGCCTCTTGGATTCACAATTTCACAAGTCGGCCCTCGGCCTCATAGATTCATAATTCACATAGTTCACAAGTCGGCCCTCAGCCTCATAGTCATAGTTTCATGTTTCACATAGTTCACAAGTCGGCCCTCGGCCTCATAGGTTTGTAACTTCACAAATGGCCCTTGGCCACATAGGTTCATAACTTCACAATTCCTTTTTGATGTTTTCATAATTTCACAATGTGTCTGAAATTCATACTTCACATTGGTTTCCAAGTAACATACATATTAAACATAACGTCAATAACAATAATGATTAACGTGATTGAGGTACATCGAGCACTACTACTCACTGTGTTGCGGCGGGGCACTAGTTCCTCTTGAAGTGTTTCCTACACACACAAAGATTCACATTAGTTCCTCTTTTTCTTGTTAAATTGGTTCCTGAATCACATGCTTGAAATGAATTTTCAACCATTCTAAGATTATCAAAACAATATTTTAAAAAAATATTAGAGGGTCGAGCACGCAAAAAAGCAGAAGCATGCTTTCGACTGCAGACGCGGCAGCCCTCCGCTTCGTCCCCACCTCGCATGAGCGGTAGTGGATGATGCAAACCCAGATTTTTCCCTCTTCTCTGCACGTGTGGCCATGGCCTCCGCACGTGCGGCCAAGCCCCTGTTTGGCAGTCCGAAAATTATGAAATATCCCACTTTTGGTGAGCATCAATAAGGTCTAAATTAGATCCTTTAATTACCAAAACAAGGTTCCAAAATCATTACAAATACATGATGATTCTTAATATAAAGTAGCTCTTAACTTCATAACTCAATTTGATTCATCAAAAATTTAAATTCATATCTACCATCCAATTCCTTTTTCCTTGATTATTCTCACATATATATATATATATATAGAGCCATATGTTTCTATATTTGAGTTCAAACATAACAAGTCAAGGAAGTTAGACTACAATAATCAAAGATAGGATGATCTTATCAATTATGTAACATAAACACATAGGATTTCTTATGTCCATAAAACATAGCACAATTCATAAGTAGAATTACATGAGTGTGGCATGGAAACTAAAGATTGAAGTAGAATTCTACACAACACTTAAATTAGATCTCAACCCAACCCATTGATGAGCATATCTTGATAATCACACAAGAATCACACACAACTCTCCATTACAACCCTAGTAGCTCCCATAAGAAATTGACAACCCTTCCTCACAATTGAAAGGAGAATTTTTACACATGGTTAAGAGAAAGTTCATGTAAAATTAATTTCACATACCTTGGCTTCACAAATCTCCAAGATCCTCCTAATTTAATCTCACCTCCTTCCTTGTTGACCTTTCCCTTTTCTCTTATTTCGTTTTTCCTCTCCAGGAGATACTTCAAGTTTTGATCAAACTTGAAAGGACTTGAACTTATATAGATTCATATATATAAAGCATATAGGACAAAATTCAATCATTTAATCATTCCAAAATTGAAATTTCGAAACATGCTTAATATTACTTAAAAATTATGCTGATCACAAATATATAATCAATTTCAGATAATTAAGCCTCTAGGGCTTCCAATTTCTGATTTAACATTATAATTGTAAGAGATGCTTTTCCTCATTAAACAAATACAGGTTCGATTCATAAGACGCATATATACTTAAACTTAATTTCTCATCCAGTTTCACATTAAGCATTTGTGAGCATAGACTAAAGACTAAAATATAGCAGAATCACATACGAGGGTCAGGTTATTACACTCTCCCCCCCCCTCTTAAATAAGTTTGGTCCCTCAAACTTGCTTATACCTCAAAACGGAAAAAGATGCGGATACTGGTGTTGCATATCCTCTTCTTTTTCCAAAGTAACCTCGGTTCCATAATGTTCTTGCCACTCTACTTTTACCATTGGAATTTCTCGATTGCGTAATTGTTTTACTTGCCAATCCAAAATTCAAAGTGGTTTTTCTTCATAGCTTAGCTTATCATCCAACACAATTTGGTGGTAGTTGATGACATGAGATGGATCTGACAGGTATCTTCGAAGCATAGAAACATGGAACACATTATGTACTTGGCTCATGCTCGGTGGGAGGGCCACTCAGTAAGCTACAGGGCCCACTCTTTCCAGAATTTGAAAGGGACCAACATACCAGGGTGTTAATTTACCCCCTTTTCCAAATCGCGGATGTCCTTTCAATGGGGTGACTTTCACAAACACATGACTACCCACCTCAAATTCTAACTCCCTTCGTCGGTTATCCGCATAACTCTTCTGTCTGCTTTGGGTCGTTTTCAATCTCTCCCAGATAATTTTTACCTTTTCCATTGTTAATTGCACCATTTCAGGCCCTAGCAATGCTCTATCCTCAACCTCAGTGCAACACATAGGGGAACGACACGGCCTTCCATACAGAGCTTCATAAGGTGCCATCTTGATGCTCGTATGGTAACTATTGTTGTAGGCAAACTCTATCAGCGGTAGATGGGTTTCCTAACTTTCTTGAAAATCTAGCACACACATTCGAAGCATATCTTCTAGAGTTTGTATTGTTCTCTCGGATTGGCCGTCAGTTTGAGGGTGAAAAGCTATGCTGAACTTAAGTTCTGTACCCATAGCTTCCTGCAGACTTTGCCAAAATCTTGAAACAAACTTGGGATCCCTATCCGACACAATTGAAACGGGAACGCCGTGAAGCCTTACAATTTCATTCATATATAGTACTGCAAGCTTATCTGCATTACATTGAGTCTTCACTGGTAAGAAGTGAGCAGACTTCGTTTACCGGTCAACAATGACCCATATCGAATTCATACCCCGAGGAGTTCGTGGTAACCCCACAACAAAATCCATGGTTAAATGTTTCCACTTCCATTTCGGGATTGGAAGGGGTTGTAATAATCCTGCTGGTCTTTGATGTTCCGCTTTTACTTGCTGACATTGTAAATACTTAGAAATGAATTCCGCGATCTCCTTTTTCATACTTGGCCACCAAAAATTTTGTCTCAAATCCCGGTACATTTTAGTACTTCCCGGATGTATTGAAAATCTTAAGGCATGTCCTTCTTCCATCAATTTCTGCTTAAGTTCCAACACATTAGGGACACATATTATGTTTTGAAACTTGAGCACCGAATCTATTAAACTGAACCCCGATTTTGGTTTTGTCTCTAACTCATCACATATCTTCCTTGAAGTATCATCCTCCATTTGATGCAACTTGATCTCTTTAAGTAAGGTCGGTTGAGCCATTACTGCTGCCATTATGACCTCTTGTCCACGTATCACATACTCTACATTCAGTTTATCTAACTCAATCACCAACTCCTTTTGTTCCGTAAATAAATTTGCCAAATCCCCCCTATTTTTCCAACTAAGTGCATCCGCGACTGTGTTGGCTTTACCAGGATGGTAATGGATCTGCAAATCATAATCTTTAAGCAACTCCAACCATCGCCGCTGTCGCATATTCAACTCCTTCTAGGGAAAAAGATATTTGAGACTTTTGTGGTCGGTATAGACTTCACAGGTTATGCCATAAAGATAGTGCCGCCATATCTTCAAAGCAAAAACTACTGCTGCTAGCTCAAGGTCGTGTGTGGGATAATTTTTCTCGTGGGGTTTCAATTGTCGAAAGGCATAAGCGATAACCCTTCCATTTTGCATAAGTACACAACCAAGCCCTTTATGCGAAGCATCACTGTAAATTACAAATCCTTCGGTACCAGATGGTAAGGCCAGAACTGGTGCTGTAGTCAACTTTGTTTTCAGATCTTAGAAAGCAGACTCCCGCTCTTTTGACCATTCAAATGCAACTCCCTTTCGAGTCAATTGTGCAAGCGGCATAGCGATTTTGGAGAAATTCTGAACAAACCTCCTGTAATAGCCAGCTAATCCCATGAAACTACGCACCTCAGTGACATTGGTAGGAGTTGGCCAATTCACAATTGCCTCAATTTTATGCGGATCAACAGAGACTCCTTCCTTTGTTACTGCATGCCCCAGAAATGCCACCTCTTATAGCCAGAATTCACATTTCTTTAACTTTGCATATAATTTCTTCTCCCAGAGTGTTTGAAGGATTAGGCGAAGATGATCCTCGTGAGCCTCTACACTCTTTGAGTATATAAGAATATCATCGATAAAGACCACCACAAAATCGTCCAGGTAAGGTTTAAAGACGCGATTCATTAGATCCATAAATGCTTCCGATGCGTTAGTAACTCCAAAGGGCATGACTAGAAATTCGTAATGGCCGTACCGGGTTCGAAAAGCTATCTTCTCCACATCATCAGCTTTGACCTTCTATTGATGGTATCCAGACCGTAGATCAATTTTTGAGAAAACTTGTGCCCCTTGTAGCTGGTCAAATAAATCGTCAATCCGTGGTAAGGGGTATTTGTTTTTTATTGTTACCTTATTGAGTTCCCTATAGTCAATACATAGCCGAAGTGTTCCGTCCTTCTTTTTCACAAATAAAACTGGCGCACCCCAAGGAGATACACTCGGTCGGATGAATCCCTTATCAAGCAAATCTTGTAATTGAATCTCTAACTCTTTCATTTCAGCTGGGGACATCCTATACGGCGTCTCAGAGATGGGTTGGGTTCCTGGCGCTACTTCAATTATAAACTCAATTTCGCGGTCTATCAACTGCCCTGGCAATTCTTCGGGAAAAACATCCGAAAATTCACGGACCACTGGAATCACATTAATACCCCCATTCATCACTTGTTCCTCCAAAACACTACATAAATACCCCTGACATCCTTTCTACATTAACTTACAAGCCTTCACGGCAGAAATTAGATAAGGTGGTGAAGTCACTTCCTGCCCCTGAACAATAGCCTCTGGTTGCCCCAGAGGATGGAAATTGATTTGCTTAGTCAAGCAGTTTATAGTTGCACCATAATCACTCAGCCAATCCATTCCCTGAATAACATCAAAAGAGGTCATGTCGAGAGGTAACAGGTTAGCATACACCCGAATATCCCCAAGTTGAAGTTCACAAGCTATATATACCGAAGCACAGATCATAAAGTCTCCCAAAGGGGAAGACACACACAACATATAAGACAAGTTTTCTTCAGTTTTATCTAACTTAGGGGCGAATAGTTTCGACACAAAAGAATGGGTGAAGCCAGAATCAAACAATACATGTGCAGAATGGGTAAGCTGTAACAAGCCCGCGTGGGACCTCGCTACAGTTCGGACTCCCTTTTTCGTTTGTTGCGGTTCTTAATCTGAACCAAAGAGTCCAACTCTAGCAAATCGTTTTGAGAAAAATAGATTTTTGAAAAGAAGTGCCAAACATGGACTGCTTTGCCAGATACAGAGTCACCACCTAAATATTTTTTAATGGAGAAATTTAGGAAACCCTGACTTGGTGCCAAAGGCCACGTGTCCGTCATCACCAAAGTTGTCTTGGCTCGGGAGCTTGGGTGCGATCGGGGAAGGTCAACTATGAGCACCCTCTTTCTCCCGGTCCGAAGACCGGCCTCTACTAACCATGATATCCGATTTTGAAAACGTTATGTGTTCTTATTTCGGTTATTAGCCTAGAATTACTATGTTATGCGCACAACAAACAAGTATAGACTAGATTGCCTAATTTGGAAACAAGCATTGCATATCCGTTTGTTTTTTGAAAAGCGCTTCGGAATTTGCTACTCACAAGTAGGCTAAAACAAGGATTTCAACGAGTTTTCCAACTCAAACAATCCAACCTTCACCCACAGGCAATCAGGCAGTTTATCTCATGTAAGCACTTAGCCGCATGGTAAGCATACTGTCATGTTAACATTCACACGCATGCGAGATGCTAAAGCATAAGTACTCACATTGTACTCCGTGCCAAAGACAATAAACTAGTTAGCAAACATGCATGTCCTAGTTCATGATAAATGGCTAATGCACCGCATACAAAATGTCACTAGAATAGGCTCGGCTAATCCTAAAACGGCATGTGAAATGCAGTCATTCGATACACGTATTCAATTTGGAAATTGAAAATACAATGCAGTTTGTATAATGTACCGAGCCCGGTGCATGCAATACTGATGAATGATGCACGCATGCATAACATGAGGTATGCTAAAGTAAACATGTCCTAATACTAACCATCAAAGCAGGTAAGTAAAAGGGAAGAAAGAAGTGGGGGTTGGAAGACATGCACACACTCACCCACAGTTATTACAGATTTGCCCTCGCTCAGAGGGACCAAAAGAATCTACAGATTAATTAACTACGCAAGCTAATTAAATATTACAAACTGCCTAATTAGTTAACAAACTAATTAAACTAGGATAAATAGTAAACCGCCTCGGGAGGAGAGCCAGATGCAACGCATGCTCGGGCCCTGCTCGGAAGTGCACTGCCATGCATAGGCTGCCTCTGTTTTCCCTGTTCTGCTCCTCTGAAGACTGCCAAAGTTTCAGGAATGCCTCTCTGGACATTGGGGGACACCACCGGCTGAGTAGAATAGCCACCGGCTGTAGGATGTGATAACCGGCACAAAATGAATCCATCGGCTGATGATTTACTGCCGGTTGGCATCAGATCTTGCCGGCAAAGAATACTGCAGAACACGCAACTCACAAAGACAAGGACAAAACTTGCATGGCAATACAATTCAAGCAATGTATGCACCAATCATGCCCCCTATCATGTTTGTGACTCAAAGGGGCATGTGCCTCGATTCTCGGACCATCAATCACGCATTTCCATGCATGATGACCCAAAGAATCAAGCATGCACTTTCATGTCAAATGAAATGCAAACCAAACAAACAAACCAAGGCCCAATTCCTATCACCAAATCAAGGAACAAGGCATGCATACAAGATGCAATGCAACCTAGGCATGCAAGCTAAGGATGCAACATGGCATGGCAAGACACTTATGCAAGCATACAAGCAAACATAATGCAATGCAAACTAATGAAAAGGTGGACTTAAACATGATTTAGGAAACTCTAAATAGGCCTAAAACAGTGGCCAAGATGCCCAAAAATGAAGGCTAAACACACATGCACACATGCACATGTTGTGGTCCAAACCTTAAGCATTAAACAAGCAACTTTCAAGCACACTTAAAGGAGGCTATCATGGACAATTAGCATGCAACATAAGCTCTGAAAATCATGTTAAAACATGGTGCCAAACCAACTTAAACAAGACAAACATAAGCATGCAAATGGTCCAAATTCTTGAAGCAAGGTAATGAAGCTTTGAAACACACTTAGCATAACAACCATGGCATGCATTAAACAACTAAAAACAGATTTTTAGCATGTTAAAACAAGGCCAAAGGACTACTTAGATGGCATCTAAGTGGCTCAAATATGAAGGCATGCACAAATGCACTTTCAAGAAGCATATAACACATGCTCATAAGGCATCAAAGAGACAACCAAGGCAAGCATACAAGCATGTCTTAGGGACTGAAATGATGTTACAAATGGTGCCAAACCACTTAAATGATGCAAGCAACACATGCTACACATTTACATACTTGAAGCATACAAGCTCAAATGCAAAGGAGCTATACTAAGCATGCCAAGATCGACCCAAGCAACTATGGACAGACCTAAAACATGGCAAAATAAGCACAAAACCTTCACAAGGCTAAGCCTAAAACATGCTAGAACAAAGGCTAACAACCTAAGGCATATTAAGGCAATAACAAGGCATTACATGGTAGGTATGCTAAGCATGCATGGTGTACCAAAACCAACACACAACAATGTTATATCATGGCATAATAAGCATGGAAAATAGCCTAGACATGATCAACAAACATTCAAATATGATGCTCCCTCAAGAGGTCAAAAAGGGTCCCTTTTAAGGACAACAAGGAGAGGGGGTGGCCCTCCCCTTTTTGAGACTTCAAGGCACCATCTTCACCACTGAAATCCCTCAAGATTTCAGTAGTGAAGAGGCCCAAACACCAAAGTCTCAAAACTTGCACAAAATAGCACAAAAAGGAGCCTTACAAGGCTTAGGAGGGGTCAAACAAACCAAAACCACAAAACACTCTGAACAAACAATCAAGAGGGCTAAAAAATAGAACTTTTTTATGTTATACACTAAACACAAAAATAGTTCTAAGACAGGTAGAAAAGCAATGCAAAAATGGGGAATAAAAGGGAAGTTTCTTACCCTTGAAGACCACCTTCACAAACAATGCTCCAACAGCCTTCCTTGGCTTGAATCCAGTTTCAAAACACTCAAACAACCCTCCAAGGGTCTCAAGTCCAAGAGATGGTGGGTTAGTGTGTGTTTGTGAGCAAAAGTGGAACAAAACACACAATTATAGAGATAGAATATGTATCTAACCCTAACCCTAGAACTCAAGCTTTACAAAAGCTGTCTAAAATGTTTAACCAATGTCTAAAGAGAAGAAGCTCTCCTATATAGGCAATTCCCACTTGTAAGGCTTACAAAACAAGCCATCTAAGAGGGAAATCCCTCCATACACATGTATGGATGGGAATGGGGTGGGTGCCAGCTATCACAGTTGGCACAAAATATCTGCTAAAAGTAGATGAACAGTAGTCGGCCGCTCAAAATTGTCATTTTGACAAAATGGACTGCCGACCGGCAACACAGAGTGCCGACCGGCAATATATATTGCCGGTGGCAACAAAAACCAGTCGGTGGCCTCTAGCCATGGCCGGTGATGTGTGGGGATGCCTCACAAGGCATTCCCTGCCCTTTCAAGGCAAAACACAAGTATTTGGTGCAAAACCAAACACAAAATAGTCGAGTTCGGAGATCCTGAGGCAAGGCGCGTAGCCAAGACCTCCGGGAACTCCAAACGAACACAAACATGGATAATCACCGAGTGTTCAAACGGTGACGTCCAAGTCTTGAGGATGGTCAAAAATGGGGTGTCTCTGATTGCCCCTCTTTGTGAACTCGAAAGTCATAACAATGACGGAGTGAATGTCAAAGCCCGAGACGACCTATTTTGACAAGGTCAAGACTTGGACAAACATGCAAGACAAACAAGGTATCTTGGCGGGGGCAAAATGCAATTGAAAATGCAAGAAGCCGAGCATAACTTATGATCATGCAAAGAAAGCTGTAATGAAGCACGCATGCGACAGTTTTAAGCTAGCATATACCAAACTACACTACAATGCAGAAAGGATGTAAGAGAATTATGCAATTCTCAATACGTCTCACTCGGAGGATACAATACCTGTCCGGTTCGTCTGGTTGCATCGACTTCAAATGAGCCGTACATATAATATCGTGCCTGTAAAGAAAACAAACTTAACAGGTACAATGTTGTTAGCAACATGCATGACAATGCAATGACGAATGCAAAATGATATGCAATATATACAACTACGTATAAACAATGCAAATAATAATGCAATGCAATTGAAACAATGCAAATTACATGCAATGCACTTGAATCATGATCCAATCATGAGCAATTCAAAACCACACAAATGTCAAATAGATTGATGGAAGTAACAAGTCTGTCTACCATAGAAAAGGTGCCGCAACCCTCAAAGCGCGTACACATGCAGAACTATGAGTGATGTAGACAGACACAAGAACGAGTATTGGGTGGAATGACATAAGTGGGGTGACGACCCGCTGGGAAAAGAACAATGATCCTAATGCCGGATACAACAATTACACTACAATGCAATAGAAATGGATATGGCGTGTAGCCAAAACCGTATCTTGCCTAGGAAAGGCATGTACGCATACAAGCCATGTCTAACACAGAAAAGGTGCCGCAACCCTCAAACCAACATACCAGCGTGGAATAGGCGCGTACGCATGCAAAACTGTGCTTTGACGTGAAAAGTAAGGACACATACCAGACCAAGCTCAACAAGGAAAGGCGCAAGCCATAGATGGAGGGTGATGCAGTGAATGCATGCAAGCTACAATGCAATGGAGATGAATACAATGGATATGGCACGCAGGCAAAACCAAATCTTGCCTAGGAAAGGCATGTACACGTACAAGCCATGTCTAACACAAAAAAGGTGCCGCAACCCTCAAACCAACATACCAACGTGGAATAGGCGTGTACACATGCAGAACTGTGCTTTGACGTGAAAAGTATGAGCACATACCAGACCAAGCTCAACAAGGAAAGGCGCAAGCTATAGATGGAGGGTGATGCAGTGAATGCATGCAAGCTACAATGCAATACGCACTGGAATGAACATTTACAAGGGAAATGCATGACATATGCACTATATCCTACAATGCAATGTATGACGTATTATATACAATGATGCATGACATATGCACTATCTACAATGATGCATGACATATGCAAGATTATTTACAATGATGCATGACATATGCAAGATTATTTACAGTGATGCATGACATATGCAAGATTATTTACAATGATGCATGACATATGCAAGATTATTTACAATGATGCATGACATATGCAAGATTATTTACAATGATGCATGAAAGTAGCCAATTGCACTTTTTAAGCTTTTGTACAAGGGAAAACTTCGAATAGTTTCTCGATTCCCAACACCCATGCTTCAGCTTTCATTGGTTCTATGCCTCCTTTGAAGACTGGCAGTTTCATCTTTTTAAACTCTTTAGTAAGGGGAATGGTTCGGTCTTCAGCATGAAAATCTGGTACTGCCGGTGGAGGTACCGGTGGTGGTGGCGGTTGTTCTGGTGGCTGTTGCTGCTGTGGTGGTTGTTGCTGCTGTTGTCGTAGGGTCTCCACCATTTCCATAATCATTCTGTCCATCCTATCCAATCGTGCGGAAGTAGCATCTTCCGCATCTTCTGTCCTTGTTCTCACCATTTCCTAGACAACAATCAGTTATATACAAGAAACATAATTCAAAATTGTTAGCATTATCAGAGTACACTTAACGTTGCCATCGCTCTTTCATATACTTTCAGGATGTCATGCAAGATGCCTAAAGCTTTTCTAGACACCTGTAGACACCCCATTTTTGACCGTCCTCAAGACTTGGACGTCACCATTTGAACACTTGGTGATCATCCATGTTTGTGTTCGTCTCGAGTTCCCGGAGGTCTCGGCGTGTTTTTCCTTTGAGGGGCAGGGAATGGCTTGTGAGACATCCCCACACATCACCGGCCATGGCTAGAGGCCACTGGCTAGTGTTTTGTTGCCATCGGCCATATATTTGGCCGGTCGGCACTCTGTTTGGTCGGTCGGCCATCTCTATCTGGCCGATTGACTCTTTTTCTGGCCGAGACCTTTTCTTAAGGGGTTTTGATCCTTTTGAACCCCTTGTTTTAGCTTCTTGAGGAAGCTTGGCCCTTTTGAACCCTTGGTTCTAGCTTCTTGAGGAAGCTTGAACCTTTTGAACCCTTGGTTTAGCTTCTCCAAGAAGCTTGAACCTTTTGCACCTTGGTTTAGCTTCTCCTAGAAGCTTGAACCTTTTGCACCTTTGCCTACTTTCTCCAAGAATCTTGAACCCTTCTAAGCTTCCAAGAGAAGCTTGCACCTCTTGAACCTTTTGCCTAGCTTCTCCCAGAAGCTTGGCTCTTTTGTCTAGCTTCTCCAAGAAGCTTGGCCTTCTTGGCCCTTTTGCTCCAAGCTTCTAAGAGAAGCTTGACCCCTTGACCCTTTTTTGCTTAGCTTCTCTTAGAAGCTTCAAGCCTCCATCTCCTCTATAAATACAAGAGCTTCTCTTCCATTTAAAGGGTTCCAAAAAAAATTGGCCTAAGGCAAAAACCATACACTTCCCTCCATATCTCTACATTCCAAGCTCCAAAGTCCATAGTTCTTGGCCCCTTTGCACACCAACTCCTAGCCTAACACCTCCATAATCAACCTAAGGATCTTGGAGGCCATTTTCAGAGGTTGAAGGTCTGGTTTTGTGGTCTCAAAGCTGCTGGTTTTGCTGCAACTACAAGGATAACACACTTTACCCTCTTTTGGTCTTTATTTTGCTTCATCTTTTAGCCATACTTAGAAGCATTTTAAAGCTTTGTCATAAACTTAAAAAAGTCTTATTTTGAGCTCCTTTTTAAGTTTGTTTAAGAGCACTTTTGTATTTGGGGTTGTTTACCCCCTCTTAGGCCTTGTTTGGCCCCATTTTGTGCTATTTTTGGTGAGCTCTGGGACCACCTGGTTTGGGCCTCCTCACCACTGAAATCTTGAGAGATTTCAGTGGTGAGAATGGTGGTTTAAGGTCCTAAGAAGGAGAGGGCCATCCCCTCTCCTTATTGCCTTGTTTACTTGCATTTTTGGCCTTCCAAAGGGACCCTATTTTGCATGCATTGAAGTCATATTTCAGGCCACATTCTAAGGGTTTTAAGGTCTTCCTAAGCTCTATCAAGAGCCCATTTTTCCATATTTCATGTCTATGATGCATGTATAGAGCAATCCCATTCAAGGCCTTTCAAGGGGACCTTTCTTTGCATGTTTCCTAGACTGATTTTAGGGCCTATTTGGTGGGTTTTAGGGCTGTCATAACTCATTTCCAGAGGTGGTTATACCATGTTACATGTCTATCTTGTATGTGCTTAATAACCCCTTGTATGGCTCTCTAAAGGAGCTTATCATTTTTGCATGCATTGGCTTCATTTCAGTGGTTATTTGGGCACATTTTGACATGTTTTATTCATTGTTTTTGGCTGGTTTGATGTGTTCTCATACACTTCATATACATGTAATGTAAACCATGCTTACTAGCCTATGTTGCATGCTGTTTTAGCCCTTCATGTTAGCACTTTTTAGCCATGCTTAGAACTGATTTGGTGCATGTTTAGGACTGCCTTGGCTCTGTTTTCATGCCTCATGGTCAAATGATGTTTGCTTTGCATACCTATAGTGTAACACGCTTCACTAGTTTCAATGTTTAAGCCATCCAACATGCTTCGTGTGAGTTGTTGCATCATTTCGGAGTCATTTTTGTATGCTATTTCAGAGTTGGAATATATTCCAATGTGTTCATTGTTTCATCTTTACCATGCTCTTGGAGAGTTGAGTTTTGTGCCTTAGGCTTGAGCCCTTGCATTGTGCATGCTTGTGTGTGTGTTTTCATGCCTTTGTTGCATCTTTATGGCCACTGATTTTGGCATGCTTGCGAGCTATCCATGTTAGTTTAAGTCCATCATCACATGTTGTCGCATGCCATGTTTGTTTACATGTTTAGGTTGCGTGCCTAGTGTACATTGCTCATTTGAATGTTCATGTTGCATACTTAGCCTCCATGCCTAGGTTGCATCTCATTGAGCATGCATCCCTTGCCTCTTGATCAGTCATGATAGGGGTTGGGGCCCTTTTGATGTGTTTTGTGCTTGCATTTCATTTGATATCGAAGTTGCACACTTGGCTTTCGGGTTATCATGCATTGAAATGCGTGATTGATGGCCCGAGGGTCGAGGGCCACACTCCCTTGAGTCCATTACATGATAGGGAGTGTGTCCGTGCATACATTTGCCTAAAAATTCCATGCCATACACTGCTTGGCCTCTGCTGCTGTCAATTGCAGGTTCTGCAGCAAGTTTTGGCCGGTCGGCTAAATACAGTGCCGACCGACCAGGAATTTGTAGCCGATAGATCAAAATGCAGCCGGTGATCATCCCCTTCGGCTGGTGGTGTTCCCCCTCAGCCGGTGGTGTCCCACAGAACTCAAAGAAGCAACCCTAAGACTTTGGCAATTTTCAGAGGAGCAGGGCAGTGTAAACAGAGGCAACAGTGACATGGCAATGGATTTCCGGGCGAAGCCAATCCGAGCATGAGTGCATCCCTCTTCCCGAGGCCATTTTACTGCTTTAAATAGCTTAATTAATTTGTTAATTAGTTAAGGGTTTGTAATATTTAATTAGCTAGAGTAGTTAATTATTTATTTGGTTTGTATTATTATTTGGTCCCTCCGAGCGAGGGTGAATTTGTAATAAGTGTGGGTGCGTGTGTGCATGTCTTCCAACCCCCACTTATTTCTCCCTTTTACTTACTTGCTTTTGATGGTTAGTATTAGGGCATATGTAAATTAGCATACCTTATGCTATGCATGCATGCGTGCATCATTCATTTGTATTGCATGCACCGGGCTCGACACATCATGCTAACTGCATCGTATTTCAAATCTAACTTGAATACATGTTATCTGTCGCATTTCACATGCCATCTATAGATTAGCCGAGCCTATTCTAGTTGCATTCTGCCTGTGATGCATTAGCCACTTAACATGAACTAGGATCACACATTGATTACTAACTAGCTTTTGTTTTGGCTGGGAGTACTAGGTAAGCTTTTATGCTTTAGCATATCGCATGCATGTGAATGTTGCCATAATAGCATGATCACCATGAGGCTAGCTGCTTATGTGATATAACTGCTTGAATGCCTGTGGATGGAGGTTGAATCACCTAAATTGGAATAATGCATTAAAACTGTGAGTTTTAAGCCCACTAGCCAGTGGCAAAATCATCTTTTCTAAAAAGCCCACTCGAGGGTGGCCAAATATGTATTTTAGCCTACTTGTGAGTAGCAAACCATTTTCAAAGCAAACCTGAAATGTTTTGTTCCAATTTGGGCGATTCGGTCTATACTTGTTTGTTGTTCGCATAACATAGTAATTCTAGGCTAATAACCGGAACAAGAACGCATAATGTTTTCAAAACAAGATATCACGGTTAGTAGAGGCCGATCTTTGATCGGGCGAGAGAGGGTGCTCATAGCTGACCTTCCCTGATCGTACCCAAGTTCCCGAGCCGAGGCAACTTTGGTGATGACGGACACGTGGCCTTTGGCACCGAGTCAGGGTTTCCTAAATTCCCCCGTAAAAAAAAAATATTTAGGTGGCGACTCTATATCTGGCAAAGCAGTCCATGTTTGGCACTTCTTTTTTAAAAATCTATTTTTCTCAAAACGATTTGCCGGATTTGGACTCTTTGGTTCAGATTTAGAACCGTGACAATTCGAGTCCAAACTGTAGTGAGGTCCCCCGCGGACTCGTTACAACACCCTAAGCTCAATGGATCCCTGTGTGAGATAGCAACTCGTGCTCTGATACCACTTGTCACGCCCCCAACTCACCCCTGAAAGTTTGGGCATGACCTATGCAGAAAATGACACTTAACCTAATATATACATATATATATATATATATATAAGGTAGGGGCCTGAACGGATGCATTGTAATCATAGAATAGTATATAAGAAAGTATGACATCCATTGAGCTACCAGTACCATGCCAGGATCACAGATATAGCATAAGACGAACAAACATAAGGAGATACACGTTTGAGAACTAGTTATATACATATGCATATACAGAACCAGCCCCATGGTTGGGCGTATAACAAAAACATTATATACATTCCTCCTAAGCCAATAACTAGAGTATAAGCCATAATCTAGCACAACACCACAAAAATGAATGGCTTCGAGCAAGTGCCT
This sequence comes from Camellia lanceoleosa, assembly GCA_025200525.1. Classification (NCBI taxonomy): domain Eukaryota; kingdom Viridiplantae; phylum Streptophyta; class Magnoliopsida; order Ericales; family Theaceae; genus Camellia; species Camellia lanceoleosa. The sequence goes on from CM045770.1 coordinate 24,685,502, forward strand.
GGCTATGCTTAGGCTGACAAAAGTAAGACAACGCTAGATCTAGGACCGACCTCCTGATTGGTTTCCTACTGAAACAGACATAACAGCGAGTGAGCTAAGCTCAGTGAACAATAGTACATACATGCTTCACTACTCATTTATAGATAACAACGTAAAGGAAACAGTAATCACATAATTAGCCAGATTTCGCATTACTTGAACGACATTGTCGGTTTCACAACTTTACAAATTGGCCATTGGCATGATGGGTTCACACATACACAAATTAGCTTTTGGCTTCATAGATTCATAACTTATTACATCGGCATTCGGCCTCTTGGATTCACAATTTCACAAGTCAGCCCTCGGCCTCATAGATTCATATTTCACATAGTTCACAAGTCGGCCCTCGGCCTCATAGTCATAGTTTCATGTTTCACATAGTTCACAAGTCGGCCCTCGGCCTCATAGGTTTGTAACTTCACAAATGGCCCTTGGCCACATAGGTTCATAACTTCACAATTCCTTTTTGATGTTTTCATAATTTCATAATGTGTCTCAAATTCATACTTCACATTGGTTTCCAAGTAACACACATATTAAACATAACGTCAATAACAATAATGATTAACGTGAATGAAGTACATCGAGTACTATTACTCACTGTGTTGCGGCGAGGCACTAGTTCCACTTGAAGTGTTTCCTACACACACAAAGATTCACATCAGTTCCTCTTTTTCTTGTTAAATTGGTTCCTAAATCACATGCTTCAAATGAATTTTAAACCATTCTAAGATTATCAAAAAAAATATTTTAAAAAAAATGAAAGGGTCGAGCACGCAAAACAGAACTGGCATGCTTTCCGACTTGGGCATGCGGCTGACCCTCCGACGGCGAACATGGACGCCGCGCGGTCCTCCTCCGACGAAAGTAGTGGGAAGATGCAAACCCAGATTTTTCCCTCTTCTTCGCACGTGCGGCCAAGCCCCTGTTTGGCAGTCCGAAAATTTTGAAAAATCCCACTTTTGGTGAGCATCAATAAGGTCTGAATTAGATCCTTTAATTGCCAAAACAAGGTTCCAAAATCATTACAAGTACATGATGATTCTCAATATAAACTAGCTCTTAACTTCATAACTCAATTTGATTCATCAAAAATTTAAATTCATATCTACCATCCAATTCCTTTTTCCTTGATTATTCTCACATATATATATAGGGAGCCATATGTTTCTATATTTGAGTTCAAACATAACAAGTCAAGGAAGTTAGACTACAATAATCAAAGATAGGATGATCTTATCAATGATGTAACATAAACACATAGGATTTCTTATGTACATAAAACATAGCACAATTCATAAGTAGAATTACATGAGAGTGGCATGGAAACTAAAGATTGAAGTATAATTCTACACAACACTTAAATTAGATCTCAACCCAACCCATTGATGAGCATATCTTGATAATCACACAAGAATCACACACAACTCTCCATTACAACCCTAGTAGCTCCCATAAGAAATTGACAACCCTTCCTCACAATTGAAAGGAGAATTTTTGCACATGGTTAAGAGAAAGTTCATGTAAAATTAATTTCACATACCTTGGCTTCACAAATCTCCAAGATCCTCCTAATTTAATCTCACCTCCTTCCTTGTTGACCTTTCCCTTTTCTCTTATTTCGTTTTTCCTCTCCAGGAGATACTTCAAGTTTTGATCAAACTTGAGAGGACTTGAACTTATATAGATTCATATATATAAAGCATATAGGACAAAATTCAATCGTTTAATCATTCCAAAATTGAAATTTCGAAACATGCTTAATATTATTTAAAAATTATGTTGATCACAGATATATAATCAATTTCAGATAATTAAGCCTCTAGGGCTTCCAATTTCTGATTTAACATTATAATTGTAATAGATGCTTTTCCTCATTAAACAAATACAGGTTCGATTCATAAGACGCATATATACTTAAACTTGATTTCTCATGCAGTTTCACATTAAGCATTTGTGAGCATAGACTAAAGACTAAAATATAGCAGAATCACATACGAGGGTCTGGTTATTACAGCAGGCTTATGCTCCGAGGGGTGAGCAGGTAGATTAGAGGCCAATAGGGCATATGTATACTGTTACCGCACCAGATCTTGTACCGACTCCATCTGTAGTGAGAGGTACCTTTTTGTTTTGCAATTCAGTTGCTAATGTGTTGATTGATACGGGTGCATCCCATTCTTTTACCTCGTCTGCATTTACATCGGCTTTGGGGTTGGAGTTGTCATAGTTAGCATCTCCTATTTGTGTAGAGTCACCTATTGGTGGTGAGGTCACCTTGAAACATGGGTGTCGAGATTGTGACATCGAGGTTACCGGTCATCGATTACCTTTTGCATTTGTATTGCTTGACATGTCTAGTTTTGATGTTATTTTGGGTATGGACTGGTTATCGTCATACCGAGCTGTTATAGATTGCTACCATCAGAGGGTCACTGTGTGTACCTTGAGTGGTGATTGCTTTTATTTGTTGAGGGACTGGGTGGATAGAGTTTTATCACCGGTGTTTGATCCGCGTGGGCGGAGTGAACTTAGTTGTCTTTTCGCTAGCTTTTTGAGTAGTGAGTGTAATGAAGACCGGGTTGAGTTGCCAAGGGTGGTTTGTGAATACCCTGATGTCTTTACTAAGGACGTTACTAGTTTACCACCTCATCGAGAGATCGAGTTCTCTATTGATTTAGTGCCAGGCACGGCACTGATTTCTATGGCAATGTATCGGTTTGCACCCGCTAAGTTGAGTGAGTTAAAGATTCAGCTCCAGAAATTATTAGATAAGGGCTTTATCTGCCCTATTACTTTACCTTGGGGAGCACCGGCTCTCTTTGCTGAAAAGAAAGATGGATCGTTGCGACTTTGTATAGATAATCGGAAGTTGAACCGGGTAACTGTTAAGAACAAGTACCCAATGCCTCGTATAGATGATCTATTTGATCAATTGAAGGGGTCTTGTTGTTTTTCTAAGATAGACCTGAGATCGGGTTACGGAGGAAGATATCCCAAAGACGGTATTCCGTACGTGGTATGGCCATTTTGAGTTTCTAGTGATGCGTTTTGGGCTAACCAATGCTCCAGCTATATTTATGGATTTGATGAACTGGATCTTTCGTGGGTTCCTAGATTGTTTTGTGGTCGTCTTTGTGGACGACATTTTGATTTACTCACCCTCTGAAGAGAAACACGAGGAACACTTGCGAGTGGTGCTTGAATTACTTAGAGCCCACAAGCTGTATGCTAAATTTGGGAAGTATGAGTTTTGGCTAAAAGAGTTTAAGTTCTTAGGCCTTGTGGTGTCCGAGGAAGGAGTGATTATAGATTTATCCAAGATAGAGGCAGTGCAAGATTGGGCACAACCTAAGAATGCTTTCGAGATCCATAGTTTCCTGGGATTGGCCGAGTATTATCGAAGATTTGTCAAAGATTTCTCTAAGCTAGCTTCACCTTTAACTATGTTGACGAGAAAGGGAGTCAAATTTGTGTGGGATGAAACTTGTGAGAATTCATTCCAGGAATTTAAGGTTAAACTTACCACTGCTCCTGTCTTGATTATTCCGGAGAGGGGTTTGGGCTGTTCGGTATATTGTGATGCCTCACGAGAAGGTTTGGGTTATGTATTGATGCAAGAGGAAAAGGTAGTAACCTACGGCTCACAGCAGTTGAAAACACATGAAAAGAATTACCCTACTCATGACCTAAAATTAGCAGCGGTGATATTTGCCTTGAAGATTTGGAGGCACTATCTATATGGTGAGAAATTTGAAGTGCTTTCCGATCATAAAAGTCCAAAGTATCCATTTACTCAGAAAGACTTGAATTTGAGGCAGAGAAGGTTGATGGAATTTATAGAGGATTACGATTTCGAGTTGCATTATCATCCGAGAAAGGCCAATGTTGTGCCTGATGCCTTGTGTAGGAAATCTATTAGTAGTGTGGCTTGTATCGCCATTCAAGAATGGGAGATGTTGGGTGCTCTTAGGGAGTTTGACCTACATCTTGGTGAGTCCATTGAATCTGCGGCCATGTTTACGGTAGTTGCCTAACCTACACTTGTGAACCAAGTGTTAGAAGCACAGAAGAGTGACCTTGAAGTAGAAACCCTCAGGGAGAAGATTTCCAGTGGGAAAGTGGAGAGGGGCTTGAATGTGTATCTCGACCTGAGTGTGAGATACCGTGACCGTTTGTTCGTGCCGGAGTCTTGCCGAGAGGAGGTACTCCAAGAGTTTCACCATTCATGCCTTGTGGTGCATCCGGGAGGCACAAAGATGTATCATGATCTTAGTCGCCGGTTTTGGTGGAGACGTATGAAGAAGGACGTGGTGGTGTTTGTATCGAAATGCCTTACTTGTCAGCAAGTGAAAGCCGAGCATCAGAGGCTAGCGGGTTTGTTGCAACCCTGGCCTATAGCCAAGTGGAAGTGGGAGCATGTCACGATGGATTTTGTTATGGGCCTTCCGAGGACTCAACGGGGCAGTGATGCCATTTGGGTGGTAGTTGATCGGTTAACCAAGTCTGCACACTTTATACCTATGCGTGTAAATGATTCAGTAGATTATCTTGCCGACCTGTATATTAGGGACATAGTGAGGTTGCACAGAGTCCTTGTGACAATTGTTTTGGATAGAGATCCGCATTTCATAGCTCGGTTGTGGCAGAGCTTGCAGAGTGCCTTGGGCACTAGATTGACCTTTAGTACTGCGTATCATCCTCAGACTAACGGGCAGCCCGAGCGTAGTATTCAGATCCTTGAGGATATGCTTCGAGGGTGTGTCCTTGACTTCAAGGGTTCGTGAGAGAGGCATCTTCCCTTAGTGGAGTTTTCCTATAACAATAGCTTCCAATCGAGTATTAGTATGGCATCGTTTGAGGCCTTCTATGGTCGACCATGTAAATCTCCAGTGCGTTGGGTTGAGATGGGTGATGCACCTTTGTTAGGTCCAGAGTTGGTTCGGGAAACAACGGAGAAGGTAGCACTTATTCGTAAGAGATTGGTTATGGCTCAGAGTTGCCAGAAAAGTTATGCCTACCATAGGGAGAAGACCCTTGTCTTTTGAGGTGGGTGATCATGTCTTTTCGAAAATATCACCGAGGCGGGGTTTGATGAGATTTGGGAAGAGTGGAAAGTTATGCCCTCGATTTATTGGGCCTTTTGAAATCCTTGAGCGGATTGGGGAGGTTGCTTACCATTTGGCGTTGCCGTCACAACTTTTCGGAGTGCATGACGTGTTTCATATTAGTATGCTTTGGAATTATGAGCCGGATCCATCGCACATGTTGGATTGGATTAACTTGGAGGTAGATGAAAATGCCTCGTATGAGGAGAGACCGGTGAGAGTTTTGGATGAAAGGGACCAAGTCTTGCGAGGCAAGACAACTCCCTTAGTTAAAGTTTTGTGGAAACACCACGGAGTTGAGGAAGCAACTTGGGAACGTGAATTAGAAGTCCGAGAGAAATATCTGAACTTGTTTGTTGATGCCTAAACATGTATTGGGATTTTGATAGGGGTGATTTGGGATGTCCTAAATAAGTGTACTTTTTGACTTTTTATGAAATATGGGTTGGGTATGGGTTGTGTTTGAAGTGATGTGGTGAGAGGTGATGTGACTTAAATAAGATGATGTGACTTAAATAGGATAGTAACTTTTTAACTTTTTGTATTTTTTTGTTTATGCCAAACAAGGTAGCATTGTATATGTTTTAAATTATGAGAGCATTCTATATATTATGGGTATTTTGGAAACGTGAATTCAATATAAACATTGCATATCTTTTGAGAATATGGAATATTAAGGGTGTTGTATCACTTTTGGAAGCATTGTATATGATGTGAAAATTTCTTGAAACTCGGATTCTAATTAAACATTGTAAATGTTTTGGGAAATTGTAAATTTCATTTAAAAATTAGGACTTGTGTTTTGAGTCGATGAGAATGGATGATCGAAGGATGGGTCATGGTATTGAATTTGTGAGAATAACATTGTTACGAATGGTCTAATGTTGATTTTGAACTTGATTTGTAATTTCGGGGACGAAATTCTTTATGGGGAAAAGGTTATAGCAATTCCGATTTTGACCCGTCACTTGTTGTGCTCCCATAGCTCGGCTTTTTTGCGCCCCTTTTCGGAAGACGAATAAGCTGTACAGTATTGGACTCCCGCGATTCTGAATCTTATTCCAGAAGTGCAATATGAAATAGATAAACACCAAAGAGTCCCACTTCGGCAAATCTTGTGAAAAATTGATTTTGAATCAAATTGTCAAAAATTGACTGCTTTGCTAAATACAGAGTCGCCACCTAAATATTTTTTCAGAAAATTTAGAAAACCCATGACTCGTGCCAAAGGCCACGTGTCCGTCATCACCAAGATTGTCTCAGCTCGGGAACTTAGGTACGAGAGGGGAAGGTCATGAATTGAGCACCCCCACTGGCCCGATCAAAGATCGGCCTGTACTAATCATGATATGAACCTTATTTACATTATATGCTCTTATTCCGATTTATTAAGTTAGCATTACTATGTGATACACACAAGTATCGACTAAATTTGCAAGAATTGGAACACTTGATTTCATGTTTGTTTTGAAAATTGTTTCGAAATATGTACCACTTGAAAAAGTGATCGCATATAAACATTACTCAAATTATTCCAATTCAAGCAATTAGCCTTCATTCACATTGTTACAACATTGCGCTCTCACGAAGGAGTGTCCGAATAAACTAACTAGCTAGCTAGCTAAAGCTAAGCTAATTATTACAAAACAAGTTAAATTAGCTAAACTACTTAACTAATTTTTGCAACAAACAAATTTACTATTCTGGTTGACTAAAATAATTACAAGATGAAATCGAACAACTAGTTAACTAACTAATTAATTATAACACTTTACAAAATTAACTAGCTACAACTTATTAATTACAACAAATAGCTAAGCTAAATATTTAAACTTAAACATGCTAGGTATGCGAGGGATGCTAATGCATATGCTCGGTTTCCACCCGAAAAGGTCACTGTTTTGCTTCCAAAAAGCCTCGGTTGCACAATAGAACACTTACACCTTTGTCCACCTCCAGAATAGCTCTGCTCTGCCCCAAAAACACACTACTGGATTTTACATTGGTGGCCGACCAGCCAGGAGTGATGGCCTGCCGGCCACCAAAGATGGCCTGCCGGCCCTAGAAAATGGTCTGCCAGCCACTGCTGCACAGTTCATCTTGCTGCAACATAGAACAAACAGAGCATGCATAGGGTATTCTCAAGAGTTTGTTTGCACAATTCACCCCTCATTATTAGCAGATCAAAGGAGAGACAAAACTTGGTCCACAAACCATTAACTCAAGCAATTTCATTGCATGATGGCTTATGAACCAAGGTGTGCGAGTTCAATAAATGCAACAAAATAAGACTCTAACCTCCTCCCTTTCATGAATATCAAGGGAAATGGCGACCTTGGAAACTTAAACCATTTCATCACTAATGAGTATAAAATGCCTCAAGCTTCCATGTGTTCAATTAACGTCCGATTGGACACAAAACCAAATTATTATCTTGCACCATTTTAGTCCCATTTTAGTTACTTCATTTTAATTACCAACCATCCTTTAATTCATTAAGTCCATAGGTGAGTTTAAGTCCTCTAATGGAAAGAGGGCTCAAACCAAGTGTTGTCTTAGGCATGAAAGAGACATCATACCGTTGGTAATGAACCCCCAAAGGGATTAAACCATTAAGCATGACATCTCAATCTCATACTTTAAACAAACAAGTAGTTTGAACCACTTTCAAAGCAAAACAAAAGCCAATAAATGAGGGTGGTTGCAGAGGTGATTAATAGTGATCACAAGTATGGAAAGCCATAAATAAATGCAATCAACTCAAATAAGATGGTGTCTAAGGCCTAAAACACCAACCTCACAAGGACAATTACATTACATGCATGCAAAACAAAGCTCAAATGCAACTATCAACCAAAAACAGTGCTAAAACAGTTTAAAACCAGTCCTAAAACATGCTGGAATTAAGACAAAAATAGCTAGATTAATATGCTAAAACATAGCACAAGCTAGACTAGTAAGCATGACACAAGGAGAGGAGGCTAACCCCTCTAATTTTGGACTTCAAATCATGATTTTAGCCATTGAAATAGCTCTGAAAGCTAGTGTTTAAAAACTCAAAAAAAGATAGTGTAAAGGTGGGAAACACAAGGGAAAAGGCCTTAAGAGAAAGGTGTGGAGAAGGGTGAACGACCCCTCAACCTTTGTTGGCCTTAAAACCCAAGTTTCAACTAAAAAATACAGAGTTTTTACAGCCCAAAAACAAGTACAAAATTGTACTAGAATGAAGACAAAAGTAGCTAAAATAATAAGCTAAAACATTGAGCAATTTAAGATAGTAAAAAAGCCAAAGGAGGGGTGGCTAACCCCTCCATTTTTGGGACTTCAAAACCACTTTTTTAACCTCTAAAAACTTATGAAAATTAGTGGTAAAAAGTTTTAAAAAAGTTGATAAAGAGACGGGAAACACAAGTGTAAAGGCTTAGAGAACAAGGTTCAAAGAAGGGTGATTAACCCCTCTACCTTTAATAGCCTTAAACCACAAGCTTCAGCCCATAAAAATAGTTCAAAATTAGCAAGAAAAGATAGAAAAGAAGTAGTGCAAAGATGCTCAAAATTATACCTCTTGAAGCAAGGTTACTATTTTGCTCACAAACCAACAAGTTCTCACTCTCAAGGGCTGAAATTTGGACTCAATAATCTCAACAAGGAGAGCTCCAATATTGGTTTAGGAAGTGTAGAGAGAGGGTGTATAGGTTCCAAGATAGAGATAGAGAGAGAATTTCATGTTTTGGAACTTTTGGAATTTTTTTCAACCTTAAACCATGAAGGAAGGTCCCACATATATAGAAAAATAGACCCTCAGGTTGAAAATATCAAGCCCGGAATAGCTAAAGCTTTTGGGGGATAGCTGGCCAAAAATATCTAGGTTTTTCACCAGTGGTCGGCAGGTCAGAAGTGTGAATTGCCAACCACCTACCGGCAAAGAAAATATGCTTCTAGGCCCGACTTCAAATGAACATATCTCTTTCATCCGGACTCGGTTTTAGGTCATTATTAAGTCTAAATTAAAGCCCCAAAAGTCTACTTTCCAATGGTGGCAGACTCATATCCAAATTAATTATACAAAGAGATATGCCTATGTTAGTGAAGGTTGCTCATTTCTATCTTAAACGGATTCATGCCTAACTTCAAACGGCCACATCTCCCTCATCCGGATTCGGCTTTAGGAGATTCTTAAGTCTAAAATAAAGCTTCGGAAGTCCAATTTCCAATGGTGGTGGCCTCAAAACTAAAGTCTAAGTGTTGAAAGAGACAGGCCTAATTTAGTGAAGGTTGCTCAGTTCTCTCTTAACAGATTGATGCCTAATTTCAAACAGCCATATCTCCCTCATCCGGACTCGGCTTTAGGAGATTCTTGCATCTAAAATAAAGCCCCGGAAGTCCAATTTCTAATGATGGTGGCCTCACAACTAAAGTCTAAGTGCACAAAGAGATAGGCCTGATTTAGTGAAGGCTACTCAGTTCTCTCTTAACGGTTTGATGCTCAACCATTTCCCCAACTAGTTTTCTTCCCTCTCCTCCTATTTTCTTCAACTCCAAACCTCTAAATAAAAAGTTTTTAAAGATTTTTCAAAGAGTTCACCTCCCTTTCATTTATTTCCACTTTCTCCTTACTCGATTTACCAAAAAGTGTAATTTTTAACGAAATGTGAGCCTCAGAACAACGTAGAAACATTTTCAAAAACATTTTGAAAGAGAGGGTTTAAAGGTTTAAAATAGTTTTGGTCCAAATGAGGTGTAAGATTGGGATTTAGAAGCTCTTCTTGCTGAAGAGATCAAACGTTTGCACAGTAGAACTTTCATCATCGAGTGATCAATCAATGGCACCTAAGTCTTATTGGCGGTCAAAAATGGGGTGTCTGCAGTTGCCACTCTTTGACAGAGTTCAGAGTCATGAAATGATGTGAGTGAATGTCAAAGCCCAAAGACAACCCATTTTGACAAGGCCGTAAGACTTGGGCAAACAAACAAAATGCAAATGCAGTTGGTTAAACCCGAGGGTTACCTAAGTATCTCGTTGCAAGAAATTAAACCAACATAGTTCAAGGGCAAAATGCAAAATGATACACAATTGTAACAAAACAATGTAATGATATACAATGTAACGAAATAATCAAACTACAAGCAGTGCAAAATACACGAATACCATAAAGGAATGGCGATGCAAATCAAACTACGTTTTATATAGAAAAGAAGTGGGCATAGCCAAAAACGACGCCTAACACAGGCTAAGTGCCTACATCCTCAATATTGGCCTCAGCGCAGCGTGGATGCTTACACATAATAGAACCATGTTTCAACGTGAAAGAGGTGCGGCACATGCAAAACTATGTTTTTCGTAGAAAGAGTATAAGTAATCGGGTGGTATCATATAAGTGAGAAATGATCTGCTGGGGAAAGATAATGATCCTAAATGCTAAATGCTTGTGGAGAAGTGGTTTGGAAATACTCCAGAATCCAGTTAGACATCTTTGATCGTCTGATTGTTACCTAAAAAATGGATGAACACTCCGGTCGGAGGTGCCGAAATTAGCACTCTAATGGACAAGTTAGAATTCTCTCTAGTTTACTTCTATTTCAAGTTATTTCCTCTCTTCTCACGTACTTGCTTTAGTTGACATTCCTCCCTTTTTATATTATCTCTGGGCTTGAGAGTCGGGCCCACTCTTGATCTTGTACACAGTTATCTAGTCGGCCTCCTTATTGGGTGTTAGCTCTTGTTCGGCTCTTTATCCGGCCGATTCGTTTATTCGGCTTTATTGATCCTTGGTCAAGGCCGAATTACTTTAGCCGGATGTCGATCAAATTCCCTTGGCCTTTTTCTAACTGATATTATCTGGGCTCCACCATTGCCCCTGGAACATCCGACTGATACTAGTTAGTCAGCATGTTTGGTTTTGCATATGAAAAGTCAAAAATATGACGCTCGCACTTCTTCCAATACCAATGTGTCAGAATGAGCACGTTTTTAGAAATCATTATAACTTCCCGCCCCTTTGTCCACGTTGATTATTTAATGCGATGTGAAACCGCACTATCTCTTCGAATAATTTTTGAATATGCAAGGCTTCTTGGCTGTCTCATAGTATCACTCCTTCATGACTCTGCATCTTCTGCTTGCTCCTTATTGTCTTTCCGTCTCTAACGTGTCAGTTCTTCTCTCCTTTGCATTTTCTTCCTCATTCCAGCTCCTATTTTGTTGTTCATTTTTAATTAGCATATTTTCCATTCTGATTCCAATGGTGAAACATTTGAAAGATCTTCTTTTTACGGACCGTGTTTCTTCCTTTCGACGCCATTTCTTAATTCCAGATGACATCCATTTGTCACTCGTGGCGGACAGCGTAGTTGACATGGAGAGGACTGATGCAAATACAATCATCTTTCCCCCCTTGTCAATCGCTGAGGGCGGAGTCCATTTTCCCCTTCACCCATTTTTTAGGGCCATCCTCCGTTACTGGGGTTTACTCCCTTCTTAGCCAAATGTAAATTTTTACCCAATCATAATGCGCATAGTAGAATTAAATCGTCGTCTTAGGATTAATCTAGGCATCCCTGCTATTCAGCATTGTTATGCTTTGGCAAAGTCTTCTGGTCGTCAAGGATGCTACTTTCTCAGGGCCAAGGACATTAATCACCATCTAGTGACTATGCTTGCCAACTCTGGTAAGCACGTTGACAATGTCATGGTCGTTGTCCAAGGTAACTAGGAATTCGACGAAGGCAAAAATTCCCTGGATCCTGTGCCTAGACAAAAAGGCAAACCAGGTGGCCGTATAGTCCCATTTCTTTGCGTATTTTTTATATGTTTATTCAGCTTTTATTCCATGTACTTATCATCTCATTTGTGCAGGCAACGATCTGAAGAAAGCACTCACTTCAGCTGACGACGCTGTGCTTTAGCAAGACAAAACTGCGTTCAAATTCTTTGGCCATCCAAATCTTCAAAAGCAAGGGCGGGCCACTCACGTGCTACTACTATACGATCCAACATATTCAACTTTTTCAGTTGTAGATCATATCTCGATCCTAAGGGGGGGAACAACATCTTACAGCTCACATCTTCCCAAACTATAAGAGCCTTAGGGTCATCGGCCTTGAGGGTTCAGATTCAGACTCAGGTGGTGAAGTCAACGATCAGGCCGCTAAGCGGCCAAGTCTGTCCAACTCAGAAGAATCTGAGGGTCATTTGAAGGGGGAAATTGACGCAGCTCTTAATTTGGCTTTTAAAGAAGTCAGCTTCGACCTCCCATCCACCTCAGGCCGAATCGACCCATCTCTAAAACACGATATTTTCACCGACCTAGGGGAGCTACTCAGAACATACTGTAGACCACCCGAACTCCACTCCGCGCGCGAGGGCATGAATTCTGTTCATAGCTACTATAATTTGGACTCCTGTCACGGTTCTGAATCTAATCTCACAAAGTGCAATGTGAGATTGATAAATAACCAAAGAGTCCAAATCCAGTAAATTGTTTTGGGAAATCGATTTTAATCAAAAAACGCCAAACATGGACTGCTTTGCCAGATTTCAGAGTCGCCACCTAAATATTTATTTTGGGAAATGTAGGAAACCCTGACTCGTGCCTAAGGCCACATGTCCGTCATCACCAAAGTTGCCTCGGGTCGGGAACTTGGGTACGAGAGGGGAAAGTCCTGAAATAAGCACCCCCGCTCGCCCGATTAAAGGATCGGCCTTTACTAAACATGATATGTTATTTTGAAAACACATGTGTTCTTATTCCGGTTTATTAGCTAACCTTACTATGTGATGCGCACATCATACAAGTATAGACTCAATCGTAAGAATTGGAACAAAACATCTCATGTTTGTTTTTCGAAAGTGGTTTGAAGATGCTACTCGCAAGTAGGCTAAAATGCGGATTTGCCACCCTCAAGTGGGCTTAAAATATGATTTGCCACGAACAAGTGGGCTTATAATGCACATTTTGATGAATTGTTTCAATTCAAACAATGAAGCCTTCATCCACAGGCATTCATGCAGTTAATCAATTAAGCAATTAGCCTCATGGTAAGCATGCTATCATGGCAATATGCAATCACACTCATGCAATATGCTAAAGCGTAAACACTTATAGTGTACTTCAAGCCAAAGCAAAAGCTAGTTAGTAATCATGCATGATCCTAGCTATGTTAAGATGCCTAATGCAACACATGCACAAATGCAACTAGAATAGGCTCGGCTATCTAAAATGGCATATGAATGCAACACTTGATAACCTGTTGTTAAACACGTATTCAAGTAAATGTATTGAAACACAATGCGGTTTGAATGATGCGCCGAGCCCAGTGCATGCAAGACAGATGAATGAATGCAAACATGTGAACCATAAGTATGCTAATTGAAACATGCCCTAAAACTAACCATCACAAGCTGATAAGTAACAGGGAGAAAGAAATGGGGTTGGAAGACATGCATCACACACACGCACACTTATTATAAAATTTTCCCTCTCGACAGAAGGTCTGAATGAATACGCTAAGCTAGCTATGCTAAGCTTATCTAACTAATCTAATAATCTAATTAAACTAATTATTACATAACCAAATTGAATAACTAGCTACAACTAATTATTACATCACAAAACTAATTAAACAAATTAATTAAGTTACAAATTCAAGCTAATTAATAAGAAAAGCTTTAAACTATGCTGCTCCAACTCTATTTGAAGAAGTGGAAGATGCATGCTCGATTCTTGCCCCAAAAAGTTATTCGGTTACTCTCAAGAGGCTCTGTCTGCAGGGTGTCCTTGAGAACTAGTTGCTAGATCTCACCAAAGCAGTGTTAAGGATTGCACCAGTGGCCTGCCGGCCATGAGGAGCTGCTGCCGACCCTCATTTCGAGCAAAACTGTACACTGCCGGCCAATGATGAAGCATTGCTGGCCATCAATGTGGCACTGCTGGCCACTGGTGTGCTGTGACACCAAACAGCAACAGAGCACAAAATAGAGAAAATGGAGGGTCTCCCAAGGGTATGCACGCACTATGCCACTCCATATCACTTCAAAACATCAATGGAGGGGGCATCATTGGATCCAAGACCATCAATCACACATCTCGATGTATGACGGTGTAGACGCCCCATTTTTGACAATCCTCAAGACTCGGTTGTGCTTGCAGGTACATTCGGACACAAGTTCGATTGCTCGTCAAGCATTCGGCTTTTGCGACGGAACGTCACAGGTTCGAGCTTTTCAGACCCTGTATCCTTTCTGCCCCATTCTTGGACCATGACTTGGTCCTTTCAGAATGCTTTTCTTGGTGCACTGCTGGCCATGCCTTTGTTTCTGCTGGCCATGCCTTTGTTTACCGACCATCGATGAAACTCCAGGCCATCGGTGAGCCCTTCTTAAACCATCACGATGGCCGACAATACCCCTGTCTCAGCAGGTTTCACTCCAAATCTTTTGAGCCAGCTGGAATCCTTTCATCACCCCTCCATACATGTGTATGGAGGGATGAAGCTCTTGCCAAGCTTCTTGAAGAAACTTTGCATTGTTTTCCCTCTATATAAGGGGACAGCCTCTCTCCTTATCAGAGTTTCGGCTATTTGAGAAGAGTTTTAGCTCTCTCTATATATATATATTTCTTACTCTCTCTCTATATTGTTGTGTTTTAGTCCATTTTCCTTGCACTTTTACACTACAACACATAGAGATACACCACCACCATTGGATTGAGGTTCTTGGAAGGACTTCTTAAGCTCTGAAAGTGAGGTTTTACCCCCCTGAAGTTGTTGGTTTTGAAGTTGGACTTCAAGGGTGAGTGTTTTTCCTATTTTAGCACTTTCTTGTATCTCATTTTGGCCATTCTTGCATATTGTTTTAGGCCTTGTTTTCAACTAAAAAAAGTCTTGTTTTTAAGTGCTTTTGGTGGTTGTTTAAGGTCTTTTCGCTGTTGAGGGTCTTCAACCCTCTTGTTGGCCTTGTTTGGCCTTGTTTTGAGCCATGCCTTAAGGCCTCTGAACTAGCCTTGGTTTGACCTTCTAACCACTGAAATCTAGTGGATTTTCAGTGGTAGGCATGTGGTTTTGAGGCCTTAAATCAGAGGGGTTGGCTCCCTCTCTTTTGGTTCTTGTTTGCTTGCATTTTTGGCCTTCCAAAGGAGCATGCCTCTCTGTATTTTTTAGGCTTGGTTCAGGCCTATCCATCTTTAGTGTAAGCCCATCTTAGGCATGGCTGAGGCCTACCCATCTTTAGTGTAAGCCCATCTTAGGCATGGCTGAGGCGCATCCATATTTTTGAGGCTTGGTTGAGGCTTGGTTCATACCATCATTTTAACAGTTTTGGCCACTGATTTTAGGCATGGCTGAGGCCTATCCATCTTTAGTGTAAGCCCATCTTACCATGTTGTCACATGCTTGTCCTATTTCGTATGTTGTTGCATACTTGTCCACCGTCGTATGCCTTGGATGTTTGTATGTTCATGTTGCATTTTATCATGTTATTCAAGGTTGTTACCTCATATCATGCTTATATGCTTGTTGCATACTTGGGTTATTCCATTGCATGTTTGCATGCTTAAGTTATATTGCATGTTTGCCATGCTCGTGTTGAATTGTTGATTGGATTAAGTGTTAATTCGAGCACGAGAAACGAGGGACATTTCATACTTCAAGTGATGGAACATGTCTCAATTCTCGGTCGCCGACGCTCTTGACTATCCATGATAGAGTTCTGGGCACTTATGTGTTTATTTGTGCATTCATTTCATATTGATTTGCACAAGTTGGATCTTTGGCCATCATGCATCGGGATGCGTGATTGATGGTCGTGGATCTGACTATGCCTCTCCCTTGATGTTTTAAGATGATATGGGAGCGGCATAGTGCATACATACCTTTGGGAGACCCTCCCTTTTCTCTATTTTGTGCTCTACTGTAGCTTGGTGTCACAGCACATCAGTGGCCAGCAGTGCCCTACAGATGGCCGGCAGGTGGTCAGCAGTGGCTTCCCATGGCCGGCAGGCCACTGATGCACTCCCCCAGTAGTGTTTTGGTAAGTTCCAGCAGCAAGTTCTCAAGGACACCCTGCAGACAGAGCCTGTTGAGAGCAACCGATGAGCTTTCGGGACAAGAACCGAGCATACACCTTCCGCTCCTTTGAACAAAGCTGGAACAACATTATTTGTCACTTTTAATTTGTAGTTAGTTAATTAATTTGTTAATTAATTAAGTTTTGTAATAATTAGTTGTAGCTAGTTATTCATTCAGTTATGTAATAATTAATTAGCTTGATAGTTAGTTAATTAGTGGGCATGTATTATTCATTCGGACCCTCCGTCAAGAGGGCGAATTTTGTAATAAGTGTGTGTGCGTGTGTGCATGTCTTCCAACCCCACATCTTTCTCCATTTTACTTACCTACTTTTGTTGGTTAGTTTTAGGCCATTCTTCAATCAGCATTCTTATGCTTTGCATGTTTGCATTCATTCTTCAATTAGCATCCTCATGCTTTGCATGTTTGCATCCATTCATCTATCTAGCATACCTATGCCCACATGTTTGCATCCATTCATCTACATCGCATGCACTGGGCTCGGCGCATCATACTAACTGTATTGTATTTCAATTCCAATTTGAATACATGTTATCTAAATTACATCTCATATGCCATATTAGAATAGCCGAGCCTATTTCTAGTTGCATTTTGTATGTGTTGCATTAGCCATTTTAAACATGAACTAGGATCATGCATGATTTCTAACTAGTTCTTTGTTTTGACTCGGAGTACACTGTGAGTGTTTATGCTTTAGCATCCCCGCATGTATGTTATTGTTGCCATGACAGCATGCTTGCCATGAGGCTACCTGCTTAGTTGATAAAATGCCTGAATGCCTATGGGTGAAGGTTGGATTACTTGAATTGGAACGATTCATTGAAATCCGTGTTTTAGCCTACTTACGAGTAGCAAACTTTAAACCATTTCCAAACAAATAGATATGCGATGCTTTGTTCCAAATTAGGCGATCTAGTCTATACTTGTGTGTTGTGCGCATCACATAGTAATTCTAGCTAATTAATCAAGATAAGAACACATGTGTTCTCAAAAACAAAATATCATGTTTAGTACAGGCCGATATTTGATCGGGTGAGCGGGGGTGCTCATAGATGAACTTCCCCAATCGTACCCAAGTTCCCGAGCCGAGGCAACTTTGGTGATGACAGACACATGGCCTTAGGCATGAGTTAGGGTTTCCTAAATTCCCCCCAAAATAAAATATTTAGGTGGTGACTCTGTATCTGGCAAAGCAGTCCATCTTTGGCACTTCTTTCTTAAAAATCAGTTTTCCGAAACGATTTGCCGGATTTGGGCTCTTTGGTGATTTATCAATCTCACATTGCACATTGTGAGATCAAATTAAGAACCGTGACAATTTGAGTCCGAATTGTAGCATGAGGCCCTCAGGGCGCGTCTACAGTTTCTGGCAACTCTACTGGGGATTTAGAGAAGTTGACTCGAACTCACGATATCTTGTTTTGATTACACTTATGTGTTTCTTTGCATTGCATTTGCATCGGTGCGCCTAGGACACCGTGTTTGCCGTATGCTATTCCTGAACGGTTTGCCAGAGGCTTGCTTTGATAAGCGTGCCATAAGGCTGACCGGTTACTGGCTCTGCCACGACAGGAACACAAACCTCAGTTGTTACCAGGCCGCCCTTGTTTTGACCATTTGGCCTAGTGCATGTCGGAATCCATAGTGACTATTCCAAGTTAGGACAGGTTGCTTACCCGATTGTAGGTTGTTTAAAACCACTGTGTGCATAGTGAAACCCTAGCTCCTGACAAAATAAGACAGGGAAACCCTACTCCAACATAGGGGTGTTTTGGCTCTCATTTATTTGCTATGTGCGTTTTGAGTTGGCCTCTACAAGGAATGCACGTATCAATTTGCAAATCTGGGTATCAGGCCTGTGGGCATCAGTATCAGTATTTTGGGAATTAGTTATATTGTAGACACCCCATTTTTGACCGTCCTCAAGACTTGGACGTCACTGATTGAACACTCAGTGATCACCCTTGTTTGTGTTCGTCTTGAGTTCCCGGAGGCCTTGGTAGCGTGCCTTGCCTCAGGATCTCTCGACTCGACTGTTTTGTGGTTGGTTTGACACCAAACACTTCTGTTTTGCCACCAAACACTTCTGTTTTGCCTTTGAGAGGCAGGGTAGGGCTTGTAGACCATCCCCACCCATCACCGGCCATGGCTTGAGGCCACCAGCTGTGTTTTGGGCCCACCGGCCAAATGTTTGGCCGGCCGGCACTATAGATGGTCAATTGCATCTTTGGCTGGCCGACTACTGTGCATCTGCTTTTGCAGATACTTTGTCACAGCTGGCATGCATTTGACTCCCCTCCATACACGTGTATGGAGGGTTCTCTCTCTTTAGAGGCTTGTCTTGTAAGCTTTACAAGACAAAAAGCTCTATAAAAAGAGGTCTTCTCTCTTGTTGCCAGGGGTTAGACATTTTAGGCAGCCATTTTTAGGGTTTGAGTTCTAGGGTTAGGGTTTGCTTATATCCTATCTCTATATCTCTCTAGTGTGTGTTTTGTCTCATTTTTGCTCACAAAACACCCACCATCACACCATCTCTTGGAGATGAGGCCCTTGAGGGTTGTTTTTAGAGCTTTGGAGCTAGTTTCAACCTAAAGAAGCTGCTGGAGCTCCATTGTTGAAGAGGGTCTTCAAGGGTAAGAAGTTTGCCCCTTTATTCCCCATTTTTGCATTGTATTTTTACCTATCTTGCAACTATTTTTTGGCTTTGCATATAACACATAAAAGTTTTGTTTTTAAGGCCTCTAAATAGTTTGTTAAGAGTGTTTTGGGGTTTGAGGTTGTTTGACCCCTCTTGAGCCTTGTAAGGCTCCATTTTGTGCTATTTTGTGCTAGCTCCGGGACCATAGTGTTTGGGCCTCCTCACCACTGAAATCTTGAGGGATTTCAGAGGTAAGGATGGTGCCTTGAGGTCCTAGGAAGGAGAGGGCCACCCCCTCTCCTTGTCCTTGAAAGGGGCTACCTTTGCCTCTTGAGGGAGTACCATGTTTAAGTGTGTGTTGGCCATGCCTTAACTGGTTTTTGTGCTTATTATGTCATAATATGCCTATGTTTTTAGTTGGTTTTGGTACACCATGCTTTCTTAGCATACATGCCTTGTAATGCCATTTTGTTGCCTTAACATGCATCTAGGTTTTAACCCTTATTCAAGCATGTATTAGGCCTAGCTTTGTGAAGCTTTCATGTTTATCTTGCCATGTTTAAGGTCTTTCCTTGGCTATTTTGGTCGACCAAGGCTCTCATTGCATAGCTCTTTTGCATTTTGGCTTGTTAGCCTTAAGTTTTGGACCATTGTTGCATGTTTAGCCTATCTTGTTTGCTTGGTTTGGCACCACCTTAACATGATTTTAGAGCTTATGTTGCATGCTATTTGTCCATGTGTAGCCTCTCTTAAGTGTGCTTAGAAGTTGCTCTTTATGCTTGAATGTTGGTCCATGTTTTCGTGCATGTTTGCATGTCAGTTAGCCTTCATTCCTTAGCATCTTGGTCACTGTTTTAGGTTAATTTGAGGGCTGCCCAACTTAGTCTAAGACCACTCTTGCATGTTGTAGCATGTTTACCTTGTATGTTGTAATACGTTTGGCCCTTTTGGTATGTTGTCACATTCTTAGGTGGTAGTACATTTAGCATGCATTCCTTGCTAAGTTGTCTAACATGTTGTATGCCTTGCATGTGTGCACCTTGGCATTATACATTGCATGCTTGTTAGTAGCATCCATGCATTTCCATGTTGCATCCTTAGCTCACATGCTTAGGATTGCATTGCATAAGCATGCATGCTAGACCTCTTGAAGTGAGTATGATAGAGGTTGGGCCTCCTTGTGTGTTTATTTGGTTTGCATTTCATTTGAAATTGAAGTTGCATACTTGATTCTTTGGGCCATCATGCATGGAAATGCGTGATTGGTGGTCCGAGAATCGAGGCTCATGTCCCTTTGAGTCATAAACATGATAAGGGATATGATTGGTGCATACATTGCTTAAAATGCATTGTCATGCCAAGTATTGCCCTATGCTGCTGTTAAACCAGATTCCGCAGGAACTTTTGTCCGGCCGGCCACATTTAGTGCCGACCGGCTACCATTGTTGGCCGATGGATCAAAGTCGTGGCCGGTGACCATTCTACAAGGTCGGTGGTGTTCTACTTCAGCCGGTGGTGTTCCCTGTCATCCATAGAGCAAACCCTGAGACTTTGGCAGTCATCAGAGAAGCAGGGCAGGGAAAACAGAGGCATCTTGGGCATGACAGTGGATTTCCGGATGGAACCGAGCGCGCATGCATCGAGCCCTCTCCCCGAGGCTGCTGTTTATTGCTTTATTAGATTGATTAATTTGCTTAATTAATTTAGTTGGTCTGTAATAATTAATTAGCTAGGATAGTTAATTCATTATTCAAATTGTATTATTCTTTTGGTCCCTCCGAGCGAGGGCAAATTTGTAATAAGTGTGGGTGAGTGTGTGCATGTCTCCCAACCCCCACTTCTTTCTCTCTTTTACTTACTTGCTTTGATGGTTAGTATTAGGGCATGCTTACTTTAGCATATTCTATGCTATGCATGCGTGCATCATTCATCAGTATTGCATGCACTGGGCTCAGCGCATCATGCTAATTGCATTATATTTCAAAATAAATTTGAATGCATGCTACTTGTACATTTCACATGTCATCCTCAGATTAGTCGCGCCAACTCTAGTGATATTTTGTATGTGATGCATTAGGCACTTAACATGGACTTGGATCATGCATTGATTGCTAACATGTTCTTGTTTTGGTACGGAGTACAATGTAAGTATTTTATGCTTTAGCATACCGCATACGTGTGAATGCCACCATGACAGCATGCTTACCATGAGGCTAGATGCTTATGTGTTATAAACTACTTGAATTCCTGTGGGTGAAGGTTGGATTGTTTGAGTTGGAACAACTCATTGAAATCCGTGTTTTAGCCTACTTGCGAGTAGCAAATCCCAAAGCGTTTTCCAAAACAAACGGATATGCAATGCTTGTTTCCAAATTAGGCGATCTAGTCTATACTTGTTTGCTGTGCGCATAACATAGTAACTCTAGGCTAATAATGGGAATAAGAACACATAACGTTTTCAAAATCGGATATCACGGTTAGTAGAGGCCGATCTTCGGATCGGGCGAGAGGGGGTGCTCATAGCTGACCTTCCCCGATCGTACCCAAGTTCCCGAGCCGAGGCAACTTTGGTGATGATGGACACGTGGCCTTTGGCACCGAGTCAGGGTTTCCTAAATTTCCCGATTAAGAAATATTTAGGTGGCGACCCTGTATCTGGCAAAGCAGTCCATGTTTGGCACTTCTTTCAAAAATCTGTTTTCTCAAAACGATTTGCCAGATTTGGACTCTTTGGTTCAGATTAAGAACTGTGACAATTTCAGTCTGAACTGTAGTAGACCCGCCAAACGAACGGAATGGGAGTCATCCTCCCGGGGCATTCGGGGACGTGTACATATATCAGTGGGTATCCGATTCAGTTTTGGGGCAGTAATTTGGGGAACAGTGATCAATGGTTGAGAACAGTTCTTTCAGCTTGTGTGTGCCAACTGTGTGTTTTATTTAAGCTGCTTTGCTGTTTGTTTTTTCTGTTCATTATTTCCTTAATATGCTTTATTTATCTTTTTGCAAGGTAGTTTAGCACAATTGCATCAGACCAGGTAGATATTCCCTGAGCACTTTGGGTTAGAGGTCGTAGACTTAATCGATCCAGGGATCTGGTAGACGGACAAGCAGTGTTCCTTTCTTTACCCCCAGTTGCTAGACGGAGGTCAAAAGGGTGCAGTACATCAGTGCAACGGTCGCCAAATCAGTGGTCTACCCCATTAGTGAACAGTCAGACTGAGGTCTCAGTTTCTATTACAGGGACAGATATACCGGTTATTCAGATAGATCCGTACAATATGGCAAGCTTAGAGGAGATGGTGCGTCACCTCCAAGAAAACATGAAAACTATGTAGCAGGACGCTGCCCATCAAGCAAAATCTGCCAAACAGCAAGACGTGATCGTGACCTAACAGGCAGAATTAATCACTAGGCTACAGCAGCAAGCTGGAGCATCTGCTTCTCACCAGATTCCTCCCCCATCAAGAGTTCCCATAGTCGGGGAGACAACTAACGTCCAGGATGATACGGACATTCCAATCGGGCTGGCTCCGCCCCCAGTTTTACCCCAGCTGTCCAAAACACCCACCAACCTGCCCGATTCTCCCTTTGAGTTCAAGACGGACCCCACGGCACTGAAAGTAAGCAAGCTGGAGAAATTGTTCAAGAAGTCTCAAGGGGTTCATTCCATTCCGGATATTGAGGATGGGTACACCGACTCAGCCGTGACGCTGCCGGACCATTTTAAGATGCCACATGTTGACCGCTTTGACGGGTCGGAGGACCCCATGGGGCATTTGCGGCTGTTTTCAGACATTCTAAGGCCGATGGGCCTCTCTAGATTGCAGAAGCTTTCCTTGTTTGGTCGGACCTTGTCAGGTGTAGTAGCCATTTGATATGCAAAATTGGAAGATTCCGTCAAAAGGAGTTGGGAGGAGATGGCCAAGGCCTTCATAGCTCAATACTCGTACAATACACAGATCGAGATTACAACCCGTGATCTTGAGACAACCAGGCAAGAGCTGAAGGAGAGTTTCTCTGATTTTGTAACCCGGTGGAGAGCCAAGGCCTCGATGATGACCATCAGACCAGTTGACAAAGGCCAAATACGGATGGTTGTGCGCAACCTCCAACCCAAGCTCATGCAGAAAATGATCATTCCCCCCCTCCCCACCTTTGCAGACCTACACGAGATAGGGGTGCAGATCGAGGATGCTATGAAACAGGGTCTGATTGACCAAGACCAAGAGCAACCCAAGAGGGCATTCAATCGCAGTTCAAATGCAGGCACAAGTAGTGCTGTAGCTAGCAGATCTTCAGATGTGAGCATGGTTACCACCACAAATACCCCAAGAACCCTTGCAACTATGCCATTCACCGGTGCGTCTGAAAGTAGCTGACAAACAACCAAGTATTCCCCCCGAGGCCAAACAACCTTCACCCCACTATATATGCCCCCGTCCAAAGCTCTAGGGGTTTTGATCAAGAAAGGGCACCTGAAGCCCCTAGAGCCGCGGCCGCTACCAGACAGACTTCCTGCTTCCCATAACCCGGTCAAGTACTGCACCTATCACCAGCAACATGGTCATGACACTGACCAGTGCTTTCGGTTGCGTCATGAGATTCAGGATCTCATCGACAACAGGGTGATCATGCCCCCGGAAAAACCAAATGTCACAACCAACCCTCTCCCACCACATAACCAAGCTCCACCTCCCAAATGCATTAATTTCATCCAAACTAGGGTTGTGTCATATGACCCCAGCATATATATCACCTCTTCTCACCTACCCAAGCCGGAGGTGTGCATTCCTGATAGCACTGACTTGTGCATGTTGGATATTTCCCGAACCCAACCTGAAATGGTGGTGGTGACTACTGGAGATAGAATTGGGTCAACTATGGAAGTAGATCAGAATGATTATATGGAGCTTGAGGCACCTGTGAGCATCGAGTACAACCCGAGCGGTTACATTACATCAGTAGGCCAAGCTAGGCCGAATGTGGAGTTGCCGGTAGGGGCAGAGATTTGTGTAGTATGAGAGGATGGACCTAATCAAGGGCTAGATGGCCTAGCGAATCTAGAAGAAGACCTTATGAATCTGTAGTTCTTTGAAGAGCAAGATTCAGGGGATGTGACAGTCAATTGGTTTGATGGGTCAGCAGAGACTAATGGATGGCTTGACGACTAACCAGATGTTGTGGAACAACCTCAGTTAGAGCAGGGTCCACCCGGGACGAAGACATCAACAGTGGCCGGAAGGGCTAGGAATCAGTTAGAACCACCAGAGAGCACCGGCGATAAGAATTTTGCTCGCGATCAGAGCATTTCGAGTATAAAGGACATCGAACAGCAAGCCGCACTGAAACAGTGCGAGAAAGGACTGAGGATTCCGAAAGAGTCAGGAAGGCCAAAGCCCCTAAGGGGACAGAACGTGTTGTGAGCATAGGAACGGAAGGTACTACGGGTACGGGAATAGTTATAACGGTGCTGGACAGGTGTCTGTCGGTTGGCGATGGCATGTGGTGGGAAGATGACGACCTATATCTTGCCCACACGGATGACGATTGGGGACAAAGCCAGCCAGATGATACCTGGTATGTGGTTGAAGTAGACCACATGACTAGGAGCGGGTGGTATTTGAAGCCCCCGCACTTAGATCAACCAGAAGCATCCGGGAAGGACAGGGAGGTAGAGAAACAAAAAGAAAAGCTGCTCGAAGAAGAGGCTATGCTGAAACAGCTGAAGAAGATACAAGCAGGCATCTCCATCTGGGGATGCTGATGGCTTCAAGAGTACATAGGTAGGCTATCCTTTCGGAGATGGACAAAGCCAAGCTTTCGATAGACACCACGCCTGAGCAGCTGGTAGGACAGTCTTTCCGGGAGGAGCTTCTCCGACGTTGACCTTTCTAACAAGGAATTGCCACCTGAGGGCTTGGATCACAACAAGCCACTCTATATCTCTGTGAAGTGTAGAAACAAATGGATACCGATGGTTCTTGTCGACACAGGATCCGCCATTAACGTGTGCCCATCGAGGACAGCCTATGCAATCGGGTTGAAGCCCGCAGACTTCGTGCTAACTACCCAAGTGATAAGGGCCTACGACAATACAAGTAGAGAGGTGAAGGGGACTATGCAGATTCAGACCTAGGTTGGTCCAGGACAACACGATGTTGACCTTCATGTCTTGGACATTCCCGCAACCTTTAATCTACTCCTATGGCGGCCGTGGCTGCACCAGGTGAAAGCGGTTTCTTCCACTCTGCACCAGATGGTAAAATACCCTCACGGGAAGGGGGTAGCTATAGTTTTTGGAAATTCGTCAATCCATCCACCGCTAGAGGTGTCTACACCGATTTTGGAAATCGAGCATGGCACGGAGAATGTCTTTTTATCAGGATTTACCCTAGCTGAGGCCCGGGTTGTTCAAAACATCTTGGCTGTTGATGAAGGATTGTATGTCAGCGCACGGTCTGTGTACCTCATGAACAAACTTCAGCACATCCCTGGGATGGGATTGGGAAAAAGTGGCCGAAAGGGCATTACTGCATCGGCCGAGGCATCGCACAATCCACATACCTTTGGCTTGGGTTATGTGCCCACCAAAGAGGATTGGGTAAGGAAAGGCAAAGAGATGGCTGGAAGAGCCAGAGCCAAGCAGATTGGGAAACATTTTGAGTTGATGCATCGGCCCATTCAGGGCACCCTGAACGGACGTTTTGTCTAGGAGGAGGAAGACTTCCCATTCTGCAGCTCCCCGGAGCCATGGTTGAACGCAGAAAAGAGGCGCATGCCGGGATTTGAGATCTTTTTCGACTTGCAGTTATCCAAGGATGATGTCGCCAACTGGCAAACTGGTCCATCAGCTGAGGTTGAGCAGTGTAAGGAAGTGGATTTTGAGAACACCAAGTTTGAAATGGGGATAGCACTGGCCTGTCTACTATCAGATCCTCCGATCGTACATGAGTGCTTGGGGGATGATCTCTCAGTATTTATGATTGGGAACGAAACGACT
This sequence comes from Camellia lanceoleosa, assembly GCA_025200525.1. NCBI lineage: Eukaryota > Viridiplantae > Streptophyta > Magnoliopsida > Ericales > Theaceae > Camellia > Camellia lanceoleosa. Next base: position 24,711,378 of record CM045770.1, read on the forward strand.
GCGAGCCCACCTTTTAACATTTTGGATGCATCTGTCGCACCCCTCCTCGTCTAGCAGTACGAGGAGAGATTCTTATAGAGCAGCACCGGGTCAGGTAGTGAGCCGGAGTCTGATTCCACCGAGTCCGTAGGGTCGGAATCAGGTTCCAGCTCGTCTGAGTCTGAGTCTGGTATTCTTGGGGGTGACAACCCGGATGCCACAGTCCTGGCTAGGTCGTCTTTTTCCTTCTCTTTTGAGTCTGTTGTAACAGAAGAATCAGACGAACTGGAGGAAGTGATTAATGAGAATGGAATAGCTGTGGCTTATGAGTACTTTTCTATGCCTTTGATTTATTGTATTAATTAGGACTTTCAAAATTTTGATGAAACGACGAGGAAGAAATTCCTGCGGTTTTGAAATATTTGCTTAAACATGAGCATGAGAGGTTTGTATAACCGATGGTTGATGAAATCACCCACATTAATGTTGGTACTGAGAAGGACCCGCAGTTGCTCCAGATCGGGTCCACGTTGTCTTCGGAGGAACGCGAGCGCTTAGTCGCTTTATTAAAAGATTTCAAAGATGTTTTTGCGTAGTCCTACGAAGACATGTCTGGAATCGATCCTGAGATTGTACAGCACCGGATCCCTTTCGATCCAGAGGCCCGACCTGTCAAATAGAAACTCAGGAGAATCCACCCAGATTAGGCTATCAAGATCAAAGAAGAGGTCACCAAGCAAATTGACGTAGGGTTCCTGCTGGTATCCGAATACCCAACTTGGTTGGCCAACATAGTTCCAGTGCCGAAGAAGGACGACAAGATTCGAGTATGTGTGGACTTCAGGGATCTGAACAAAGCCAGTCCGAAGGATGACTTTCCCCTGCCGCATATCGATGAGTTAGTAGATTTTACTACGGGGCATGCATTGCTTTCATTCATGGATGGCTTTTCAGGCTACAACCAGATTGTAATGGCACCCGAAGACCGGGAGAAGACTGCTTTTACCACCCCGTGGGGGACCTATTGTTATAGAGTAATGTTGTTTGGGCTCAAGGATACTGGAGCTACATATCAACGGACTGCGACCACAATATTACATGACATGATCCACAAAGAGGTTGAGGTGTATGTGGATGACATGATTATCAAGTCCAAAGAAAGAGAGGGCCACTACACCGCCTTGCAAAAGTTCTTCCAAAGGATCAGAGAATTTCGGTTGCGGCTGAATCCTTAAAAATGTACGTTTGGTGTTACAGTGGGAAAAATACTGGGGTTCTTAATTACACAAAGGGGCATCGAAGTCGACCCTTCCAAAATTAAGGCCATCTTAGAAATGCCACCACCAAGGACTAAAAAGAAGGTGCGAGAATTTTTGGGTAAAGTGCAATTCATAAGACGGTTTATCTCAAAATTAACCTTGACTTGTGAACCACTCTTTGGTCTCCTGAAGAAAGGAACGAAGTTCCAATGGGACGGCTGATGCCAAGCTGCTTTTGAACAGATTAAGCAATATTTACAGAACCCACCTGTGTTGTCACCACCTGAGCTGGGGAAATCGTTGATTTTGTATCTTTCAGTGACTGAGACTACAATGTGTTGTATGCTTGCCCAAGAGTCCGAGGACAAAGCAGAGAGAGCCATCTACTATCTGAGCAAGAAGATGCTCGATTACGAGACCCGCTATACTCCGTTGGAGAAGGCTTGTCTCGCCTTGGTATGGGCTAGCACTACCTGTTAACTCACTCGGTAATGTTGGTTTCAAGATTAGATCCCATCAAATATCTCTTCGAGAAACCGGCACTTATGGGTAGGCTAGCCCGTTGGTTGCTTTTGCTTTTCGAATTCAACCTGAAGTATGTGACGCGCAAGTCAGTAAAGGGGATAGCAGTAGCAAAGTTCCTTGACGATCACCCAGTGGAAGGGGATGAAGCAGTTGAGTACCTACTCCCAAACGAGGCCATTTTGCATGTCGAAGACGAAACTTGGACGATGTACGTTGATGGAGCGTCAAATCAATATGGGTATGGGATAGGAGTGTTGCTAATAGCACCCGACAATTCCCATGTCCCTCTAGCATTCAAACTCCGGTTCAAAGTCTCTAACAACGAAGCAAAATATGAGGCATGCATTGCTAGATTAAAAGCAGCCCTAGAACTAGGGGCAAAACGGTTAGATGTCATCAGCGACTCGAACCTTGTTGTATCTCAAGCTAAAGGAGATTGAAAAGTCAAGGAAGAAAAGATGAGAATTTACCACCAGACCTTGGACTTGCTGATTCCTCGGTTTGAAAAGATGAACTTCGCTTATCTGTTAAGAGAAAACAATAGGTTTGCAGACTCACTAGCAACTCTATCATCTATGATAGACATCCCTTTTGGAGTCCGGATGCGTCCAATCATCATTGACCAGAAATTTGTGTCGGCTTACGAGCTGATTGCTATCATAGAAGAGGTTCAAGATGAGAACCCCTGGTATTACGACATTTGGAACTTCTTGGAGAAAGAGACATATCCACCAGGGAAAAACGCCAAAGATAAGAGGGCAATACGAAGAATGGCTGCTCAGTTCATCATCTGCGGGGGTAAATTGTACAAGAGAGGTCATCTGGGAATGCATAAGCTGTGTGTTGATGCTGAAGAATCGAAGCGCCTAATGGAGGCCATCCATGGAGGAGAGTGCGGAGCGCACATGAACGGGGTGATGCTACCCTGGAAAATCCTTAGACAAGGTTACTATTAGTCCACCATGGAGGAGGATTGTATTGGTTTTGTCTGGCGATGCCACAAATGTCAGATCCATGAAAATCGCATAAACATTCCGCCGTCGAAGCTGTACAACATGACTTCGCCATGGCTATTTTTAGTCTGGGGGTTAGATGTGATTGGAGCTGTCACTCCGAAAGGGTCCAATGGGCATCAGTTCATTCTGCTAGCAATAGACTATTTTACAAAATGGGTTGAGGCCCAATCTTATGCGGTGTTGAAGGCGTCTCATGTTGCCAAGTTCATCAGGAACAACATCACCTTTCGCTACGGGGTCCCGAACGAGATCATTTCAGATAATGGTTCCCACTTCAAGAAGGAGGTGATCGACTTGTTGGACAAGTACAACGTGGCTTTTCACAAGTCATCTACATACCGGCCACAGACCAACGGAGCAGTTGAGGCCGCCAACAAGAACATCAAGCATATTCTGCAGAAGATGGTGGAAACCTATCGGGACTGGCCAGACAAGTTGCCATTTGCTCTGTGGGGCTACCGGACTTCCATTCGTACTTCTACTGGAGCAACTCCGTATTCCTTGGTCTACGGGATGGAGGCTATTTTGCCTATCGAAGTTGAGGTTCCATCATTGCGAGTATTGGCTGAGTGTCAGATAGCTGAGGCAGATTGGCAGCAGAGCAGATTTGAAGAACTCATGCTGTTTGATGAGCGAAGGCTGAAAGCACTGTACCATATTCAGGGTTATCAACGAAGAATCGCCAGGGCTTTCAACAAGAAGGTTAAGTCCAGGAATTGAAAGAAAGGGATTTAGTGCTCAAAGACAACCGAGCTCCCATTCACGACCCTAGGGGCAAGTTCAGACCCAATTGGAATGGCCCTTACATCATTAAGTCTATTTGGTCAGGTGGGGCTGTCGTTCTGATGGATCTAGAGGCCTAGAGTTCTCCCAACCGATCAACATGGACAAGTTGAAGAAATATTACCCCTGAGTGGCTCACTAGGCTGAAAACCCGAAAAGGCGACCTAGGCAAAAGTTAGAGCATGAAAAATTTGAAATTACAAAAATTGAGCTCGCAAGGTTGAAAACCCACAAAGGGCAGCCTTGGCAAAATTTAGAGTGCAAAAGGAGAGAGTTAATACCCGAGTGAACCCAAGCCGAACTACGTAAGGCTTGATTCCCATCTTTGGGATACGTAGGTAACTTCATCCCGAAGTCCAGCCATAAACACTTCCCCGATTAACTTTGTCCATGTGATCATGTTTGGACACCCTTGTCTATTCAGCTTTCAAAAGCTTGGTTGTGATCTCCAGTGCAGTGCTATTCAGACTAGGGGCAACTTTCTAGTTGCTAGGGTCTGGGGTTGTACATCTTAGTGACAGATCTCAGGCGTGTCCAGTTTTGATCCATATCGAAAATGTTTTTGAAAAGTTTTAATAAAAGTTGATTTTGTTCAAATTAATCTTTTTACAACTTAGACCATTTTTGGACCAAACGGAAAATTTTCAGTACCCACAACCTTCAATTTCACTGATTTCAATACAGAGTTCTCCTACTCTTGAAAACCAATTGAATTTGCTTTTTTATTACATTCATAAAGAAAACATGAAAGTACTGATAAAGCAAAATAAATTCGGGGCATAGTCAGGTGTTCCTATGTCCCCTCCCAAAGCTTGTGGAAGCCTCTGATGCCAAAGTGGGTCCTACCTGTGCCTCTTCATTGAGCCAATCTAGGCACTCATCAAAAAGGATGCAGCTAAAAGCACGAGCAGGAGCCAGAAGCTCTATTGTCCTCCAGGCTGTGGCATACCGAGCTAGCTATGTGCCTCGGACCGGGAATGTAGCAAGGTACTCTATCTCCTCCTCCGGGCAAGTCTGATCATGTCTGAACTGCACGCAGTGTGTCAGAACAACCAATTGGATCTCGGGCTGGCAGCCCATGCTGTAGTTTGTTGTCGGTAGATTGAGCCAGGGACAATGCCAAGTGATATCAAGAGCAGACAAATTGTACATCCAGTCGTACCACCATCCCTCATCAGGGGCATCGACTAGACGTCGTCGAAAGAAATAGCTGCGTGCTGAGTATGTAGGGCAGGGGTCCACAATCTTCAATTTATCCATCAACCATATCTGGGGAGGGATGAAAAATGAGAGATTAAAGAATAGAGAGGTGTAAGTTGAGAGAAAAGTAAGAAAAGGGTTTTGAGAGAAAAACCAAGCCTGAGGGCCGAGTGATGTGAGCAATATATATGTGAGATGGGGTGGGAAACATTACCTGCAATAGTACTGGACTCCCCGCAAACCTAGCCGTCTCTCGGCGATGAAAAGCATCTAATCCCATCAACGTTTCAGCTAGCGTCATGGCGATGCTACTTTTGCCCTCCCTCAAGCCCTCAGCAACTTCAATCAAACGAGTGCTAAACCCATCGGAGCCTAGGGCAAGTAAGAGATGAGATAACATACACAAGCAAAGCGCATGTCGCCGATAACCCTGCCAATGATGGTCGCCGCGGTCACCGGCATTAGAAAATCGACAAATCAAGCTCAGAATGTCTAACTCTCTATTATGAATCAATGATCGAGCATCATGCAAAGTGAGCCCACACATCCGCCCCAATGCTTGGACATGGCCGAAGTGGAATTGTGGCAGGATTTCTTCATCGCGCTCGGATTCCATCAAAGCTTGAAAGTCTTCGAAAGTGGGACACATCTCTTGCCCGCCAAAGCTAAAGACGTGTGTCACCGGATTCCAAAACCTTGCCGCGGCATGAAGAAATGGAAAACACAGCGAGGTGTGACTCAACGTGAATAGTGCACTTATGCCAAAACCCCAGAAATTAAGCTTTTCTGAGCCATCTAAGTTGGCAATCCAATTTGTGAGGTTTTGAGCAAGGAATGCTTCCATTTGGTGCAAATTTGAGTTGAAATGAAGAGAATCTCGAAGCTGGAACTCATATAAAAGATAAGGCAGTGAGCGGAGGATAGATGTCAACATTTCGGAAAGTCTTCCATCGATGGTCGGCAGTTGCTCATCAGTGGCCGGCAGTGGCACACTGATGGCCAGCAGGCCTCCCTTCGTGGCCAGCAGTCCCTCCCTCATCCCCACTGGCCTTCTAGGTGAAGACCCAGTTGTCTGCTATAGTGAAGTCCTATTACCTAGGCCTTTTAAGGTTTTGGTTTGTCCTGTTGAACTCTGTCGTGTCTCATTTAAGACGTATTAGTTTCTTTTTCTGTGTCAGGTTGTAATCATCTTCCTTTCATTTATCGAGTTGTCGTAACTTGCTTATCGAGTTGTAAACTTGTTAAGGCTTTGTTTTGCTTATCGAGTTGTTTTATTGTTAGTTGGTTCACTACCTGATTAGTGCGATTCGAGTGTTTGGTTTTCAAAACAAAAGTTTGATCTCATTTACATTGTTGTGTAAAGTGATACGATGCGATGCATAGAATGTACAAATGTAACACTTTTTCAACAAAAGGTTGTTTTCATTCCATCATAGATTCTTTTTACAAAAGAGCATAGTTTTAAAAAGTAAATTTGCCTGACGCAGTACAATGTGCAAAACTACTAGTAAAAAGAAAAATAAAACAAAAGAGGAACGTCTGAATCAGCAAAATGTCTGGATCGGTGCCAATCGCCTCAAGACTGAGAGGTCCTCCTCATCCTCTTCCTCAACCGAGAGGACTCTGCAATATCGCCATCATCAACACCTGACTCTGAACTCGAGTCATCCCCAGCTCCATCTCCATCCTAAGAAGAGTCTGATCGCGGACTAACTGCTTCCTCGTCAGACTCATCATCATCTGGGGCAGGCCCCCATGAACTAGTCCCTCGTTCTGCTCCCTCTGCTACTCGGGGAGGTGCTGAAGGACCCACCCCTGCTCCTGCTGAGGCACTGGATGGGCCTGGCGTCAAGAAAGGAATCTGAAGAAGGCAATCTGCCAAAACGCATTAGTAATCAAGATGTATCAGATGCAAAGAATAATATGTTGAGAGCTGTGAATGATTTACAGTGAATGAGTACCGTGAGCGGTGTATGGGAACAATGGATCAGACTAGTGTAGTGTGCAACTGTGCAAATGAGTGGCATGAATTGTAGTTTGAAAGAACTCACCGGAATACTGTAAATACTGAGCAGGTCCATGCTCATCTACAGCATCCCCATCACCGAAGCCGTCATCTCCAAAGACTAACGAGTGTACTCAATGGGAGCCTGCAAAAATGTTGAAGTCATTAGTATTTTACGGGATATCAAATGAAATCGAGTGACTATACAGAAGAAAAAGTATAGCGCATACCGAGGTCAAGCCATAAACTGCGACAAGCTCGTGACCAGCTGGAGGAGGAGCGAAGGGAATTTGATAAGTCTCTCTAGCCCGCCCTCGGCAAGTCATAGTAGCAGGCAGCACGGGCCATGCAGTCCCCTATCTCCCCTCAGGACCTCTCCTCCTACGAGACCTGGTCACTCCGCCTCTTCCTCTCGCAACTGGAGCCCTCGCTCCCTCTCCTCCTCGGACACCAGTCAAAGGTGGCATCAGATGCGTCCGAATAAAGGCTGCATAGTCGCCCTCGCTGGGAAAGTAATCTGTCTCCAACCCTACCATGAACTGAATCACCTAGTCGGCGGACAACATGTGTGTCTCCCTCATCAATGGTGGAGGTGCCATCGGTACAAACGGAGCAGGCAATCCCAAGGTCTAACGCACGAAGCGTTCACTCATAAACCAAGCGCGGCAGATGGCCCCTCAAAGAGGATGTGGTAATGAGACATAGTTTGGGCAGTGTGGTACTGGTCCTGGAGCCTAGAAGGAATCGCATCCCATGGCCGCCATATAATTTGGGAAAACAGAACGAACAAAGTGATCAGTTGTCAAATAACCAAAGTGGGTGCATTGGGTTAATTGAAACAATTTCAATGCAGAATTACCTCGCACGCCATGACCATGTCGAAATACTGCCGAAAGAACATGAAGCTCTCTCGGGTCCTACGACGGAGCAGACCGTCATATACGTCAGAGAATGGGACCGTCGCTGTAGTCCTCTCCACAGGCTTTGGAGCAAGTGCCGGGAAGTATGCGTACACCCACAGCTACAAGAAAGATGTGATCAGTACAGTGTATGAACAGATTTTTGAACTTGCAGAAAACAGGATACAGTACAATGAAAAAGGGCTGCAGGCCTAGAGCGGACATTAGATCTTATGTGTGCAGTGTATGGTATGTAGTGTGCAGCGTGTATGGTGTACAGAAAATGCAAAGCAGAAAGCATACAGTGCAAGAGCAAATACATAAAATACAGAAAGTACAAGTGTCGAACAAAGCAAATGTACAAATGCTGAGTAAAGCAATGAAAAGGGAAAACTAGGTTGTGTACCTCCCAAGCTCGCCAGTAGCCGCCGATCAACCTCCCACGCATCTGAGAGGTGGAGCTCATGTATCCATAAAGAGTGGTGAGACCGGCCGTGCCCCAGTTGTAGAAACGGACCCGCTGGAGTACCACCAGAGCGCCCAAGAAGTACAAACCCACGGTATTCCACCTGTTCGAAAACAAGGTGGTACCAAAAAGGAATAGGAGGAAGCCCCTGGCGTACTGCTCTACCCCCTCATCGGTCTCAGGGTCCTCCCCTCTGTACTGCTCCTCAAAACAAGAGTATCTAACCATACCCACTCGAAGAATGGGTGGACGTGCCCCAAGTAGTGTATCCCATGCGGCCACCCACTCCCCCATGTTGGGATCAAGGGGAATCAGATCACCTCCTACGCCCAGGCCGGTGATCATCGCAAAGTTGAGAGGAGTCGTCGTCATCTCTCCCGCAGTGGAGAAGTGGAAAGAGTTGGTGGTGTCCCACCACCTCTCCACAAGAGCCTCTAGGAGAGGGCGACTCGTTGTGACCAGCGTGAAGCTGCAACAAAATACACCAAAGCCGGTCTCATCGATGATCCGGCGGACCCTCGAGGGAAGCACATCGTACCAATCCCGAGCGGTCGTAGCACCATAACCCCTGAAGGACCGGGATCCATCCTGCAACAGTAAATGCAGTTCAAGGCAGATCAGCAGTGTATTGAAAATGCCGTTCAAGGTAGATCAGCAATGTATTGAAAATGCAGTTCAAGGCAGATCAGCAGTGTACTGAAAATGTAGTTCAGATCAGATCTGTGATGTATTGAAAAATACAGTTGAATTCAAATCAGTGGTGTATCGAAGATGCAGCTGAATTCGAGGCAGTGACGCACGAGGTGCGGTCATACACCGTACATACAGGGCAATGATGTGTGAAGTACAGTTAAATGTAGAGCAATAATGTATGAAATATAGTCAGATCAAAGCACGTGATGCGATCAGATCGAGACAAGGCAAGAAATGGAAGTAATTGAAAGTAATACTGCAGAAAAGCAGGATTCGTACCTCCACAGCAATGGCCAACAAATGAGACATCGGCTCCCTCAGTAAGAGGTCGTCTGGTGCACCCTCATCAAAATCAGTGAAGGTGTGAATGCCTCCCGCCACCGGTATGATATGAGTCTCCGAATGATACCTCGTGGGCTCGAAGGGACGTGTGCTCAATGGTAAAGGCTGAGGCTCGACCTCTGGCTCAGCCGCAAAGTCTGCCGCCAACTCTACTGGAGGGAGTGCGAGGAAGCCCTCATCATGCAGAACATCGTTAGCCATCTGAGATAGATGCAAAAACGAGCAAAAATGAGCAAAAGGGTGGAGTTTTGAACAAACCCAAATCCTAAGAGAGAGAAAATTCAAAAAAAGTTGAAAGCCCGCGAAGAGTGAACTAACCTCGAAAAAAATCCAGGGGAAATGATCCTCGAATGGGGGAAATGGTGAAAGGCACCTCGGATTCGATTTCTAATCGGTTCAAATCGAAGAAAACCAAGGGGTTTTAACGATTCAAGAGTGTTTAGGGTGTTGGGAAATGCGTAGAACGCGCAAATCTAGAGAGAAGACACCTAGGGAAGAAGAGAAATGATTTCTATGCAAGAGTTTCTGAGGAAATGGGTTGGATTTGAGTCTATTTAAAGACCCATGGCCCAAAAGATCACTTTGCCCAAATCTACCACCGATGACCGGCAGGGGCACATCGATGGCCGGCACCACCCTGTCGATGGCCGGTAGTGGCCACTACTGGCCGGCGGTAGCCGGCGGCTCTCCCTGATGGCCAGCAGTCCTCTACCAGCTTCCCCTGCCTATTTGATCTTGGTATGTGTCCCTAGGTTCCAATAATCCCGAGGAATGCTCAAAATTTGATTCGAAACGCCTCCGTGGAAACCCGGGAATCATGGTCTCAATGTACTGTGGTTGTCGCCTATCAACGCGCACAAGGTATATCCTTTTTGACACATCACAAACCTTCCAGGAAGTAAACCGGAAGTCCCCTTTCAAGATGTCTTCATTAAGCATGTTTGTTTTTGTCGTTGTTGCCACCTAGCATTTGCTTATTAAATTAAACACCCATTCTTTATATTTGCATTGTCTTGCATCTATTTTCTTTATTTTGCATCTAGTTCATATTTGCATTATTTCGCATCTAGTTCATATTTGCATTATTTTGCATCTAGTTCATATTTGCATTGTCTTGCATCTAGTTTATTTATTGCATTATCTTGCATCTAGTTCATATTTGCATTATTGTGCATCTAGTTTATGTTTGCATTATCTTGCATCTAGTTTATATTTGCATTGTTCTGCATCTAGTTCATATTTGCATTGTCTTGTATCTTGTTTATAGTTGCATTGTCTTGCATCCAGTTTAAACCTGCATTGTTTTGCATCTCATCAAACCTGCATTGTTTTGTATCTCATCAAACTTGCATTGTTTTGCATCTCATCAAATCTGCATTGTTTTGCATCTAGCATCACTCATTTTCTTAACTTGCGCTATTACATAGGTTATTGCGCTGTTACGCACTTATTTTCTTAACTTGTGCTGTTACGCTGGTTATGTACGCTGTTACGCACTCATTATCTTAACTTGCGCTGTCACGCAGGTTATGTGCGCTGTTATGTACTTATTACCTTAACTTGCGCTGTTACAATTGTTATTTTGCGTTGTTTTGCACCCTTATTTAACTTGCGCTGTTACGCAGGTTATGTGCGCTTTTACGCACTCATTATCTTAACTTGCGCTGTTACATAGGTTATGTGCGCTATTACACACTTCTTTTCTCTAACTTGCGCTGTTACGGAAGTTATGTGCGCTGTTACGCACTCATTATCTTAACTTGCGTTGTTACACAGGTTACGTCCGTTGTTACGCACTTCTTTTCTCTAACTTGCGTTGTTACGCACTCATTATCTTAACTTGCTCTGTTACGCAGGTTATGTGCACTGTTACGCACTTCTTTTCTCTAACTTGCACTGTTACGCAGGTTATGTGGCTGTTGCACACTCATTATCTTAACTTGCGTTGTTACGCAGGTTATGTGTGCTGTTACGCACATATTTTCTCTAACTTGTGTTGTTACGCAAGTTATGTGCACTGTTACGCACTTACTTATCTGCTTTACTTGTGCTGTTACGCATGTCTACTTCTTTACTTGCGCTGTTACACATGTTTTTGCTTGTGCTATTACGCATGCTCTTCTTCTTTTAACCTGTGCTGTTACGCATGTTTATCTCTTTAACCTGCGCTGTTACGCATGTCTTACTTTCTTAACCTGCGCTGTATCGCATGTTTTATTTCTTAAATTGCGTTGTTACGCATGTTTTCTTTCTTAACCTGCGTTGTCTCGCATGTTTTATTTGCATTGTTTCGCATTCCTATAACCTGCGTTGTCTCGCATGTTTTATTTGCGTTGTTTCACATTTCTCTATCCTGCGCTGTTACGCATGTTCCACCCACGTTGTCTCGCACCCATAGGATTGCATTGTTTTGCACCCCTCCACTTGCGTTGTCACGCACTTTTCACTTGAATTGCTATCCATGTTTCTAACGATATTGTACCTGTTGAGTTTCTTTCTTTTACAGGCACGATATTATATGTACGGTTCATTTGGAGTCGACATGACCAGACGAACCGGACGGTATTGTATGCACTCCACGATAGACGTGGTAAGAATTGCATAATTTTCTTACACTCTTTCTGTTGAAATATGTAGGACTGTTATTCATTTGCTTAAAATGTTGCATTTATTTTGTATAACTGCTTCATTACAGTTTTCCTTTGCATAATCATAAGTTATGCTCTTGCATCTTGCATATCTTTTGCATTATGCCCCAGCCTACGGGCGCATCTTTGCATGCTTATATTGATTGTCTGCCTGAGTCTTCGGCCTTGTTAAAAATGGGTCATCTCTGGGCTTTGACACTCACTCCCGTCACTTTGTGACTTTCGAGTTCTGTCAAAGAGGGGCAACTGTAGACACCCCATTTTTGACCGTCCTCAAGACTCAGTTGTGCTTGCAGGTACATCCGGACACAAGTTCGATTGCTCGTCGGGCATGCAGCTTTTGGGGTGGAACGTCACAGGTTCGAGCTTTTCAGACCCTGTATCCTTTCTGCCCCATTCTTGGACCATGACTTGGTCCTTTCAGAATGCTTTTCTTGATGCACTGCTGGCGATGACTTTGTTTCTGCCGACCACTGATGAAGCTTGTCAGCCATCACTGAGCCACTGTCGACCATCCCTGATGGCCGGCAGCACCCCTGTCTTAGTAGGTTTCACTCCAGATCTTTTGAGCCAGCTGGAATCCTTTCATCTCCGCTCCATACGCGTGTATGGAGGGATGAAGCTCTTGCCAAGCTTCTTGAAGAAGCTTTGCATTGTTTTCCCTCTATAAAAGGGGAGAGCCTCTCTCCTTATCAGAGGTTCAGCCATTTGAGAAGAGTTTTAACTCTCTCTCTATATATATATTTCTTACTCTCTCTCTATATTGTTGTGTTTTAGTCCATTTTCCTTGCACTTTTACACTACAACACATAGAGATACACCACCACCATTGGACTGAGGTTCTTGGGAGGACTTCTTGAGCTCTGAAAGTGAGGTTTTACCCCCTGAAGTTGCTAGTTTCGAAGTTGGACTTCAAGGGTGAGTATTTTCCCCATTTTAGCACTTTCTTGTAGCTCATTTTGGCAATTCTTGCATATTGTTTTAGGCCTTGCTTTCAACTGAAAAAAGTCTTGTTTTTAAGTGCTTTTGGTGGTTGTTTAAGGTCCTTTGGTTGTTGAGGGTCTTCAACCCTCTTGTTGGCCTTGTTTGGCCTTGTTTTGAGCCATACCTTAAGGCCTTCGAGCTAACCTTGGTTTGACCTTCTAACTACTAAAATCTAGTGGATTTTCAGTGGTAGGCGTGTGGTTTTGAGGCCTCAAATCAGAGGGGTTGGCCCCCTCTCTTTTGGTTCTTGTTTGCTTGCATTTTTGGCCTTCCAAAAGAGCATGCCTCTCCGTATTTTTGAGGCTTGGTTCAGGCCTTTTTTTGTGATTTTAGGACCTGACTTGGCTCTGTCCATGGCTGGTTTGGTCACTTTTTGCATGCATCTTGTATGTGTAGTGTAATCCCATTCATAGCTCATCAAAGTAGCATGCTCGCCTAGCTTGTGTTGAGTCCATTTCAGTAGGTTTTTGGTGATGTTTTACCATGCCTTAGATTTGTTTTGGGTTGGTTTTGTCACTTCATGCATGCATGATACACTTGTAGTGTTAATCTCATAAACTAGTCTTGTATGCTCCTAGCTTTAGCATGTCATTCTACCTTATGATGAGTCCATTTCAACATATTTTTGGGGATGTTTTGCCATGTCATGACTCTCTTCTTAGCTAGTTTGGTCATCCTTTGCATGCTCCATATACTTGTAGAACAAATTTTGCTTACTAGCTTTATGGGCATGATGTCTTGACTCATCATCCTAGCATATTTAGGCTGTACTCTAGCATGATTTTATTCTTATTTTGGGCTGTCCTAGGACTGTTTTGGGCTGCCATGGCCATATCACTCATGCTTTGTATAGCTATAGTGTAAATGCTTAGGCTAGTCTTGGGTTTTGAGGCCCCCTACCATGCCATACATGCGATGTTTGCATGCTTTGCCATCATTCTAAGTGTTATTTCAGTCAATGAAATGTGGCCATACACTTGCATTTGCCATGCTTTTAATGCCTTGAAGGTTTGGCTCTTTATGCCTCAAGAATGAACTTTTGTGCTTGCCATTAAGCCTAAGCCTTTGGCTCATCATATCAGTGCATTTTTGGTCTTGTTATACCATGATGTAACTTTGTTTTACGTTGTCCAAGTCATGCCATGTTTGGTTCTAATAGGTATAGTGTAATGCCTCTTTGTAGCTTTGCATGTTCCATGTTTTCGGACTTGTGTTCTAGCTTATGTTGGCTAGCATCGAGCTTGTTTTTGCTCTTGTTTGGACCTGCCTTGGGACTGTTTTAGGTCCCCTTGGCCCTTTGGGGCTTGCTTTGTATGGCCGTGGCTTAAGTCCCTTTACTCATTTTGAGCTTTGAGCATCCTAACATGCCATACTTGCATTATTGAGTTGAGTTGGCATCAATTTACATGAGATTTTAGAGCTTAGGGTGCTATTACATATCCATGCTTATTACTCTTTAAGGGTCCTTAAGAGTTGTATCATTGTGTCTTAATCCTTGAGCCAAGTGGCATGCATGTTTGTCTTGCCATTTCATGTTTTTCATACCATCATTTCAACACTTTTGGCCACTGATTTTAGGTATGGCTGAGGCCTATCCATCTTTAGTGTAAGCCCATCTTACCATGTTGTCACATGCTTGTCCTATTTCGTATGTTGTTGCATACTTGTCCACCGTCATATGCCTTGCATGTTTGTATGTTCATGTTGCATTTTATAATGTTATTCAAGGTTGTTACCTCATATCATGCTTATATGCTTGTTGCATACTTGGGTTATTGCATTGCATGTTTGCATGCTTAAGTTATATTGCATGTTTGCCATGCTCGTGTTGAATTGTTGTTTGGATTAAGTGTTAATCCGAGCATGAGAAACGAGGGACGTTTCATACTTCAAGTGATGGAACGTGTCTCAATTCTAGGTCGGCGATGCTCTTGACTATCCATGATAGGGTTCTAGGCACTTATGCGTCTATTTGTGCATTCATTTCATATTGATTTGTACAAGTTGGATCTTTGGCCATCATGCATCAGGATGCGTGATTGATGGTCGTGGATCCGACTATGCCTCTCCCTTGATGTTTTAAGATGATATAGGAGTGGCATAGTGCATACATACCATTGGGAGACCCTCCATTTTCTCTATTTTGTGCTCTGCTGTAGCTTGGTGTCACAGCACATTAGTGGTCGGCAGTGCCCTACAGATGGCCGGTAGTGCACCATCCTTGGCCGGCAGGTGGTCGGCAGTGGCTTCCCATGGCCGGCAGGCCACTGATGCACTCCCCCAGCAGTGTTTTGGTGAGTTCCAATAGCAAGTTCTCAAGGACACCCTACAAACAGAGCCTCTTGAGAGCAACCAGAGAGCTTTCGGGATAAGAACCGAGCATTCACCTTCTGCTTCTTTGAACAGAGCTGGAGCAGCATTATTTGTCACTTTTCATTTGTAGTTAGTTAATTAATTTGTTAATTAATTAAGTTTTGTAATAATTAGTTGTAGCTAGTTATTCATTCAGTTATGTAATAATTAATTAGCTTGATAGTTAGTTAATTAGTGGGCATGTATTATTCATTCGGACCCTCCCTCGAGAGGGTGAATTTTGTAATAAGTGTGCATGCGTGTGTGCATGTCTTCCAACCCCACATCTTTCTCCCTTTTACTTACTTGCTTTTATTGGTTAGTTTTAGGCCATTCTTCAATTAGCATTCTTATGTTTTGCATGTTTGCATTCATTATTCAATTAGCATCCTCATGCTTTGCATGTTTGCATCCATTCATCTGCCTAGCATACCTATGCCCACATGTTTGCATCCATTCATCTACATCGCACGCACCGGGCTCGGGACATCATACTAACTGCATTGTATTTCAATTCCAATTTGAATACATGTTATCTAAATTACATTTCATATGCCATATTAGAATAGCCGAGCCTATTTCTAGTTGCATTTTATATCTGTTGCATTAGCCATTTTAAACATGAACTAGGATCATGCATGATTTCTAACTAGTTCTTTGTTTTGGCTCGGAGTACACTGTGAGCGTTTATGCTTTAGCTTCCTCGCATGTATGTTATTGTTGCCATGACAGCATGCTTGCCATGAGGCTACCTGCTTAGTTGATAAAATGCATGAATGCCTGTGGGTGAAGGTTGGATTACTTGAATTGGAACGATTCATTGAAATTTGTGTTTTAGCCTACTTACGAGTAGGAAACTTTAAACCATTTCCAAACAAACGGATATGCAATGCTTTGTTCTAAATTAGGCGATCTAGTCTATACTTGTGTGTTGTGCGCATCACATAGAAATTCTAGCTAATTAATCGGGATAAGAACACATGTGTTCTCAAAAACAAAATATCATGTTTAGTATAGGCTGATCTTTGATTAGGCGAGCGGGGGTGCTCATAGATGACCTTCCCCAATCGTACCCAAGTTCCCGAGCCGAGGCAACTTTGGTGATGATGGACACGTGGCCTTAGGCACGAGTCAATGTTTCCTAAATTCCCCCCAAAATAAAATATTTAGGTAACGACTCTGTATCTGGCAAAGCAGTCCATGTTTGGCACTTCTTTCTTAAAAATCAGTTTTCCAAAACGATTTGTCGGATTTGGACTCTTTGGTGATTTATCAATCTCACATTGCACATTGTGAAATCAGATTAAGAACCATGACAATTTGAGTCTGAACTGTAGCATGAGGCCCTCAGGGCGCGTCTACAGATGGCCAAAGATCCAACATGTGCAAATTCAATAAATACATGACAAACGAGACACCAAGACCATCTCCTTATCATGAGAAATCAAAGGCAATGGAGACTGAGGGAGATTGGCTCATTTCATCACTTCGAGTATGAAATGAGCTAATCCACCTTATGTTCAAACACAGCACCAGGTTGAACACAATGCAATGCACACAAACAACATGACATGGAAAACTCTCATGCTAATCTTGACATGTTAAGATGGCATGCAAGACTCTATCATGCAAACACTCATACACAACATGTTAAGGGGCCAAGAACACCAAGGCTAGTGAAGAGGATAACACTATAAGCATGCATCACAATGCTCAAACATCCAAACCAGCTCAAAACAGAGTTACATCATACCCAAAATAGTGGCAAAACATGTTGAAATGGAGACTCAAAGAACTAGACAAACATGCATACATGTTAGTCCAAGATTAAGGCAGAAGACACAACTCTCCAAAGGCATTGAAAGAGTGAAACATGGAGTACAATGGCATATGTTCCAGCACTGAAATGTCATGCTAAATGACTTAAAATCATGCAAACAACCCATGCAATGCATGTTACAAGGCTTAAGCATCAAAGCTAGTGAAATGTATTACACTAGAGGCATGAAAGACAATGCTCAAATGGCCAAATCAGCCCCAAATAGACCTTATGCAGGCCAAAATAGTAGCCAAAATGGACTGAGATGATGGCTTGAAAAGCAAGAAAATGAGGCTCATGCAATGGCTCACAAATAAGGCATAAAGGTACAACTCTCAAGAGCACTTAAAAAGTGAAAAATATGGAAGTGTAACAATACTATATGCTCTGAAATATCATTCCAAATGATGCCAAAACATGCAAATACCTCAAGTCAAGCATGCAAAATACCTCAAAACTCAAAGCTAGTCAAAGCTATTGCACTACAAGCATGCATAACAAGCATCATATGACCAAGAAGCCTCAAAACAGAGCCAAAGCATGTTAAAACGTGAGTGAAAACTTGCTGGAATGGAGCCAAAATATGCTAGAATAATGGGCCAAAACACCAAGTATATTAGACTAGTGAGCAAGGTTACACTACAAGGGTAAGAAGCAAATGAGGAATGCTCTAGCCAACAAAAAACAGAGTTGTATCATGTCAAAATAACGCTAAAAACATGCTGATATAGAACCAAAATAGGCTAGCATGATGCATTATGGCATTGAACACACATGGCTAAATGGCAAATTTACACTACAAGTGTAAAAAGCATACATGAGGTGACCAAACCAGCCATGAACAGAGTTATATCAGACCTAAAAACTCACAAAAACATGCTCACACTAAGCTTCAAGAGGATAGAAATACATGCTCATTTGATAGGCCAATAACACAAACAAACAAGACAAGAAGAGAGGGAACCACCCCCTCGCATTTGAGGCCTCAAAACCACATTTCTACCACTAAAAATCACTGGATTTTAGTGGTTAAAAGGCCAAATAAAGATTGCCTCAAGGGCCTTAAGAGATGGCTCAAAACAAGGCCAAACAAGGTACACAAGAGGGTAGAACACCCTCAGCACCAAAGAGGCCTTAAACAACCATCATAAGCACTTAAATACAGAACTTTTTTCAGTTGAAAGAAAGGCCTAAAAAATATGCAAGGATGGCCGATATGTTATACAAACAAAGGCTTAAAAGGGGAATATACGCACCCTTGAAGCACAACTTTGAAACCAGCAACTTCTGAGGCAAAAACCAACTTTTAGAGCTCAAATAACACTCCCAAGAACCTCAACTCAAAGATGGTGGTGTGTCACTAGGTGTTGTAGTGCAAAAGTGAAGAGAAAATACACTTTAAGGCACAAACTAGCTCAATATAGAGAGAGAGAGAGAGTGAGAAATATATAGAGAGAGATATATTGTCTCTAAAGTTGCTGAACCCCTGTAAAGGGGGAGGAGCCTCCCCTTATATAGAGGCATGCAATCCAAAGCTTGTTAAACAAGCTTGAAAAGGGCTTCATCCCTCTATACATGTGCATGGAAGAGGGATGAGTGAAAACCAGCTGGCTCAAAAGATCTAGCGTGAAATCTGCTGAGACAAGGTGTTCTACCGGCCATCAATGGTGGCCGGCAGTGCCTCATTCATCAATGGTAGGTAGGGATAAATTCATGGCCAACAGTGCCAAAAAGTGGCCGGCAGTGCACCATGAGAAGCATGCTGAAAGGACCAACACATGGTCCAAAAATGGGGCAAAAAGGATACAGGGTTTGGAAAGCTCAAACCTGTGATGTTCCGTAGCGAAATTCGAGTACTTGACGAGCAATCAAACTTGTCACTGGATGTACCTGCAAGCATATCCGAGTCTTGAGTATGGTCAAAAATGGGGTGTCTACACATACCCCGAAAATAAGGCTGGTGAATCGCTCGTACAGATGGCGAGAATGAAGAATGCCAAAAAGATGGCAGCCCGAAGGAAGGCCAAAATCGCTAGATCTGAACCCCCACTGCATGCTCTTGTTGAAGAAATGGAGCAAGAGATTGTTGTGGCCGATTCGGTGTAACAAGCCCGCGGGGGACCTCGCTACAGTTCGAACTCCCCTTTTGTGTTACGGTTCTAAATCTTGAACCAAAGAGTCCAACTCTAGCAAATCGTTTTGAAGAAAAACAGATTTTGAAAAAGTAGTGCCAAACATGGACTGCTTTGCCAGATTACAGAGTCGCCACCTAAATATTTTAAAATGGGAAATTTAGAAAACCCTGACTCGGTGCCGAAGGCCACGTGTCCGTCATCACCAAAGTTGTCTTGGCTCGGGAGCTTGGGTACGATTGGGGAAGGTCAGCTATGAGCACCCCCTTTCGCCCGGTCCGAAGACCGGCCTCTACTAACCATGATATCCGATTTTGAAAACATTACATGCTCTTGTTCCAATTATTAGCCTAGAATTACTATGTTATGCGCACAGCAAACAAGTATAGACTAGATTGCCTAATTTGGAAATAAACATTGCATATCCGTTTGTTTTGAAAATAGTTTTGAAATTGCTACTCGCGAGTAGGCTAAAACACGGATTTCAACGAGTTTTTCCAACTCAAGCAATCCAACCTCCACCCACAGGCATTCCAACAGTTTATCTCATATAAGCATTTAGCCTCATAGTAAGCATACTGTCATGGCAACATTCACACGCATGTGGTATGCTAAAGCGTAAAATACTTACATCGTACTCCGTGCCAAAATAAGAAACTAGTTAGCAGACAGGCATGTCCCTAGGTCATGTTAAATGGCTAATGCAACACAGGCAAGGGTGCAATTTAGAGTAGGCTCGGCTAACCCTAAAGATGGCATGTGAAATGCACTTTATTCGATGCACGTATTCAATTTGGAATTGGAAATACAATGCAGTTCGTATGATGTACCGAGCCCGGTGCATGTCAACAAATGCATAGATGCACGCATGCATAGCATAAGGTATGCTAATTTTAAATATGCCCTAATCTACCATCATAAGCAGGTAAATAAAAGGGAAGAAAGAAATGGGGGTTGGAAGACATACACACACTCACGCACACTTATTATAGATTTGCCCTCGCTCGGAGGGACCAAAAGAATAATACAAATAATTAACTACGCAAGCCAATTAAATATTACAAATTAATTAAATTAACAAAATAATTAATCTAAGAAAAATAGTAAACCGCCTCGGGGCGAGGGCCCAACGCATGCACACTCGGATTAGGCTCGGAATTGCACTGCCATGCCTAGCCTGCCTCTGTTTTCCCTGCTTTGTTCCTCTAAAATCTGCCAAAGTCTCAAGGATGCCTCTCTGGCTACTGGAGAATCCCACCGGCTGGAGGAAATGACCACGGGCACTAGGATATAGCCGTCGGCACAAAATATATCCACCGGCCATCAGTTGACTGCCGGTCGGCACTAAATACTGCCGGCCGGCATTGAATTCCTGCAGAACCTGCAACTCACAGCAGCAGAGGGCAAAAACTTGCATGGCAATGTAATTCCAACAATGTGTGCACCAAACACATTCCTTATCATGTTTGTGACTCAAAGGAGGATATGCATCGATTCTCGGGCCACCAATCGCGCATTTCCATGCATGATGTCCAAAGAGTCAAATGTGCAACTTCTATTTCAAATGCATGCAAACCAAACAAACCAAAATCCCAATCCCTATCACCAAATCAAGGGACAGGGAATGCATGTTGATGCAATGCAACCTAGTCATGTTAGCTATCATGCAATATGAGCAATGCAATGTACTTATGCAAAAGCATACAAGCAAACATGAGGTAAGCATGCAAACAAGCAAATGATGGTCTTAAACATGACCTAGGAAACTCCAAATGAGCCTAAAATCAGTAGCCATAATGCCCAAAAATGAAAGCCAACACACACACACACATGCATATGTTAAGACTTAACACTTAGGCGCAAAATAAGCAACCCTCAAGCACACTTGAAAGGGGATATCATGGACACTTAACATGCATCCTAAGCTCTGAAAATCATGCAAAACATGGTGCTAAAACAAGCAACAAAGCAAACTAATCATGCTACAATGTCCCACGCGTTCAAGGTTCACCAAAGAGGTAATGGACTACACTTAACACAATCATTCATGGCATGCATTAGGCTACCAAAAACAGAGTTTTAACACATAAAACTAAGTCCAAAAGACCACATAGATGGCATCTAAGTGACTCAAATTTAAAGGCATGCATATTGGCCAAAGCAAAGGGCATACAATGCATGCTTTCAAAGCAATAAAGAGGCATGCAAGGCAAACATATGGGCATGCCAAAGGGACTGAAATTGCATGCTAAATGGTTCCAAACCATTGAAATGATGAAGGCAATGCATACTACACATGCACCTACTTGAAGCATGCAAGTTACAATGCAAAGGGGCTATATTGAGCATGCCAAGATCGACCCAAATGACTATGGACAGAGCTAAAACATGTCAAGATAGGCACAAAATCTTCATGGACCTAAGCCTAAAGCATGCTCAAATTAGGGCTAACGACCTAAGGCACGTTAAGGCAATACAAAGGCATTACATGGCAACTATGCTAAGCATGCATAAGGGACCAAAACCAACATGATACAAAGTTATAATATGGCAATATGAACACAAAATACAGCCATGGCATAACCAACAAACAACCAAACATGAGGCTCCCTCAAGAGGCAAAATAGGTCCTTTTCAAGGACAACAAGGAGAGGGGGTGACCCTCTCCTTCTTGGGACTTCAAGGCATCATCTTCACCACTGAAATCCCTCAAGATTTCAGTGGTGAAGAGACCCCAACACCAAAATCCCGGAGCTCTCACAAAATAGCACAAAATGAGGCCTTTTCAAGGCCTAAGGGTGGTCAAACCTCCCCAAACCACAAAACACTCTTAACCAACAATAAAGAGGACTAAAAAATAGAACTTTTTTGTATTAAACACCAAGCACAAAAACAGTTCAAAGATAGGTAAAACTGGAGTGCAAGAATGGGGGAAATAAAGCAAGTTTCTCACCCTTGTTGACCTTCTTCACCAAAGATGATGTTGTTGCTTCCTTAAGCTCTAATCCAGCCAAAAACTCTAAAAACAACCTCTTGGAACCTCAGTAGCCAAGGGAAGGTGAAACACTAGGTGTTGATGTGCAATAGTGAGACACAAACACCTAGTGTACAAACAAGAGCAAAAGAGAGATAGAATAGATATAGAATTCAAACCCTAAAACCAGGGCTTCTTCTCTGTCTTTTCTCCCTAAAAAAATGTCTAATTTTTCTAACCCTTGAGCCAAGAGAAGAGATCCCTCTCTTGTAGGCAACAAAGCTTACAAGCTAAGCAAACCAAAGGCTCATCCCTCCATACACGTGTATGGAGGGGAAACTAATGCAAGACAGCTGCCTTAAAATATCTCATAAAGCAACTGAACAGTAGTCGACAGGGCAAAATTGTCATTTTGACAAAATTGACTGCCGACTGGCACAAAAGAGTGCCGACCGGCACAATATAGTGCCGATGGAAACAACAACCAGCCGGTGGCCTCTAGCCACTGCCGGTGGTGTGTGGGGATGCCTCACAAGGCATTCCCTGCCCCTCCAAGGCAAAGCACAAGTGTTTGGTGCAAAACCAGACACAAAACGGTCAAGTTCGGAGGTCCTGAGGCAAGGCGCGTAGCCAAGAACTCCGGGAACTCCAAACGAACGCAAACATGGATAATCACCGGGTGTTCAAACGGTGACGTCCAAGTCTTGAGGACGGTCAAAAATGGGGTGTCTACATTCGGTCATTGAACAATCAGATGACCAAGTTGCTGAACAAAGATGGGAGAAACGCCCTGCTGAGATTGTGGCCGACTCTTCTGGAGACTTACCGATAAGCGGCCTCGCATAGAAAAATCGCAGGACTTGGCAGTGCCGTTTATTATCCAACCCAGAATCAAGAACACACCAATTTATGCCGACACTTCGGCTCTAAAGGATGCCGCCATGGCCTTAAGTGTGGCCTTGTCGATCTCCTTGCCAACGAACTGGATTGTTTTCCGTGTGGAACCAGACGTGGTTTCGATAGCATTAGCTGCTAAGTCGGTGATATTGTTACATAATTTGGCAAATTTTATACTTCATTCCTTTGTATGCCGATTAACTTTCCCATGTTTTTGCTTCAGGCGGTGGGCAGAATTATAGAAATTGGCCACCGTCACTATGACACTGTTGAGCAAATTGGCTTACTCAAAAGCGAAGTTGAAAATAAAAAGGGCAAAGCCAAGAAGGCTCTGGCCGAATTGGCAATGGCATCTCTACGAGCCGACTCTAAGGCTAGGAAGGTAGAAGAGGAAAGAGCTAGGGCCAATGCTAAGGAAGAAAATCCAAAAGCGCCAACCTACTTAGGGTGGCCACCGAGGAGAGGGCGAATATGAACGATGATGCACTAAAATTGGCCAAAGAGGCGATCGCAAGGCTGGAGGCTGACTTGGAATAATCGAAGAAGGCAAAAGAAATCGCCGACTAGATTTTCAAGGCATCGAAGCCAAAGAGAACGCCGCCACGGAAAAGTACGTGGAGGAGGTGCCCAAGTTTGAAAATTGGGGCTTCAAACATGGCTGGCTTAAAGCCTTGGCCGCTAACGTGAAATTGGGGCAACCAATTCCATACAAGTAGCTAGATGTTGAACCATTGGAATCAGACCCTGAAGAATAAAATAGAATTAGTGTAATTTTGCTTTATGTTAGGCATCTTTTGTATGTAGTGTTTGTAGGTTTTTGTTCATTTTGGTTGTAAGTTTTTCGTAGGGCAGTTTTCATGTGTAAAGTGACTGTTTGTCTTTTGTATTCAGTTTATTAATGAAAATTTCCCATTTTGCCTCTTCTGAATATGCTAATTTAGATTGATGGATATCCGTATTAAATTTAGCCAAAGTTTGTCTGGCCAAGTGGGGCAATGTCCTGTGATTCGGCTAAGACATACAGTTTGCAACGTTAACGTTAACATAATGCAGCGTTTAACATTATAAATATATTCGGCAAAATTTGATCACTGAATAGAACCATCGAATATGTATAGTTCATGGGATTGGGTGGGGCATTGTAGTTATTCGGCGAAAAGCTTGGAAGGTAGGCCGAATAGATTAACAAATCTGCCCTTGCCCCAGCTGATCACTGAACATAACTGCCGAATATGTATAGTTTATAGATTGGGTGGGGCATTGTATTTATTTGGCGAAATGCTTTGAAAGTAGGTTGAATAGATTAATAAATCTACCGTTGTCCCAGCTGATCGATGAACATCACCGCCGAATATGTACAGTTCATAGATTGGGTGGGGCATTGTATTTATTCGGCGAAACGCTTTGAAGCGGTCGCTTTGGGAACGCTACACCGGTAATTAATAAACGAGGAGGGGGGGCTAGGCACGCTTGGGTCCTATGCTGTCGTTAAATATATTCTGCCCATATCCAATAGAGTGCGAGAGGGAAAAGAAGCGTTGTGTTGCACTAAGGAAATATGTATGTCAAGAAGAATATTCTTTAGCAGCAGAGGGGAGAGAAGGATGCTAGCTGAACTGGATTTAGAAATGAATCAAGGAGGTGACGAACCTACGCGAACGGGTAACAAGACGTCGGAGGAACGGGAGAGGTATCGCTCCCTCCGTCGTCGAAGTAGGTCTCCAAGAGGGGGCGGGGTAGAGAAGTCACCAAGAAAGGAGAGGCAGCAACGAGGGAGCTCCCCCCGTTCGCGAAACAAAACCAACAGGCCACCACGCCCGTTGAGTTTTTGGTTTTTGTTAGGAATAAACTGATGACCGAAGCGGATTCGATTATTCGCGATCCAAATGTGGCAGTTGAGTTTGCTCGACAAATTTTTCTGCCTAAAGTCCAGCAATCAATGGTTGGTCGGCCTAATAACGAAATTTTTTAGGAGGATGTCCATGGAGCGGTAAGGGCACTATACACCTCTTACGAAATCGGCATGCGCCTTTGTGCCACGCGAAGAGAGATAGAATAGAAAGACGGTGAACATCGCACAGAGAAAGCCGACAATGAGCTGAAAAAAGCTAAGGCTTCCGAAGCGTAGTCGGCGAGTCAAACGACGCCGATCGTGACGGAAAGAGTAAACCGGCGCCTTCTTGATCATGCCATTGCCAATCGTGATACAGTAAGCATGTTCACAAGAGAAGCGATAAGAACGAAGGCCTACGAACAAGGCTTTTTTAATAGCCAAAAAATTGGTATTGAATAGACCAAGGAAAAGTTAGCTGATGATGTTTGTCGATGCGAAAATCATGGATTTAAGCATGGATGGATTAAAGCTCTTCAGGCCGCGGGTATAGATTCAGCATCACCTCTATATCAGAATTACAAGTTTCCCTTTGAAGCTTATGATGCCAAGAAAACTGACGACGAAGAGGGTACTGAGCCGGAAAAGATTTAGATACCAATACACATTATTGTACTTTTAAATTTATTAAAAGCCATGACTTGTACTTCTTCGGCGAAATAAATAAATATTTGTTATATTGCTTTGTTTATTGTTTGTATCTACTTGTGACAATTGTATGTTTGTCCATGCCATTCTATTGCCAAATATAAAGGTCCTTCCGAATTCAGAGGATGACTCAGCCGTTCGTGATCCTGCATGAAGGGCACTCCAAATGCGGAGGCTTATTCGGTCCAAACGCGATATCTGCAAATGGGGCTCCGAATTCGGAGTCTTTTTGTGTTGGCCAATCGTGATACCCACGAAGGGTGCTCCGAATTTGGAGGCTTATTCGGCCCAAACGTGATATCCACGAATGGGGCTCCGAATTCGGAGTCTTTTTGTGCTGGCCAATCGTGATATCCACGAAGGGCATTCTGAATTCGGAGACTTATTCGGCCCAAACATGATATCCACGAATGGGGCTCTGAATTCGGAGCCTTTTTGTGTTGGCCAATCATGATATCTATGACGGGCGCTCCGAATTCGGAGGCTTATTTGGCCCAAACGTGATATCCACAAATGCGGCTCCGAATTCAGAGTCTTTTTGTGTTGGCCAATCGTGATATCCATGAAGGGTGCTCCGAATTCGGAGTCTTATTTGGCCCAAACGTGATATCCACGAATGGGGCTCTGAATTCGGAGTCTTTTTGTGTTGGTCAATCGTGATATCTACGAAAGGTGCTCCGAATTTGGAGGCCTATTTGGCCCAAACGTGATATCCACGAATGGGGCTCTGAATTCGGAGTCTTTTTGTGTTGGCCAATCGTGATATCCACGAAGGGCGCTCCGAATTCAGAGGCTTTATTTGTTCAATCATTAATGAGACTACAATAGAAAGGGGCATTGCAATGCAGAATTCAAAAATGTGTACATAACATTACAGCAAAAATGGGGAACAAAGTAGGCACGCTATACAAGTTGGCTTAATGATAAAATTTACACAAATGTGTGGAATTCCACGGGCGTGGCTGTAGACACCCCATTTTTGACCGACCTTAAGACTCAGACGTAACCGATTGAGCGCTCGGTGATGTTGCATATTGTGCTCGTTCAGAAGTCTCAGAGTCGCGGCAGTGCGCCCTGCCTCCGGACTTCCGAACTCTCTTCTGTGCCTTGCCTCGGTTTGCGAACCGGACTCGGTTTTCTCTTTTTTCTTTCCTAAGAGGAGGGAGAGGTCCCGTAGACCATCTCTCAGTGGCTGTGGGCTACATTTCGTGGCCGTAGGCCATTTTGCCCCTTTCGACGGTTCGGTTTTCGAGCCGTCAAAGCCGTGTGCCTCGGTTCGGGACCACCCAACCATCTCCGATTCCTCCGGTTTTGGCATGCATCTCATTTACTCCTTTTGAGGACACTGGGATCTTAGATACCACTTCGTGGCCAAACACCACTTTGCTTAACGGCGGTTTTCGGGACCCCGACTGCGTGTTTTGGCCCCCGAGCATTCGTTTTGCATCGGTTTTGTTCATTTTGGCAGTACCTCTATTTTATCACCAGGAAGATCACTGGAGGGTGGGAGGCCAGCAATTGTCTCAGCAACCAGTTATGCTCCTCCGGCGCCCCCCGGCGCCCGTTTTTCTCACTTCCGGGCTAATATTGAACACCCTAGGGCCATTTTCTTCGAGCCAAAACCACATATTTGTGTTGTACACACATGGGAGGATCCTAAAAACACATGGCCGGCCAGTAACTCTAATTGACCCTTTTGAACCCCTTCTAAAAGTGGCTTGTTGTCTCTCTTGTTTCAGAGTTGCCAATTTCCAACCATAGGGTCTTGTTGTACACACATGGGAGGACACCAATCTTTGGTGGCCGGCCAGTAATTCTCATTGACCCTTTTGACCCCTAGTCGGCCGGCCATAGGGGGTGGCCGGCCGGCCACCTTCAGCAAAAGTAGATGGCCGGCCTGCTTCCTCAGTGCGAGTCCATTCCAGCTGTGTCTTGGTTTTCCCCCAAAAATATCTCTATCCGGGGGAATCTTTTGGAGAGAAATAAGGGCTCATTTCCCTCCACTTTGGCAAGAACTCTTCTCTCCCTCTCTTTTCTATATTGCTATCCTCCCAACTCAAGAAAGAGGGTTCCAAGAATTGGTTTGAGGATATCTCTCTCCATCTCTCTCAAATTCTCAAGTTTTGGTTCCATTTCTTCATCATCTTCAAGCACCACCACCACCACTCTATTTCCAGCAGCTAGGAGAGCTTTCCAGCAGCTAGAAGGCATCTATTCTTCAAGCAAAAGGCAGCCAAGACTTGTCTACAAGGGTAAGTTGCCATTTCCGCCTTTTGTAGCTCATTTTTGCACCATTCTTCTAGCCTATTTTCTTATTGTTTTGGGCTCCGAACTTAACTGAAACTAGGTCTATTTTGAGCTATTCTTCATGTTTGTTCAAGGGCTCAACCCTGTTTGAGCCCTCTATGGCACACTTGTTTCAATATCCTCTTGTATGACAATATTTTGCATGAAATTTCTAGCCTATGAGTGATCTGTTTTCAAGCATAATGTAAACTGTAAGTGGGTCTATTCTGAGCCCTTCTTCAACATTGAAGAAGGGCTCAACCCTGTTTAGGCCCCCTACCTTGCACTTTCCTCACAATTCCTCCAATTTACCGTAAATTTGCATGATTTATTTGGCCTACATGTAATCTGTTTCGGAGCATGTCATGAACTGTGAGTAGGCTTATCTTGTGTCCCTCTAAAACATTGTAGAATGGATCAACCTTGTTGGGGGTCTCCATGTTATACTTGTCATTATACCCCTCTTTGACCCCCATTTTTGCATGCTTTTTTAAGCTTATCTAGCTTCTGTTTTCGGCCATCATCAGAGCTGGAAAAAGTCATATTTTGATCCTCTTGACATATTTCATTATGGGTCTTTGCTGTTTTGATGAATGTTTGGGGTACCTCATGTTATAGCCTTATGTATCCTAGTTCTTGCATGACATTTTTAGCATGTTTTCATACTGAGTTGGGGGATTTCATCTACTGTAAATGTTCATATTTTTAGTCCCTCATCAGTGTTTTAGAAGGGTATTTTTCCATTTGGGCATCGCATGTATCACTTGCTTCAATACCCCTCTTGCGGAGCCATTTTTGCATACTTGCCTAATCCTATGTGTGCTTGCTGTTTAGCCCTTTTTATGACTGAAAAATTCTTGTCTTGGGGCTGTCTTGCTACTGTATTTTCATTCCATGTCCATATTGTGCATGCATTGCATAGCTATAGGCCATTTCGGGCACCTAATATCGCATTTCGGGATCATTCCATGCTTCGGGTGCACTTTGGCCATGTTTCGGGATTGTTTCCCCCCACATTTCAGTGCTGAAATTCCATTGGCATGTTTGCATATCATTTTCTATGTCATTTCATGCCTTAATGCCATTGCCTCGGTTTGCGTGCCCGTGTGCACGCATTTCGAGGCATCTCTTTTTTCATCTCTCGGCCTCTTATGTGAGTGTGGCTGAGGCTCACCCATGTTAGTGTAAGTCCATTTTGCATTATGTATGCCATTTTAGTCTCATTGCATCGTGTATGCCATTGCCTCGGTTTGCGTGCCCGTGTGCACGCATTTCGAGGCATCTCTTTTTTTTCATCTCTCGGCCTCTTATGTGAGTGTGGATGAGGCTCTCTCATGTTAGTGTAAGCCCATATTGTATTGTTTATGTCATTTTAGCATCATTGCATTCTGTATGCCTTTGCCTCGGTTTGCGTGCCCATGTGCACGCATTTCAAGGTATCTCATTTTTCATCCGACGACCTCTTATGTGAGTGTGGCTGAGGTCCACTCATGTCAGTGTAAGTCCAATTGCATTGCGTATGCCATTTTATGCCTTAGGATCATTTCCTCGATTTGCGTGCCCGTGTGCACGCATTCCGAGACATCTCATTTTCACAGCATTGTGTATGTTAGGATTGTATCTTAGTTGCATTTCATACATATCATGCATATTGCATTGTGTTCGGAATAGGAATTAGCCCGGGCACGGGAAACGAGGCACGTTCCGTACTCCG
Organism: Camellia lanceoleosa; assembly: GCA_025200525.1. Taxonomy (NCBI): domain Eukaryota; kingdom Viridiplantae; phylum Streptophyta; class Magnoliopsida; order Ericales; family Theaceae; genus Camellia; species Camellia lanceoleosa. Next base: position 24,740,890 of record CM045770.1, read on the forward strand.
AGTGACGGAACGGCTCTCAATTCCCAAGTCACTGACACTCCGGATTATCCATGATGGAGTTAGGTTTTGTTGTAGCATTCATCTGCATTCATCCTATATTGAGTTGTGCAATCCGACTCCTCGGCCATCATGCATCGAGATGCGTGATTGGTGGCACGAGGATCGAGGCATGCATATATTTGTGAAATACATTGCTATGCCCCTTTCCTGCTCTCTGTTGCAGCAAAATCAAGAATCAGCAGTCTTTCGAGGCTTGGCACGCATTTCGAGGAACATTGCAAACAGAGGCTAATTGGGGCATCCCAGTGGATTTCCGAAAAGGCAGCCCAGCATACATCATTCAGCGGAAGTAAGGCAGCCCCTGGCTTGCATGCCAGTTTACAGTTTTTCTTAGTTAATTTGTTAATTAATTAGGAATTTGTATATTTCGGACTGTATTATTCTTTCATTTCGGACTGTATTATTTATTCGGACCCTCTGCGCGATGGCATAATTGTAATAAGTGTGGGTGAGTGTGATGTATGTCTTCCAACCCCCACTTCTTTCGCCCTTTTATTTACTCGCTTATGATGGTTAGATATAGGGCATATTTCAATTAGCATACAGTATGACAGCATGTTTGCATCATTCATCTGTTTTGCACGCACCAAGCTCGGCGCATCATACAAACTGCATTTGTATTTCAATTCCGAATTGAGTACATGATAATTGTAGCATTTCATATGCCATGTTTAGAATAGCCGAGCCTGCTATAGTTTGCATCTTCGCATGTGTTGCATTAGGCAATTCTGTATATTTAGGATCATGCATGATTCCTGATAAGCTTCTGTTTTGGCTTGGAGTACTCGGTGAGTTTTATGCTTTAGCATCCTTGCATGCGTGTGAGTGACTGCCATGAATAGCATGCTTACCATGAGGCTAAATGCTTATGTGATATAACTGCCTTGAATGCCTGTGGGTGGAGGTCGAGTAACTTGGATTGGACAATTCATCAAATGTTTGTTTTAAGCCCACTAGATAGTGGCAAAATCATGTTTTCTAAGCCCACCCGAGGGCAGCAAATCCACGTCTTAGCCTACCTGCGGGTAGCACCATCAAACCATTTTTCAAACAAACAAACATGAAGTGTTTTGTTCCAATTCAGGCGATTCAGTCTATACTTGTATGCTGTGCGCATCACATAGTAAACCTAGGCTAATACCCGGAATAAGAACTCACAATGTTTTCAAAATCAGATATCATGGTTAGTAGAGGCCGGTCTTTGACCGGGCGAGCGGGGGTGCTCACGAAGTGACCTTCCCCAATCGTACCCAAGTTCCCGAGCCGAGGCAACTTTGGTAATGACGGACACGTGGCCTTTGGCACCGAGTCAGGGTTTCCTAAATTTCCCATTAAAAAACATTTAGGTGGCGACTCTGTATCTGGCAAAGCAGTCCATGTTTGGAGCTTCTTTCAAAAAATCAGCTTTCTCAAAACGATTTGCCGGATTTGGACTCTTTGGTTCAAGATTAAGAACCGTGACAATTAAGTCATTGAACTGTAGTGACCCAATATCGAACCAGAACAAGGGGGGATTCGCACTCCCTTCCCCCCGGGATGCGTTCGGGGACGTCTACAGTGGCAAACTTCTACCAGCCATGTCTGTGAGACGATATGTCCCTGTTCCGGCAATTGAATCAATCTGATAAGGACCGTCCTAGTTGGGGCCTAATTTTCAATCTGCCAGATTTTTAGTAGCAAGAAGCACTTTCTTGAGGACTAGTTCTCCGGGTGTATAACGACGCAACTGCAAGTGCTAGTGATATGACTTTGCCAGCTCCTGCTGATATCGCGCCATGTGCGCAAGAGCACGATCTCAGCGTTCTTCAATCAAAGTCAGATCTAAGGCCAACATCATGTCGTTACGGCCCATGTCAAAAACCTTGGATTTCAGTGTGGGCAAGCCGATTTCAAGAGGTATAATTGCCTGTGTCCCAAAGCACAAAGCGAATGGCGTTTCTCTAGTAGATCGCCTTGGAGTAGTGCGATGAGCCCACAACATACTGGGCAATTCTTCAACCCACCTACCTTTGGCTTTTCTAATCGTTTCTTGATGCCGTCCAGGATCACTTTATTGGTGGCCTCAGCCTGTCTGTTGCTTTGGGGGTATGCCGAAGAGCAAAAGTAGGGCCGGATACCATATGTGTTGCATAACTCCCGATAGACACCGCAATCGAATTAGGTGCCGTTGTCGGAGACAAGTGCTCTCAATATGCCGAATCGTGTTATGATGTTTTTTCATACGAAACATTTAACATCAACATCTCGAATATGTGTTAATGCCTCTGCTTTAACCCACTTTGTAAAATAATCTGTTACGACGATCAAGAATCGCTTGTTCTGTGGAGCCTGCGATAATGGTCCGACGATATGAAGTCCCCGCTGAGCGAACGACCAAGGACTAGTATAGCTCGGCTTTTCGCACCCCCTTTCGGAAGAATGAAATAGCCCGTAAAGTTCGGACTCCACTTGTGTGTTGGTTCTGATTCTGATTTTATAAATGTAATGTGAAACAGTGAAAAACACAAAAAGAGTCCAAATTCGGCAAATTCGTTTGGAAAATTGATGTTTGAATCAAATGTCAAAAATGGACTGCTTTGCCGGATATCAGAGTCGCCACCTAAATATTTATTTTTGGCAAATTTAGGAAACCCATGACTCGTGCCAAAGGCCATTAGTCCGTCGTTACCAAAGTGTCTTGGTTTGGGAACTTAGGTATGAAAGGGGAAGGTCAATAATTGAACACCCCACCCACCCGATCAAAGATCGGCCTCTACTAATCATGATGTGGTTTTTATGTACAATATATGCTCTTGTTCTATATGTAACATACAAGTATAGACCAATTTCACGAAAAGTTGGAACGTTTGATTCCATGTTTGTTTTAAAAAAAATGTTTTGAATATGTATCACTGAAAATGGTGATCTCATAAATACATAAATCACAGTATCGCAATTTAAGTGATTATCCTTCATCCACAGGCATTCAAACAGCTATATCAAGTAAGCATTTAGCCTCATGGTAGTATGTTTGATATGACAGCAATCACACTTATGCAATATCCTAAAGCATAAAAACTTACCTTATGTCCGAAGGCGAGTCAAAAGAAAGTAAATAGTTAGAAAAACTGCATGATCCTATTTAATGTGATATGGCTAATGCAACACATACAACGTGCAAGTAATAAGCTCGGCTACTAGCATGGCATGCGAGTCAATTCAAGGCATATGATAGAGCATGTATTCAAGTAAAGAGTTTGAATTTGACATTTGAATAATATGATGAGCCGAACTTTTATTCATGCAAACGAATGGATGCAAATCATGGAAAATGCTAATTAAACATGATGTCCCTAATCTAACCATCATAAGCAGTGAAATAAAAGGGAGAAAGAATGGGGGTTGGAAGACATACAACTTATTACATATTTGTCCTCACAAAGGAGGGTTCAAATGAACTACTGCGCCCTCACGCAGGAGGGTCCGAATGTCCAAATGTCCGAATAAATAATTATTACAAAACCGAATAAATAATAAATAAAAGTGGCTGTCTAATTTATTACAATAATTGATGTAAGGCAAGCCTTGACACAATAAATTCGGTATAACGTCCGACCGAATTCAATTAATCATATTGGTTCTTATGTTGGTTGTAATCCAATTTTAACCAATTTTATTAGCCTTTTTTATTACATGTCCATTTCTTTATCTTTTCTCCTGTTTGTGCAAAAGTGATATTTATGTCCACTAAGTCCAAAATGCAATAAAGAGAAACAAGCATCAACTTAACCTGATAAAATTTTCTTCGGGGGAAATTACAAAGAAAGAGTCAAACTTATTTACAAGCGATAAGGGATTCCAAGTCAAACTCAAGATGTGCAACAAGGACTAGTCAAACTCGAAAGAGTGACAATGACTTAGAAAAACCCAAACTTGAGTGATAATGACTTAAAATCCAAACTTGATAATAGGTGATAATGATACTTTCCTTGGTGATTTCCAAGGGTGAATTAGTCCCTTAAAAGTAAACACACTGATGATTAAAGAGAAATGAAAAATAAAAGATTGTGCTTTAGTATAAGAACATGTATACATTTGGGGTAGTGAACCTCCAAAAAATTTAAACCGTTTAAGTATAGAACGTTTTATGCTTTTGGTAGTAAATCCCCTAATAGATTAAATCAGTAAGCATAGAACGTTGTATACTTTTGGTAATGAACCTCTTAAGCATAAAACGTTTTATGCTGTTGATAGTGAATCTCCAAAGAGATTAAACCATTAAGTATAGAGCATTTTATACTTTTGATAATAAACCTCCGAAGAGATTAAACCATTAAGCATGGAAGAGTTCCTTTCTTATACTTGAATCACAATCTTAATTTTTCACAACTTTTTAATCGAAATAAGTAAAGAATGGAGGGAGATTGTAGAGATGATTATGCAAAATTGATTAATTGGTTAGTACAAACAAACTTGATATTTACAACATAAATCATTGAAATAAATTAAACAGCCCCCTAAATAGCATATAATAGTGCTGAAATTAAGCTATAGCAAGCGAGCAAAATTAATAGCCGGATGTACTATTCACCGCCGCAAGTTACTATTCATCGTCGGGGTTACTATTCACTGCTGGAAGTTACTATTCATCGTCGGGATAAATTATTTAAAGTAATAAATTACAACAATTTATATAAAATATTTAAATTATAGCAGATTTGTGGGTGGTGCAGCCATTCCATTAAAGCAAAAAAAAAAACAGTTATAAAAAGAAGTAAATGAAGTATTTAAACAAATTAGCTATTTAACTACACAAATTAATTCATTATAAAATTCTAATGTACTAACTATTCAACGAAAACTAATTAATTAATTGAAATAAACTAATTAATTAAACAAATTATATCACATTATTAAATTAAATGAAAATTTGCAAAAACTCACCCTTTGGGGAAATGATGAATTTTCTGAGTCACAAATTTTCTTTTGACTACTCTCAAGTCTGTGGAATGTGTTCTCAATTCTCAATCCAAATTTTGGAATTATAACTTTAGTGGTTGGTTTTTGAAAGGTGTATTGATGACATGGAAATAAAAATATTAAAGAAAATATTTTATTTTCCCTCTCTCTCTTAAAAAAAAAACTAATTTTCTTTTTTTTCTTCTCCCTTTTTTCTTCTTCTACAATTCCTTCTGCTCCAGAATGCTGAGCCTCTCCCAGAATTCCTCCCCCTAAACTCCTACAGAATCATTGCCTTATATAGGCAAATGGTATAGTAATAATAATAATAATAATAATAATAATAATATAATAATAGTACAATGATTATGCGAAATTGATTAATTGGTTAGTACAAACAAACTTGATATTTACAACATAAATCATTGAAATAAATTAAACAGCCCCCTAAATAGTATATAATAGTGCTGAAATTAAGCTATAGAAAGCGAGCAACATTAATAGCCCGAGGTACTATTCACCGCCAGAAGTTACTATTCATCGTCGGGGTTACTATTCACCGCTGGAAGTTACTATTCATCGTCGGGATAAATTATTTAAAGTAATAAATTACAACAATTTATATACAACATTTAAATTACAGCAGATATGTGGGTGGTGCATCCATTCCATTAAAGCGATAAAAAAAAAGGAGACTTATTTATAAGTCCTTTTTCAGAACCTTATGCTAGGCTAAGTCCTGTGTAATTTCTTATAGAGTCTCAAGTCCTATTTTCATAAAAATGTATTCCACAAGGTCCTAATCTTTTTACCCCTAATCTTTTTCAGAATTCCTCTCTCTCAATAGGTTGCTGCTATTTGATGCTTCCGATTTCAAGACCCGATTTGAAGCCTACAATCGTCTTCAGGCGGCGGAGGTGTGCCTGGATTTCTATCAGGAGCAACTGACATGTCATCAATAGCTGATTCATTTTGCAAATCTTCTTGAATCGAAGCGTTGGTAATGCCATCACCACTATTGAATGTGTACCCCACATCGGAACCACTTTGTCTACTTTCATCAGATGCTTCGTTATTTTCTATAGACAAAGAAGAATCATTATCTATACCTGTCTTGCTAAGACAACTGTCTTCCTTCATTGTATCCTTGCTCTCCTCATCCTGTACAACTCTATCATTTTGGTCATCAGAGTCCAACAACACTTCCTGCTGTGTTGTCAAGGGCTCCATTTCTGCTGGTCATGCAGATACAGATGTGGGTATTCATACATATAATTCAAAAAATAAATAATTTTTAAATTTTATAATTAATAATACAAAATAAAAATATATTAAGATTATATATGTATTTCAAAACAAACGGATTAAAAAAATAAAAACTTATTAAGTTTGCGAAACGTAACGTGACACATTACGTTACGTTTATGTAAATGTCACATTACGTTTATATAGGTGTCACGTTATGTTACGTTTATGTAGGTGTCACATTACGTTCATATTGGTGTCACGTTACGTTTATATAGGTGTCACGTTACGTTACGTTTACGTAGATATGTCACATTACGTTTATATAGGTGTCACGTTACGTTACGTTTTTGTAGATATGTCACGTTACGTTTATATAGGTGTCACGTTACGTTTATGTAGGCGTCACGTTACGTTACGTTTATGTAGATGTCACGTTACGTATAGGTGTCACGTTACGTTTATGTAGGTGTCACGTTACGTTACGTTTATATCAATTTCCCTATATATGGTTTTATTATTATTTATGATATTAACAACTAATATTGAGGGTAAATATGTCAAGAAACTTCCCACAGGACTTATGGGAACATAAGTTTTTTTGTGGGACCAAATGTAGCACAAGTCTCCCTAATAGGACTTCTAAATAATTTTTCCAAAAAAAAAAAAAAAAACAGTTATAAAAAGAAGTAAATGAAGTATTTAAACAAATTAGCTATTTAATTACACTAATTAATTCATTATAAAATTCTAATGTACTAACTATTCAACGAAAACTAATTAATTAATTGAACTAAACTAATTAATTAAACAAAATATATGACATTATTAAATTAAATGAAAATTTGCAAAAACTCACCGTTTGGGGAAATGATGAATTTTCTGAGTCACAAACTTTCTTTTGACTACTCTCAAGTCTGTGGAATGTGTTCTCAATTCTCAATCTAAATTTTGGAATTATAACTTTAGTGGTTGGTTTTTGAATGGTGTATTGATGACATGGAAATAAAAATATTAAAGAAAATGTTTTATTTTCCCTCTCTCTCTTAAAAAAAAAAACTAATTTTCTTTTTTTTCTTCTCCCTTTTTTCTTCTCCTACAATTCCTTCTACTCCAGAATACTGAGCCTCTCTCAGAATTCCTCCCCCTAAACTCCTACAGAATCATTGCCTTATATAGGCAAATGATATAGTAATAATAATAATATAATAATAATATAATAATAGTACAATGATTATGCAAAATTGATTAATTGGTTAGTACAAACAAACTTGATATTTACAACATAAATCATTGAAATAAATTAAACAGCCCCCTAAATAGCATATAATAGTGCTGAAATTAAGCTATAGAAAGCGAGCAACATTAATAGCCCGAGGTACTATTCACCGTCGGAAGTTACTATTCATCGTCAGGATAAATTATTTAAAATAATAAATTACAACAATTTATATACAATATTTAAATTACAGCAGATGTGTAGGTGGTGCAGCCATCCCATTAAAGCGATAAAAAAAACAGTTATAAAAAGAAGTAAATGAAGTATTTAAACAAATTAGCTATTTAATTACACTAATTAATTGATTATAAAATTCTAATGTACTAACTATTCAACGAAAACTAATTAATTAAACAAAATATATGACATTATTAAATTAAATGAAAATTTGCAAAAACTCACCGTTTGGGGAAATGATGAATTTTCTGAGTCACAAACTTTCTTTGACTACTCTCAAGTCTGTGGAATGTGTTCTCAATTCTCAATCCAAAATTTGGAATTATAACTTTAGTGGTTGGTTTTTGAATGGTGTATTGATGACATGGAAATAAAAATATTAAAGAAAATATTTTATTTTCCCTCTCTCTCTTAAAAAAAAACTAATTTTCTTTTTTTTCTTCTCCCTTTTTTCTTCCCATACAATTTCTTTTGCTCCAGAATGCTGAGCCTCTCCCAGAATTCCTCCCCCTAAACTCCTACAGAATCATTACCTTATATAGGCAAATGGTATAGTAATAATAATAATATAATAATATAAATATAATATATATATATATGTAATCAGGTGGATTTGAATGTTGGCATGCCGACATCAAATCGTTTTTTTATTATTTTTTTTATTTTATAATATAATATAATATATAAAATATCTAAAATATATAATTTATACCAAAATACTAAACATATAATATACTAATATAATTTTATATAAAATACCAAACATATAATATAATAATTTTAAACACATAAAATAATTTTTTTTATTCTTTTCTTTTATATAAAATACACTAAAAATATGAACAAACACATAAAATTATGAAAAATTTAAAAAATACTAAATTAATGAAATATTCAATATTTTAAAATAATTTGGCCATAATGGTGAAGGTTGGGATTAAAGTTCAAATTCCATTTCTTTTACAGAGAATTCTGTGAGAAACACATTCTAATTGTCATCATCGGGTAATCAAAAGAAAGCGCCCAAGTCTTAGGGTCGGTCAAAATGGGGTGTCTACAGCTGCCCCTCTTTGACAGAGCTTGAAGTCATTTAATGACGTGAGTGAATATCAAAGCCTGAAGACGACCCTTTTGACAAGGCCGTTAGACTTGGGCAAACAAACAAATGTGCAAATGCAAGTGGTTGAACCAGAAGGTTGCCTACGTATCCCGTTTGCAAGGAATCAAACCTGCGTAGTTTAGGGACAAGATGCAGAATGATATGTAAAACATAACTTATGATTATGCAATGAAATGAAAAACATAACTTATGATCATGCGATGAAATGCAATCAAGACAATGATGTGACACTGAATTAAAGCATAAATATTGGATGTAGTGAATATGAGATCCAAACGCTTCGTCCGCGAGAGGAGAAAAGTGAACTTGAGATCCAAACGCGTTGTCCGCAAGAGGAGTATGTGAAATTGAGATCCAAACGCGTCTTACGCGAGAGGAGTATGTGAACTTGAGATCCAAATGCGTCTTACGCGAGAGGAGTATTTGAGATCCGAACGTGTGACGTCTCACGCGAGAGGAGTATTTGAGATCTAAACGTGTATTACGCAAGAGGAGTATTTGAGATCCAAACGTGTATTACGCGAGAGGAGTATTTGAGATCCAAACGTGTATTACGCGAGAGGAGTATTTGAGATCCAAACACGTCTGTCATACGCGAGAGGAGTATTTGAGATCCAAATGTGTCTGTCATACGCAAGAGGAGTATTTGAGATCCAAACGCGTCTATCATATGCGAGAGGAGGAATTTGCTTTCCAAACGCGTGTTACGCGAGAGGAGGAATTTGCTTTCCAAATGCGTGTTACGCGAGATGTGGAATTTGCTTTCCAAACACGTGTTACCCGAGAGGACGAATATGCTTTCCAAACGCGTGCTACGTGAGAGGAAGAATTTGCTTTCCAAACGTGTGTTACGCGAGAGGAGGAATTTGCTTTCCAAACGCGTGTTAAGCGAGAGGAGGAATTTGCTTTCCAAAGGCGTCTTAAGCGAGAGGAGGAATTTACATTCCAAACACGTGTTACACGAGAGGAAGAATTTGCTTTCCAAACGCGTGTTAAGCGAGAGGAGGAATTTGCTTTCCAAACGCGTGTTACGCGAGAGGAGGAATTTGCTTTCCAAACGCGTCTTAAGCGAGAGGAGGAATTTGCTTTCCAAATGCGTCTTAAACGAGAGGAGGAATTTGCATTCCAAACGCGTGTTACACGAGAGGAAGAATTTGCTTTCCAAACGCGTGTTAAGCGAGAGGAGGAATTTGCTTTCCAAACGCGTGTTACGCGAGAGGAGGAATTTGCTTTCCAAACGCGTGTTAAGCGAGAGAAGGAATTTGCTTTCCAAACGCGTGTTAAGCGAGAGGAGGAATTTTCTTTCCAAACGCGTGTTAAGCAAAAGGAGGAATTTGCTTTCCAAACGCGTGTTACACGAGAGGAGGAATTTGCTTTCCAAACGCGTGTTAAGCGAGAGGAGGAATTTGCTTTCCAAATGCGTGTTAAGCGAGAGGAGGAATTTGCTTTCCAAACGCGTGTTACGCGGGAGGAGAAATTTGCTTTCCAAACGCGTGTTAAGCGAAAGGAGGAATTTGCTTTCCAAACTCGTGTTACGCGAGAGGCGGAATTTGCTTTCCAAACACGTGTTAAGCGAGAGGAGGAATTTTCTTTCCAAACGCATCTTACGCGAGAGGAGGAAGATGCTTTCCAAACACGTCTTACACGAGAGGAAGAATGGTGGTGTAAACAAACAGGCGCACCTGTTGTTTTTAACTGATTTGCAATCCAAACGCGTCTTACGGGAGAGGAAAAGTGAAAGGTTTTAATCAAGTAAATGTCACATCCTAACACGTTTTACGTGAATGGAGTAAAAATAAATTCGAAGTCTAAACGCGTTTCGCGCGAGTGGCAGAAGGGTAGAATGATTTCTTGCTGACAAGGGGTAATCTCTACATGTAGAAGTCACAAGTGCCCCTTTTCTTCCTGATCATACTCACAACTTTCCCTATTCTCCAATCGGATGACAGACTAGGTTGGTTCAGTATCCAGAATTGAGGCGCATATACGCTACCTCAACCTATGGGGCTGCCATTCAGATTTCAAGCCGGGGATACACCCCTGGGTATTTAAACCAGACTTTAGTCTCGGAAATTCCAAACCTTTTGCGTTCTAGGCTTTGCCATTCGAACTCTAGTTTCTACCGTCGTAGTTGGTCTCCTAAGAACTCATTGCAATCAGAGGCAGGTGGCTATACCAGACCACCTGAAGTCGTTCGGGCACGACAAACACCAAAGGAATTGCATCTCTAGAGGATTTAAGGTCTCCTAGACCCCTGAAGTCGTTTGGGCACGACAAACACCAAAGGAATTACACCTTCAGAGGATTTAAGGTCTCCTAGACCGGTCTTAGACCATTGAAGTCGTTCGGGTACGACAAGCACCAAAGGAATTGCACCTCTAGAGGATTTACCAGGTGCACCTATTGTTTTTTTTTTTTTTTTTTTTTAAACTTATTGAATGGCCATGGATGCCACTTTACTTCCTAATCATATTTACAACTTTCCCTATTCTCCAATGGGGTGACAGACAAGGTTGGTTCAGTATCCAGAATTGAAGCGCATACACGCTACCTCAACCTATGGGGTTGCCATATAGATTTCAAGCCGGGAATACACCCCTAGGTACTTAAACCAGACTTTAGTCTCGGAAATTCCAAACCTTTTGCGTTCTAGGCTTTGGCATTCGAAGTCTAGTTTCCACCGTCGCAGTTGGTCTAATAGGAACTCATTGCAAGCACAAGCAGGATAATACACAGATATTTACATGCACACAGATATTTACTTCAATAAAATAAGTTTCGTTTTTTGCACATCAATGGCGTGACTGACATATCACTTTGAGTTTGAAAACATTTTTGTTTGATTGAATTTGAGAGTGATTAAATTTTGAATTCTGAATTGAACATTGATTCTATACTGATTTGAATCAAAGAATGATTTAACGAAAGAAAAATGAAGCAAAGCGTTCCAACCACACTTATATACACTGACTAGTATAAATACACCGATTGGTATAAATATACTGACTGGTATGAAAGGAACACCCTTATATACACTGACTGGTATGAATATCTTGATTGGTATGAATACACTGACTGGTATGAATACACACTTATATACACTGACTGGTATGAATACCTTGACTGGTATGAATACACACTTATATATACTGAATAGTTGACTCGAGCGGTGGAGAAGACAGAATCTCTAACTCGACTATGCCCCTAGTTCATTGCCTTGACCTTTTTTTGTTTCTTGATTTTTTTGTAAACATGTTTTGATCAACATGAGAGTTAGATTAGCATACTTATTCCATTTTCTGTTTCAAATCATGTAAGCTAAACTGTGAGCACTGAAAATTTTTCCTTTTCAAATCCAAAGAATGGTCCAAGTTTTGCAAAAAGGGAACAATTTTCGAGAAAAATTAGTCAGCTTCATTCAAATTAATCAAAACCTATTTTTGCAAATGGCCACTACTCAACTAACATGGAATCAACCATTGGGGTGCATAGTCCCAAACCAGATAATCAAAGGTGATATCTGAACCAAGCCAACCGAACCAAGCCAATCCGAACCGAATAAAGTCGAGCAAAACTGGACCGGACCGAACCGAACCGAACCGAACCGCCAAACCGAATGGAACCGAACTGAACCAAGTTAAATTGAACCAATTGAACTGAGCAGAACGAAGATACACCAATCAAATACAGATAGGACAACCAAGTCGACTAATGATACACCAATCAAAACATGGACAAGATGAATGAGTTAAAAAATTATTAGGGCCGAACTTCGAGATGAAGCTACCTACGTATCCCAAAGATAGGAATCAGGCCATCGTAGTTCAGGAAAAGGTTCACTCGGGTATTGACACTCTCCTTTTGTGCTCTAACTTTTGCCAAAGCCGCCCTTTCGGGTTTTCAACCTTGTGAGCTTTTCATTTTTTTTTTTTTTTTACTTTTTTCTTTTCATCATTTTTTTTTTCTGCTCTAACTTTTGCCTGGGTCGCCTTTCTAGGTTTTCAACCTTGCGAGCTTTTCATTTTTTATTTTTATATTTATTTATTTTATTTTTTTTTGTGCTCTAACTTTTGCCTAGGTCGCCCTTCCGGGTTTTCAGCCCAGTGAGCCTCTCAAGGGTGGTACCTTCTTGCCCCTAGTTCAAGGGTTGTCTCCATCTTAGGATATGTAAGCCTCACACTTTCGTTCCTAGTTCAAGGGTTGTTTCAAATCTAGAATCACATTCGACCTTATTGTCCCTAGTGGAAGGGCTGCCTCCATTTGAATCACATCATTGCCCCTAGTTCAAGGGCTGTTTCCATTTGAATCATATTCAACCTTATTGCCCCTAGTTGAAGGGCTGTCTCCATTTGAATCACATCATTGCCCCTAGTTCAAGGGCTGTTTCCAATTTGGCTATGCAAGCCTTACACTTTGGTTGATCATTGAATACTTCGAATCATGGTTTGAAAGCTAAGGAGCTAAGGAGGTCGGGCTTTGAGTCAAGAGGGACCCTATGCTGTATAATTAATTCCAGGCATGTTTTCGTAGGACCACGCAAAAATAGTTTTTTGAAATCTTTTCACAAAGTGACTAATCACTCGTACTCTTACGAAGACAAGATAGAACCAATTTGGACCAAGCCAGGATCCTTCTCAGTACCCACATTAACAAATATGATTTTATTCATCAAGGACTTAGTACACCTCTCTTCTTCTCAGTTGATCAAAATATGCAAATCCCGAGGAAATTCTTCCTCTTTGTTTTTATCAGAGTTTTGGAAAAAGTTTTGAAAACCTTTGGTCAATGTAATGATTTAAAGGCACAGAGAAGTAGGCAGACTCTACTGCATTTTGTTTTGTTTTTGTTTTTTTTTTTTTTGTTTTGGTTTTTTTTTTTTGGTTTATTGGAAAGAGACTATGACTCAGCAATGATAACAAAGTCAAAAGAAAAACACAAAGAAGATCTAGACAGGACATAAATGTCTAGATTTAGCACTCTTGAAATCAACAGACTTTGACTCACTAGAATAACTTGAGTCTAATCCCAACTCCACAAACTTGGTGGAATCAAACTTAGACTTAATAGTCAATTCAGAACTCAGAATAAAACCATTCTCAAATTGCCAGTCAACATGTGGGCCATCCACAACATTCAAAATAAAACCCGTGTAATCAACAAGTGGTCACTCCCTAATTACAGAAATGGTCAGATATCCCACAAGTTCTATTTATTTACACTGGTGGACTTGTGGGATATTAGATTTTTTTTTTTTTTTACTATATATACTCAAAAAACAAAAACACATTTTATATGAACAAAAGAAAACAAACCCCATTCCCTTTTTTTTTTTTTTGGTTAAATTTTTTTTTTTTTTTTTTAAGAAAAACAACAATTACTAAAACAACACAAACAAAATGATTTGATGATTTTTTTTTAATAAATTTTTTTTTTTGGGTATAAAATAATAACACAAATAAAATGAGTTGACTTAGTATTATTTATTTATTTATTTATTTATTTTTTTTAAGCCATGTTTGCAAACTAGAAAAAAAACAATGGGACCCCCAATCATAATTTTAGCAGCGTTTCGACTCAACTGATCACCGACATCGCTAACTCATCTTGACAATCGAACTCAACCCCACAAACTGAAATGCTTGAACCACTGTTCAGAATTTGAGAACCCCTGTATTGATCCAATAAATTGCACCGAACATATAGCAGGAAAGAGAACAAATACCCCTATGGAGGGTGGAGTTATCCTGTCCTAGCTTTTTGAAATAATCTAGGGTTCACTATTCAAACAAGTGGTATCATACATCCTAGAAATTGGAGAGCATCCTGTCTTATATTGGAACAGTCACTAGAGCGTACTATATACATTAGGTCAAATAGTCACAAGGGTACCTCAGCAAGATTACCTAATATACCTCTCACACCTAACACTGAGAAGTGAAAGGAGGATCAAACGGTACAGCGGTAATCCAGATCCAAGGGTTGTGTTCCCAACTTGACAGAGCCCATGACCGGTCAGCCATTTGGCAAGCTTTGTAAGCAAGCCTCCGGCAAACCGTCCAGGAATAACAGATGGCAAACACAGGGACTTAGGCGCACCAATGCAAATGCAATGCAAAGAACATATAAATGTAGATAAAAATTCACATCATCAATTTCAAGTCAAGTTCTCTAAATCCCCAGCAGAGTCGCCAGAAACTGTAGCTCGGCTTTTCGCGCTCCCTTTCGGAAGAATGAAATAGCCCGTACAGTTCGGACTCCATTTGTGTGTTGGTTCTGATTCTGATTTCACAAGTGCAATGTAAAACAGTGAAAAACACAAAAAGAGTCCAAATCTGGCAAATTTGTTTGGAAAATCGATATTTGAATCAAATGCCAAAAATGGACTGTTTTGCCAGATATCAGAGTCGCCACCTAAATATTTATTTTTGGAAAATTTAGGAAACCCATGACTCGTGCCAAAGGCCATTAGTCCGTCGTTACCAAAGTGTCTTGGTTCGGGAACTTAGGTATGAGAGGGGAAGATCAATAATTGAACACCCCACTCACCCGATCAAAGATCGGCCTCTACTAATCATGATGTGGTTTTTATGTACAATATATGCTCTTGTTCTATATGTAACATACAAGTATAGACCAATTTCACGAAAAGTTGGAGCGTTTGATTCCATGTTTGTTTTAAAATAAATGTTTTGAATATGTATCACTGAAAATGGTGATCTCATATATACATGAATCAAAGTATCCCAATTCAAGTGATTAGCTTTCATCCACAGGCATTCAAACAGGTATATCAAGTAAGCATTTAGCCTCATGGTAGTATGTTTGATATGACAGCAATCACACTTATGCAATATGCTAAAGCATAAAAACTTACCTTATGTCCGAAGGCGAGTCAAAAGAAAGTAAATAGTTAGAAAAAAATGCATGATCCTAATTAATGCGATATGGCTAATGCAACACATAAAATGTGCAAGTAATAAGCTCGGCTACTAGCATGGCATGCGAGTCAATTCAAGGCATGTGATAGAGCATGTATTCAAGTAAAGAGTTTGAATTTGACATTTGAATATTATGATGAGCCGAACTTTTATGCATGCAAACGAATGGATGCAAATCATGGAAAATGCAAAATTAAACATGATGTGCCTAATCTAACCATCATAAGCTGGTAAATAAAAGGGAGAAAGACGTGGGGTTCAAAGATATACAACTTATTACATATTTGTCCTCACGAAGGAGGGTCTGAATGTCCAAGTGTCCGAATAAATAATTATTACAAAACCGAATGACTGATAAACGAAAAGGGGCTGAGATAATAGTTAGTACATTAGAAATATTTCCAAAAAATGCATGATCCTAATTAAAATTGGAAAGCAAATTCCTCCTCTCGCGTAACACGCGTTTGGAAAGCAAATTCCATCTCTCGCGTAACACGCGTTTAGAAAGCAAATTCCTCCTCTTGCGTAACACGCGTTTGGAAAGTAAATTCCCTCCTCTCGCGTAACACGCGTTTGGAAAGCAAATTCCCTCCTCTCGCTTAACACGCATTTGGAAAGCAAATTCCTCAAATTCCTCCTCTCGCTTAACACGCGTTTGGAAAGCAAATTCTTCCTCTCGCTTAAAACGCGTTTAGAAAGCAAATTCCTCCTCTCGCGTAACACCTATTTGGAAAGCAAATTCCCTCCTCTTGCGTAACACGCGTTTGGAAGGCAAATTTCTCCTCTCGCGTAACACGCGTTTGGAAAGCAAATTCCTCCTCTTGCGCAACACGCATTTGGAAAGCAAATTCCTCCTCTCGCTTAATACGCGTTTGGAAAGAAAATTGCTCCTCTCGCTTAACACGCGTTTGGAAAAAAAATTGCTCCTCTCGCGTAACACGCGTTTGGAAAGCAAATTCCTTCTCTCGCTTAACACGCGTTTGGAAAGAAAATTGCTCCTCTCGCATAACACGCGTTTGGAAAGCATATTCATCCTCTCGCGTAACACGCGTTTGGAAAGCATATTCCTCCTCTCGCGAAAAACGCATTTGGAAAGCAAATTCCTCCTCTCGCGTAACACGCGTTTGGAAAGCAAATTCCTCCTCTCGCGTATGACAGACGCGTTTGGATCTCAAATACTCCTCTCGCGTATGGTAGATGCGTTTGGATCTCAAATACTCCTCTCGCGTATGACAGACACGTTTGGATCTCAAATACTCCTCTCGCATGAGACGTCACACGTTTGGATCTCAAATACTCCTCTCACGTAAGACGCATTTGGATCTCAAGTTCACATACTCCTCTCGCGTAAGACGCGTTTGGATCTCAATTTCACATACTCCTCTTGCGTACAGCGCGTTTGGATCTCAAGTTCACCTTTCTCCTCTCGTGGACGAAGCGTTTGGATCTCATATTCACTACATCCAACATTTATGCTTTCATTCAGTGTCACATGATTGTCTTGATTGCATTTCATTGCATGATCATAAGTTATGTTTTGCATTTCATTGCATGATCATAAGTTATGTTTTACATATCATTCTGCATCTTGCCCCTGAACTACACAGGTGGTTTTTATGTACAGTATATGTTCTTGTTCTATATGTAACATACAAATATAGACTAATTTCATGATTAGTAGAAGCCGATCTTTGATCGGGTGAGTGGGGTGTTCAATTATTGACCTTCCCCTCTCATACCTAAGTTCCCAAACCAAGACACTTTGGTAACGACGGACTAATGGCCTTTGGCACAAGTCAAGGGTTTCCTAAATTTTCCAAAATAAATATTTAGGTGGCAACTCTGATATCTAGCAAAGCAGTCCATTTTTGGCATTTGATTCAAACATCGATTTTCCAAACGAATTTGCCGAATTTGGACTCTTTTTGTGTTTCCACAGTTTCACATTGCACTTGTGAAATCAGAATCAGAACCAACACCCAAGTGGAGTCCGAACTGTAAGGGCTATCTCAGTCTTCCGAAAGGGAGCGCGAAAAGCCGAGCTACAGTTTCTGGCGACTCTGCTGGAGAAACCCATGGTAAGCAGGTATATCAAACAGGTATATCAAGTAAGCATTTAGCCTCATGGTAATATGTTTGATATGACAGCAATCACACTTATGCAATATGCTAAAGCATAAAAACTTACCTTATGTCCGAAGGCGAGTCAAAAGAAAGTAAATAGTTAGAAAAATGCATGATCCTAATTAAAGCGATATGGCTAATGTAACACATACAACGTGCAAGCAATAAGCTCGGCTACTAACATGGCATGCGAGTCAATTCAAGGCATGTGATAGAACATGCATTCAAGCAAAGAGTTTGAATTTGATATTTGAATAATATGATGAGCCGAACTTTTATGCATGCAAACGAATGGATGCAAATCATGGAAAATACTAATTAAACATGATGTCCCTAATCTAACCATCATAACCAGTGAAATAAAAGGGAGAAAGAATGGGGGTTGGAAGACATACAACTTATTACATATTTGTCCTCACGAAGGAGGGTCCGAATGTCCAAATGTCCGAATAAATAATTATTACAAAACTGAATGAATAATAAATGAAAGGGGCTGTCTAATTTATTACAAGAATTGATGTAAGGCAAGCTTTGACACAATAAACTCGGTATAACGTCTGACCGAATTCAATTAATCATATTGGTTCTTTATGTCGGTTGTAATCCAATTTTAACCAATTTTATTAGCCTTTTTTATTACCTTTCCATTTATTTGTCTTTTCTCCTGTTTGTGCAAAAGTGATATTTATGTCCACTAAGTCCAAAATGCAATAAAGAGAAACAAGCATCAACTTAACCCGATAAAATTTTCTTCGGGGGAAATTACAAAGGAAGCGTCAAACTTATTTACAAGCGATAAGGGATTCCAAGTCAAACTCAAGATGTGCAACAAGGACTAGTCAAACTCAAAAGAGTGATAATGACTTAGAAAAACCCAAACTTGAGTGATAATGACTTGAAATCCAAACTTGATAACAAGTGATAATGACATTTTCCTTGGTGATTTCCAAGGGTCAATTAGTCCCTTAAAAGTAAACACACTGATGAATAAAGAGAAATGAAAAATAAAATATTGTGCTTTAGTATAAGAACATGTATACATTTGGGGTAGTGAACCTCCAAAGAATTTAAACCGTTAAGTATAGAACGTTTTATGCTTTTGGTGATAAATGCTCTAAGAGATTAAATCAGTAAGCATAGAACGTAAAAAGAAAGTAAATAGTTAGAAAAAATGCATGATCCTAATTAATGCGATATGGCTAATGCAACATATACATTGTGCCAGTAATAAGCTCGGCTACTAGCATGGCATGCGAGTCAATTCAAGTCATATGATAGAGAATGTATCCAAGTAAAGAGTTTGACTTTGACATTTAAATAATATGATGAGCCGAACTTTTATGCATGTAGACGAATGGATGCAAATCATGGAAAATGCTAATTTAAACATGATGTCCTTAATCTAACCATCATAAGCAGTGAAATAAAAGGGAGAAAGAATGGGGGTTGGAAGACATACAACTTATTACATATTTGGCCTCACGAAGGAGGGTCCGAATGAACTACTGCGCCCTTACGCAGGAGGGTCCGAATGTCCAAGTGTCCGAATAAATAATTATTACAAAACCGAATGAATAATAAATAAAAGGGGCTGTCTAATTTATTACAATAATTGATGTAAGGCAAGCCTTGACACAATAAATTCGGTATAACGTCCGACCGAATTCAATTAATCATATTGGTTTTTATGTTGGTTGTAATCCAATTTTAACCAATTTTATTAGCCTTTTTTTACTACCTGTCCATTTCTTTATCTTTTCTCCTGTTTGTGCAAAAGTGATATTTACGTCCACTAAGTCCAAAATGCAATAAAGAGAAACAAGCATCAACTTAACCTGAGAAAATTTTCTTTGGGGAAAATTACAAAGGAAGAGTCAAACTTATTTACAAGCGATCAGGGATTCCAAGTCAAACTCAAGATGTGCAACAAGGACTAGTCAAACTCAAAAGAGTGATAATGACTTAGAAAAACCCAAACTTGAGTGATAATGATTTGAAATCCAAACTTGATAATAAGTGATAATGACATTTTCCTTGGTGATTTCCAAGGGTCAATTAGTCCCTTAAAAGTAAGCACACTGATGAATAAAGAGAAATGAAAAATAAAATATTGTACTTTAGTATAAGAACATGTATACATTTGGGGTAGTGAACCTCCAAAAAATTTAAATCGTTAAGTATAGAACGTTTTGTGCTTTTGGTGGTAAATACTCTAAGAGATTAAATCAGTAAGCATAGAACGTTGTATACTTTTGGTAATGAACCTCTTAAGCATAAAACGTTTTATGCCGTTTCTAATGAATCTCCAAAGAGATTAAACCATTAAGCATAGAGCATTTTATACCTTTGGTAATGAACCTCCTAAGAGATTAAACCATTAAGCATTGAAGAGTTCCTTTCTTATACTTGAATCACAATCTTAATTTTTCACAACTTTTTAATCGAAATAAGCAAAGAATGGAGGGAGGTTGCAGAGATGATTATGCAAAATTGATTAATTGGTTAGTACAAACAAACTTGATATTTAAAACATAAATTGTTGAAATAAATTAAACAGCCCCCTATATAGCATCTAATAAAGCGAGCAAAATTAATAGTCGGAGGTACTATTCACCGACGAGGTTACTATTCACCGCCGGAAGTTACTATTCACCGCCGGGATAAATTATTTAAAGTAATAAATTACAACAATTTATATACAATATTTAAATTATAGCAAATATGTGGGTGGTGCAGCCATCCCATTAAAGCGATAAAAAAAAACAGTTATAAAAAGAAGTAAATGAAGTATTTAAACAAATTAGCGATTTAATTAAACTAATTAATTCATTATAAAACTCTAATGTACTAACTATTCAACGAAAACTAATTAATTAATTGAACTAAACTAATTAATTAAACAAATTATATCACATTATTAAAGTAAATGAAAATTTGCAAAAACTCACCTTTTGGGGAAATGATGAATTTTCTGAGTCACAAACTTTCTTTTGACTACTCTCAAGTCTGTGGAATGTGTTCTCAATTCTCAATCCAAAATTTGGAATTATAACTTTAGTGGTTGGTTTTTGAATGGTGTATTGATGACATGGAAATAAAAATATTAAAGAAAATATTTTATTTTCCCTCTCTCTCTTAAAAAAAAAACTAATTTTCTTTTTTTTCTTCTCCCTTTTTTCTTCCCCCAGAATCCTTCTATCCCTCCTGCTGAGACTCTCCTCTAGAATCCTCTCCTTCTTTTAATGCTCCCCCCTTTCAAACTTCTCCTGATTAGCCTTTATATAGGCAAAGTAATAATATAATAATATAATATAATAATAATATTAATAATATAATAATAACAATAATATATATATATATATATGTGCGCCTCAATTGATTTGAATGTCGGCATGCCGACATCAAATTGTTTTGTTTATTATTTTTATTTTATAATATAATATAATTATAATAATATATAAAATATATAATTTATACCAAAATACTAAACATAAAATATACTAATATAATTTTATATAAAATACTAAACATATAATATAATAATTCTAAACACATAATATAATTTATTTTATTCTTTTCCTTTATATAAAATACACCAAAAATATGAACAAACACATAAAATTATGAAAAATTACAAAAATACTAAATTAATGAAATATTCAATATTTTAAAATAATTTGACCATAATGGTGAAGGTTGGGATTAAAGTTCAAATTCCATCTCTTTTACTGAGAATTCTGTGAGAAACACATTATAATTGTCATCATCGGGTAATCAAAAGAAAGCGCCCAAGTCTTAGGGTCGGTCAAAATGGGATGTCTACAACTAGTAATGGAATTTAATTCTTTGACAGGCAGATGAGTTAAAGGGGAAATTTTTTAAGATTGTTCACACTTCTTCACGTAGTTTTCGACATCTGCTCACATGGTCGACCAGTAATACCCCTGCGTTACGGCTCTGTGGGCCAACGAGCATCCACCAAAATGGGCTCCACAGCTACCTTCATGTATTTCGAACAAGAGTTCCTTGACCTTATCTGGGTGAACACATTCCAGGTACGGCCTAGAGAGAGATTTTTTGTAAAACTTTCCCTGCAGATCCAGATAGTGTCGCATGGCTTTATTTCGCAGCTTATGGGCTTCTTTCTTATCTGTTGGGAGCTGCTTTGAGGAAAGGAATGCGGTGATAGGGTCCATCCAACTTGGTCCTAGTTCAATGACGTTAATCTGAACTAGTTCGGAGGAGGTGATGTTCGGCTTTGGGATGAACCCTACTTCGATTGTTCATTTGACTTCTGAGTTAATGGCGGAGGCTTGGCAAACAAGGGCATCTGCATGTGTGTTCTGATCCCGGGTTATCTGATTCAACTCGTGGTGGTCAAATTTTGTGAGCAAGAAATTCACCGTTTTCATGTAGGTTGCCTTGCGGTCATTTTTAGTTGCATACTTCCCTTTCAACTGGTTGATGACTAATTTTGAGTCACAGAAAACAAGTAGGCCACTGTGCACCAAGGTAAAGTGCGTTACGAAGGCCGATTAGCAATGCTTCGTATTTGGCCTCGTTATTTGATGTGTCAAAGTCCAGCTTGACCGCCTGCTCGATTATTGCCCATTCCGGGGTCATAATTACTACGCTGCCCCACTGCGACATTGGTTAGACGATCTGTCACAATACAATTGCCAAATATCTCCAACATATATTCGCCAGTCAGGTTTAGGTTGTACTTGATCGGACTTGAAGTCGGCATGGCATCCCGTGAACTTGGCTACAAAGTCAATGAGCACTTGCCCTTTGATGGCAGTTCTAGGCAAAAACTGGATATCGGAATGGCCGAGTTCCAAAGCCCATTTCGAGACTCACCCTGATGCTTCCGCGCTACAGAGCGCTGACCGGAGGGGATAGTCCGTTAACACCCCTATGGTGTGAGCCTGAAAATAGTGCATCAATTTCCTTGCAGCCACCACAAGAGCAAGGATGAGCTTTTCCAGTAGTAGATATCGTGTTTCGACATCGACCATTGCCTTGCTTAGATAGTAGATTGGTCGCTGCTCCCTGAGTTCTTCTTTTAATAGCATGGCGCTGACCGCCCGATCTGATACTGCCAGATACAAGATGAGCGGAACGCCTACCGATGGAGTTACCAAGAGTGGTATTGATTGGAGATAAATTTTCAAGCCGTCCAGCATGGCTTGGCGCTCGGGGGTCCATTCAAATGCTTTGCCTTACCAAAGTATGTGAAAAAATTGTCGACAGCGATCTGAGGAACGACTAATGAACCTATTGAGGGCGGCAGCCATTCCCATCAACTTCTGAACTTCCTTGACCGACCGAAGGGAGCCGAGTTCTAGAATTGCTGTGATCTACCTCGGGTTAGCCTCTATTCCGTGATGGTTGACAATATAGCTGAGAAATTGCCGGATTCAATGCCGAATGCACATTTTGAAGCATTCAGCTTAATTTTGTACTGTCGGAAGAATGCCGAAGGTCCCTAATAAATCGGCTATATGGGAGTGCTTTTCCTTGGATTTCACCACCATGTCATCGATATATACTTCCATGGTGCGGCCGAGTTGTTCCTTGAACATAGTGGTAACCGGTCTTTGGTAAGTTGCCCCCGCGTTCTTTAGTCTGAAGGGCATGACCTTGTAGCAAGAGGTCCCCTTGGGGTGAGGAATGCGGTCTTTTCTTGATCCTCCGGATGCATGGCAATTTGATGATAATCCCTGCAGGCATCCAAGAAGCTCATGCATTGATGATGCGCCATTGCGTCCACAAGTTGGTCGATTCTTGGAAGAGGAAAACAATCCTTTAGACAAGCCCTATTCAAGTCCGTGAAATCGACACAAACGCGCCAAGATCTATTTCTTCTTTACAACCACGGTATTGGACAACCATGTGGGATAAGTAACTTCACGAATTACCCCAACATCAAGCAATTTGTCAACTTCTTCAACAACGGCCGACGCATGCTCCGCACTGAACTGCCGACTTTTCTAAATGATTGGTTTGACTTTTGGATCGACGTTTAAACGATGCTGAGCCACGACTGGATCCACCCTTGGTATCTCGTATGGTGTCCATGAAAAGACGTCGAGGTTGCCAAGTAAGAAGGACACCAGCTTGCTTCTATCAACTTCGTTAAGGGAGGTGTCGATCATGAAGAATCTGTCAGGATCCCCATTGATTTCGATCCGCTCAAGGTCTTCAGTTTCCTTTTAGCTGGGAATTTTTCCAATGTCCTTAAGGCTCTCTTGATCTGGTATTTCAATCGAGTTCACTTCCAGTTCTTTTGGCCTCTTTGTAGCTACAATAAGATAGCATGCCTGTGCCAATTTCTAAGAACTCTGAATTTGCTCAATGTCATACTCAGTTGGAAAACGGAGTAATTGATGGTAGGTGCTCAGCACAGCCTGCATAGTATGCAACCAAGTCCTTCCTATGATAAGATTGTATGCTGATGGGAGTTTGATGACCAAAAATTCCACGTTAACTGACCTGGTACCCGCCCGCACTGGTAGTGTGATCTTGCCCAAGGGATACTCGGGGTTGGCGTTGAAGCCGAACAATGGGTAATCGGCCGGTGACAGATCTGAATCCGTGGGGCCGAGTTTAACAAATGTCTTGTAATACATTATCTCTGAGGTGCTTCCCTGATCGATGAGAATACGCTCAACCGTGAATCTATTCACATGCAGCTCGATTACAAGGGGATCAGAGTGGTGGAGAGTTACTCCATCTAGGTCGGTGTCATCGAAGCTAATCCTCCCAGTTTCGTAAGGTCGTTTGGCTGGTGTGATTGGCTTTGGCAGGCTAGGTTATAGCTGAATTATATGTACCCTGGATGATGACGGTAGGCTATATATCATATGAATTACATCAAGTGGAGGTGAATTCGGATGTAGGGATACCGTGTTCGATGGATTGTTCTTTCAGATGTGTTGCGCCAGTCAGCCCTCTTGCACCAACTCTTCCAGGTGGTCCTTCAATGCATAGTAGCTGTAAGTATCGTGGCCATGGTCCTTGTGATATTTGCACCATTTGTCCTTTCTCCTTGTATCAGGAGGTCCCATCATCTTCGACGGCCATTTAAAGAACGGAAGATGTTGGACTTTGGGCAGGATCTTACTAATCGACTCTGCCAATTCCGTATACTTCTTGTCCGAGGTCATATGCCCTTGCTATCCACTTGGTATTGTTCGTTTGAACGGGGCAAACATTGGCTACTTGAATGGCGCGAATCGCGCTGGTTGTCTCGTTTAGTCCGAGTCCAAGATTCGGGGCTCCTTGATGGTACGACGCTTATTGGCTGAACTAGACTAGATGGAGCTGTTTTAATGACTTTCTGTTCGGCCTTGATGCGTAGGGCGTCTACTTCCACCTTACAGTACTCTTCAACTTTCTTCATTAGCGCCCAAACTGTTTTGGGAGGCGATCTGGTCAACGAGCTACGGAGAGGGCTTTCAGGATGTAATCCTATCTTAAAGGCGGTAATGGCCATGGAATCATTGCAGGCATCATCCACCAAGTTGAAACATTCCTAGTATCGCGTCGAATACTCACAGATGGTCTCTTCTAGTT
Organism: Camellia lanceoleosa; assembly: GCA_025200525.1. NCBI lineage: Eukaryota > Viridiplantae > Streptophyta > Magnoliopsida > Ericales > Theaceae > Camellia > Camellia lanceoleosa. The sequence goes on from CM045770.1 coordinate 24,766,349, forward strand.
TAATCTGCATTGCCCAGAGAGAGTCAGCTTGCTTTGGCTGAACTTCGTTGGTGATGAATCTTGCCCTAAAGGAGTTTTGGAGTTGATGAAAACTTCTTATTGACGCCAGCTCCAGTTTGTAGTACCATCTGACGGCCAACAGTCCTAGGCTGTGTCACACCCCAAACCCGCCCCTAAAAGTTTGGGCATGACCACCCCAGAAACGGACATAAAACCTTATGTATATAACGTATGGGGCCTGAACAGAAGCATTTAATATTACAAAATAACATACAGAAAAACATCCATTGAGCTAATACTAACATGCCAGGATCACATACACATACTCAGCCCCTTTTACTGAGTGTATGACCAAATATTGGTAAAGAAAGGGATCATACACATACATTTTAATCTTAGGTAAACAATTATAGAGCAAGCCAAAATCTTAACAAAACTCCACAGAAATGCATGGGCTTGGTCTATGTGCCTGGACACACTGAGGTGACAACCGAAGAGCGAGTATCAAAGGTTAAGACGGACTTCCAAAGTGATTACCTACAGAACAAACATAACGCAAAGTGAGCGAAGCTCAGTGAATAATAGTACATAAACAATCCAATGCTCAACTTGAATTATAATACATATCAATGCATAGATATAAAGAGGCATATGGTTAATTTGATTCTGTACCAATTTCAGAATGACCTTGGGTCCAATTTTAAACAGAATGGCTCGAGGCCCTTAACAGAGTGGCATAAAACCCTTAACAGAATGTCATGAAACCCTTATCAGAATGGCATGAAGCCCATATCATAATGGCATAAAGCCCTTATCAGAATGGCATAAAGCCCTTAACATGCGTGTATGAATTCAAGAGGTGGCTCGTACGGATTCTAGAGGTGACTCGTATTGCAGCACTTAGTTCCACACAGCACTTTGTTTCATACTAAAAAATCATACAAAATGGCCATAGGCCTCATAACTTTCACAGAACGGCCAGAGGCCTCATAACTTTCACATTGGCTTTAAGCCCAATTCACATATGTATGGACTCAAGAGGTGGCTCGTACCGATTCTAAAGGTGACTCACACTGTAGCACTTAGTTCCGCACAGCACTTTGTTCCATATCGGAAATCATGAGGTCTTAAAGACCGAACAATTCATATCATATCATTGCATAACCAGAACGGATAAACAGAAACATAATAATTTCTGTTTCTTAAGAATACCATACACAAACATGCACGTAAACTTCCCTTGGTTTAATTACAACTTGATACATTTGTCTTGCGTATAACAGAATAATAATAACAACTATTAACAAAGGGCACATATGTCTTGATAGCTCACTTAATAAGGATAGAACGATTCATATTCCAACGGGGTCACATAATGATGTTAGATCTTTACATTCATATTATAGGTTCCGAACAACCTCGGTACTATATATAACATGACAAGATAATCTCAAAATCGCACAGCTAACATTATTCCTGGACAAACATAAATTCCATTTACTCGTTGAGAAACAACGTAGTTTACTTATAGTTAACAGAGGGTTAATATTTGTTATTGACAGAACATAATGGTTCCCAAAGTCATACCGATGTATGTAAACTTTCAACAATCACATAAGCTACACCGATTTCTGATCGACATAATTGACCCACAATAACAGAACAATAATATTAACGATGAACAGAAGGTAAATGCTCCATTACATTAATAAGGGTGGAGCCATTCACATTATAACGTGGATTGAGTCATTCATAGGTTCATAATCATGTTATTTAACATAATTTCTAAACGGTTATTAACGTACCAAACAACCCGTAGTCTTATCTGATTATTCATTTTGATGATCCACTCTAGGTAGATATCTATGTCATATCGATGTGTGCCAAATCTTTCAATGTTTACACAAGTTCACACCAATTCCCACTCCACATACATGTTAACTTAATTGACCACGTAGAACAGAATGTTAATAATAATAATTATTAACAGTAAATAATGTACATTTATAGTACTATTATTCACAGTGTTGTGATGACGTGCTTGTTCCTCCCGGAGTGGGTCCTGCACACATGCACAACTTGCAATTTAGTTCATTTTTCTTATCAAATTATTTTCTATTTCATTTCACTTTGAAGGAATTTATATATATCGAAAAGGCATCAAATACATATTCCGACAATTTTAGAGGGTCATACACCCAAACGGAGCAACCCATGTTTTTCAAAGATGGGCGACGCGTCTTGTTTCAAGCCACGCGGCAAAAATCCTGCGTGCTTTTTAGATAGTGACAAAGGCTCAAAAATTCACCATCTTCTGCACGTGCGGCCATGACTCCCACACGTGCGGCCAAGCTTCCTGCACGTGCGGCCATGACCCCCGCATGTGCAGCGATTCTACAACATTTCAGTCCGTAATTCATGCTTAACTCCATTTTTTATGAGCATTAGCAAGGTCTAAATTAGATCTTTTAATTACTAAATCATGGTTCGAAAATCATGTAATTCAAAGTACAACATACAACAATCTCAAGTGAATTAAACCCATGAACACAACTCAAGTTGATTTAATAAAGTTGAAACTCATAAACACAATTCAAGTTCTTGGGGTTCTTAACTTCACCCACACATAACATAGATACACAAAATCATGACCATAAGAATGAATACAACTAATCAATTGAAGGAATAAAGTGTAACTTCCCATAGATACTTCAAATTGAGTCCAAATACTCACAACTTCTTATATACACATAGAATCATAACTCCAACCCCTAAGTGGCATGCTCATGAGGGTATCTCACACAACTTAGGAAGAAGAAGAGGTGTAGGAGATAATTGAGATAAACATCTACATACCTTGTGCATCAACTTTCTCAAATTCTCAACCTTCTTGATGGTCTCCTCCCTCTACCCTTCAATCCCTCTCACTCCTAATCTCCTCTCAAGAGATATTTTATGAGAAGGATCCTAAGTCTTGAGTTAAATAAGACTCTTATGGCTACATATAGAAAGCTTGAATAAGGACGAAACTCAATCGTTTAAGTATCCCAAATTGAAATTTCACAGAAACGCTTAATATTACTTAAAAATTATGCTGATCACATATATCAAATCAATTTCAGATAATTAAGCCCCTACGGCTCCTAATTTCTGATTCAAACATTCTAATTGTAACGGATACTTTTCTTGTCAAACAGATAGACATCCTTAAACATGGGGTTCACTTACTTAACCTTAATTTCCCATAGGATTTCACGATAAACATTCAAAAGCACAAAACTAGGACCAAAAATATATCAGAAACATGTACGAGGGTCGGGTTATTACAGGCTGCTTGGAAACATTCTACACATGAGGGCTTCATCATCAGCATGCAACGTCATCGCTTGTTCATAATGGCGAATGTGATCAGTCGGATCTGATTTTCCGTCATATAGGGTGAACACTAGTGCTTTGAACTTTTTAGGCAACACAGCCCTTGCAATGCGTCACACGAATGGGTCGTCTCCCTCGCTTTGTGTCATACGTATGGACTTTCTTCGGATGAGCTCGATATATCGACGCGCCCCTTCTTTCTAGGTTCCAGAGATGGTGAGTTGGACTCATTGCCATTATCTTGTTTCCGAGGTCGTCGTTGATTATCCTTCTTTTCTGGAGATCGACCCCGGTCACGGTGTGTGGCTGTTGGGATTTGGCTAACTCCAGGGCCAATTCCTTACGCAAGCGCTCGTTCTCAGCCATTATATCTTCTAAGCACTGTTCGTTTCGTTTTGCTTGATCCTTGATCGTCTACACAGTATCCTGCACAAGAGTCGAGGGTGAGGTTTGAACTACTGGATCAAACTTCAAGGCCTGTCGCATGATGATAATCTCCCGTCCAAGCATGTTTCTTGGAGTGATGTCGTCTGTTGGCGTAACATCGTCAGCAACTACCGAAGGATCATCTGTTACACCTGCCATGGATGCACTTGAGTATTCCCACAGACGACACCAATTGTGGAGAAGTGCTTTGGAAATACTCTAGAATCCAGTCAGATGTCTTTGATCATCTGATTGTTACCAAAAAAAGGAATGAACACTCTGGTCGGGGGTGCCAGAATTAGCACTCCGACAAACAAGTTAGAATTCTTTCTAGTTTACTTCTATTTCAAGTTATTTCCTCTATTCTCACATACCTACTTTAGTGGACATTCCTCCCTTTTTATATTACCTCTGGGCCCGAGAGTCGGGCCCACTCTTGATCTCATACATAGTTATCTAGCTGGCCTCCTTATTCGGCGTTGGCTCCTGTTCGGCTCTTTATACGGCCGATTCATTTATTCAGCTTTATCGGTCCTTGGTCAAGGCCAAATTACTTTAGCCGAATGCCGATCAAATTCCCTTGGCCTTTTTCTAACTGATATTATTCGGCCTCCACAATGCTAAATGCAACAAGACAATGTACGATGCAATGGATGCAGTGAATACAGGGTGTAAGCCGAACTACGTCTTGCCTAGAAAAGGCATGGACACAAAACAAACGATGTCTAACACAGAAAAGGTGTTGACAGCCTAAATACTGGCCTCAACGCAGCATGGGTACTTACACATGACAGAACCATGTTTTAACGAAGGAAATGTATGAGCACATACCAAACTAAGATTAATATGGAAAGGATGCATGTTGTGATGGATGCAATGGATAATGTAGTAGATGGATAGGGTGACATACTCCAACCATGCTAGAAACGTGAGAGGAGGAAGAACAAATTCCAAACACGCCAAGATCATGTGAGGAAGGGAACACTCTAGCCACATTGAAACCATGAGAAGAGGTCCTGAGAAAAATTCCAAACACGCTGAAATCATGTGAGGAAGGGAACACTCAAACCACACTGAAATCGTGAGAAGAGGTCCTAAGAAAAATTCCAAACACATTGAAATCGTGTGCGGAAAGGAACACTCAAACAACGTTGAAATCGTGAGAAATGGTCCTAAGAAAATTCCAAACACATTAAAATCATGTGATAAAAAGAACACTCAAACGACGCTGAAATCGTGAGAAGTGGTCCTAAGAAAAATTCCAAACACGCTGAAATCGTGTGAGGAAAAGAACACTCAAATCATGCTGAAATCGTGAGAAGAGGTCCTAAGAAAATTCCAAACACGCTGAAAATGTGTGAGGAAAAGAACACTCAAACCACGCTAAAATCGTGAGAAGAGGTCCTAAGAAAAATTCCAAACACGCTGAAATCGTGTGAGGAAAGGAACACTCAACCACGCTTAAATCGTGAGAAGAGGTCCTAAGAAAAATTCCAAACACGCTGAAATCGTGTAAGGAAAGGAACATTCAAACCACGCTGAAATCGTGAGAAGAGGTCATAAGAAAAATTCCAAACACACTGAAATCGTGTGAGGAAAGGAACACTCAACCATGCTTAAACCGTGAGAAGAGGTCCTAAGAAAAATTCCAAACACGCTGAAATCGTGTAAGGAAAGGAACACTCAAACCACGCTGAAATCGTGAGAAGAGGTCCTAAGAAAATTCCAAACACGTTGAAATCGTGTGAGGAAAAGAACACTCAAACCATGCTGAAATCGTGAGAAGAGGTCCTAAGAAAAATTCCAAACATGCTGAAATCGTGTGAGGAAAGGAACACTCTAACCATGCTGAAATCGTGAGAAGAGGAAGAATAAATTCCAAACACATTGAAATCGTGTGAGGAAAAGGGACACTCTAACCACGCTAAAATTGTGAGAAGAGGTCTCAAGAAAACCACTCAGGGGCGCGTTCCATGCGTCCTGAGATAAATTCCAAACACGCTGAAATCGTGTGAGGAAAAGAACACTCCAACCACGCTTAAATCGTGAGAAGAGGTCCTAAGAAAAGCCCGGGGGACAACGATCCTAAACGCTGCTCAGCGTAAAAGGATAAATGATACAAGATAACACAAGATGCAAATAAGTGCAATGATATGACACATGTTACAAGCAATGTAGTGCATGACGTTTAGGGAATGCAATAAACAAGCAAAACGGCACTTTAGGAAGCATCTCATAGGGCGAGTGGCAATGAACCACTTCACTCTGATAGGGATCTCCCTCTCGTGTTGTTCGAACTCTTACCTTATGTTCTTCGAACTCTTACCTTCAACTCACAGTAGAAAGGTCCTGAAATGCTGACAAGGAGCGACATCTGCATGTAGAAGCCACTGATGCCTCTTTTCTTCTTGATCATATTCACGACTTTTCCTATTTTCCAATGGGGTGACAGACTAGGTTGGATTAGTATCCAGAATTGAGGCGCATACATGCTACCTCAACCTACGGGGCTGCCATACAGATTTCGAGCCGGGGATACACCCCTGGGTATTTAAACCAGACTTTAGTCTCGGAAATTCCAACTTTGTGTTCTAGGCATCGCCATTTGAACTCTAGTTTCCACCGTCGCAGTTGGTCTCCTAAGAGCTCATTGCAAACACAACTAAGATACCTCTGATGGGGGAATGGTACTGAGGGAGAGCACTTTGATAGCCATTCCGGCTTGAAGCAGGCTTGAGCTTGAGCTTGAGGTAGAGGTACACTCATGCTCCGAAGAAAAGACAAGGCCTGAGAAGGCGCATCCGGAATGCAATCTTGGAACTTTCTGAAGTTAAAATACACTAAGATGCTCCAAATTTTCTCTCTTTTCTCTTGTTTTGCAGTCCGGAACCTATGTAACTTTAAATAGATCCTTGTTCTATTGCTCTCTTTTGACCAAGATTGGACCCTGCAATTTATGAAAGAAAGAATCTCATTTTGCAGATCATATTGGAATGGCACGGCACTCTGAGCACAAAACGATTTATTTTTGAAATTGAAATTGAGAATGATTTCTTAATCGGGTATTGAGCCTATGACTGACCACAATATAACAGGACTTAACAAAGGAAAAACAAAGTAAAACAACGTAAACACATCTATTGACACTCAAAACGACTCAAAACAATAATCAAGACAAATAGCAATGAAAAACATGACACTTGGATGTTTTCCACTAGTGAGAGACCCCTCGGTTCATGGGGAGCCTGTTTCTCTAGGTATTGTTTCCCACCCTTTCTCATTTTCGATTCTCACATCACTTTGGCACTCAATCTTCTTTTCTCTAAAAAGCCATTTCCTCATTTTTTCTCTCAGTGCACATCTCTCTATTCTTTAATCTCTCTTATTTTTTATCTCTCCCCTAAGTGGTTGATAGATAAGAAGGAAGTTATGGGCTCTTGCCCGTAGTATTCTATTAGATTCTCCTTCTTTCACTCACAACTAGTAAGTTGTCCCATAGAGGGGTTGTGGTGCGACTGAATGTGCAACAGATCTGCAACTGACATGGGTTGACGATGCCCTTGGCTTAACTTGACCGAGATGAGTTACAACATATCCCACCGGCCAGGTATACAATTGATTGGTCTCACACATTGCGTTTTCTACTTCCTCATTCTAGTTTAGATGCCAATTTGGGTGTGATCAAACCCGTCTAGATGAGGGGATCAAATATCCAGCTTCATTTCTAGTTTGTGCTTCGCACTTGGCTTGGTACTTTGCTGCTTGGAGGATGAGAGAGCTCTTAGCCCTTGTGGCTAACTTCAGTTGTGCCCTTTCTGGCGAGTCCGCTGATAATGGCCCTTCTGGCAAGTGCATTGACAATGGAGAAAAGACAGAAAACCTGACTCAACTGTGCCCCTAATTTATTATTTTGACCATTTTTTTTCATTTTTGGCTTCTACTAAAACAATTTTGACCAACATGAGAGTTAGATTAACATGCTTATTCGACTCTCTAATTTGAAATCATGCAAGTTAGGTTATAAGCACTAAAAATTTTCGTTTTTTGGGTCCAAGAAATTGTCCAGTTGTGAAAAAAAAATAATAATAATTTTCAAGAAAATTAGTCAACTTCATTAAAAATCCTCAAATTTTTTTTTTTTTTTTTAATGCAAATGGCCACTACCCGACCAACGAGGAATTAACTCTTAAGATGCACAACCTCAGATCTAAACTTGATTTGTCTTGCAGCTGAATCTTCTAACAGAATAGGACAACCGAATTTGAACGAAGATGAGCATGAAGATGAGCAAATTTGCACATGGATAGGATAGCCAAGTTGAATAAGGATAAGCCAACCAACATGGATGAGACAAGTAGGTTGAACATGGTTGGGGCCGAACTTCAGGATGAAGTTGCCTACATATCCCAAAAATGGGAATCAGGCCGTACGTAGTTCCGGGGGTTAAGGTACACTCGAGTATTAACACTCTCCTTTTGAGCTCTAACTTTTGCCAAGGCCGCCCTTTCAGGTTTTCAACCTTGCGAGCTCTATTTTTCCTTTTCATTTTTCTTTCTTCTTCTTTTTTTTTTTCTTTTTTGTTCTTTGTTTCCATTTTTTCATTTTTGTTCTGTTTTCTTCTTCTTCTTCTTCTTCTTCCTCTAACTTTTGTCTGGGTTGCCCTTCCGGGTTTTCAGCCCAATGAGCCTCTCAAGAATAGAAAAGTTTAACTTGTCCATGTTGATCAGTCGTAGGATCTCTAAGCCATCTGAATCCACGAGAATGGCTGTGACTCAATAATCTTGATGATGTAAGAGCCCATCCAATTGGGTCTAATTTGCCCTTAGTGTTGTGGATAGGAACTTGATTGTCCTTCAGCAAAAATTTTCTTCTTTCAGATTCTGGAATTTGGCTTTCTTACTGATCTCCATTGGCTTGAGAAATGTCCTAATTTTGAATCTTCGAGCATATCTGACCTTTTTTTCCCCTAGTTCAAAGGATGTTTCTCTTCCAACTTTGCAAGCTCCTTTGATGACATCTGAACTTATTGCCCCTAGTTCAAGGGCTGCTTCAAATCTGGCCATACAAGTATTATGTTTTGGTTGACCATTGATCATTCTGAATCAAAGTTTGAAAGCAAAAGGGTCAAGTCCTGAGGCTGAGAGTGATCCTATGCTGTATAATCTCATGATCAATTCCAGGCATGTCTTCGTAGGACCACGCAAAACATTTTTTTGAAATCTTTTAATAAAGAGACTAGTCACTCGTGCTCTTCTGAAGACAATGTAGAACCAATCTGGACCAAGCCAGGATCCTCATCAGTACTCACATTAACAAATATGAATTCATTCATTAAGGGCTTTAGCATGCCTCTCTTCCTTTTAGTTGATCAAATTTTTGCAAATCCCGAGAAATTCCTTCCTCTTTGTTTTCATCACAGTGTTAGAAAAGTTTTGAAAATCTTTGATCAATGGAATGATTTAAAGGCACAGAAAAGTAAGTGAAAATTAATGTCGTTCCATTCAGATCTTCTGGCTCAATTGGCTCTGTGGGAGCCGAATATTTGGCTAAGTCAGAAGGGGCATATTTTAGAAGGCTGACATTAGCCGGCTGCATCCTGCAAGGGTAGGAGGGGCCGAATATAATACGTATGCTGAATAAGGAAAGTTCCTTGGAGTCGAATGGAAGAACGGGTAATGATTGAAAAGTAGACCCTGGCCTCGAGGCCCAAAAATAACAGATATAAATACAAGAACAACGAACTTGGAAAGGTATGTAAGAATCACTTCACTTAACTTAGTAAACAAGCTTTCTTGAATAGAAGAACTGACTTGGCCGTCGGAGTGCTAATCCCGGCACCCCCGACCGGAGTGTTTGTGTCTTTACAGGTGACTAACTGAGGATCATTAGCGTCTCCTAGGATCTGAAGAGTATTTCCAAACCACATCCCCACAATTGGCGCCGTCTATGGGAATACTCAAATACATCCACGGCAGGTGTGACTGAAGATCCTTCGATAGCCACTGATGAGACCACACAGAGAGACGACCTCACTCCGGCAAATATGCTCGGGAAGGAAACCATCGCTGCAAGACGCGCCATGAATTTTGATTCACCAACGACTTCAGCTCAGAAGACAATGCAAGCCATCATGGAACAAGCTAAGCAGAATGAACAAAGGCTGGAAAATATGATCGTAGAAAATGAACGTCTCCGTCAAGATTTGGCCCTAGAGGTAGCAAAATCCAGAGAAGCCGCGCGCCCAGACCCTGAACGACCTTTGAGGGCAGGTGGACAACGACCTCGAGCCCGACCAAGGGAAACCGATAGCGACTCCAACTCATTATCTATGGAGCACAACAAGAAGGGACGATCCGAAACTTCCAGCACCTCTGAAAAGAGTCTACATACAAGGAACAAGCGCAGAAGAAGCAGTTTAGACGAAGAGGACCGGCACGATCCTTTTATCCGACGGATTGCAAGGGCGGCCCTGCCCAAGAAGTTCAAAGCTCCGTCATTTGCTCTCTATGATAGAAAATCAAACCCCACTGATCATGTACGTCACTACAAGAAGGCCATGACGTTGCATGCAGACAACGAAGCCCTCATGTGCCGAATATTCCCCAGCAGCCTGGGGCCATTAGCTGTCAGATGGTATTACAAGCTGGAGCTGGCTTTAATCAGAAGCTTCCATCAATTACAAAAATCCTTTAGGGCCAGGTTTATCACCAACGAGTCTGACCAAAACAGGACTCTCTGGGCTATGTAGATCCAGTCAGGAGAAACGCTCAGAGCGTATTCGGCGCGATATTGGGAGTGCTTCAATCTCGTTGACGACGCTTGCAACGACTCCATGGCCATCACCGCCTTCAAAATGGGACTGAATCCTGACAGTGCGCTTCGCAACTCCTTGACCAAAAGACCCCCCAAAACAGTCTGGGCGTTGATGAAGAAAGTTGAAGAGTATTGCAAAGTAGAAGATGACGCTTTGAGGATTAAAGCTAGACAAGTGTCCACCAAAACGGCACATCTTGAAATTTCTCAACCAATAAGTTCCGTGCCACCTCCGAGCCCTGAGCCGCGACAACGTGCTAAACGAGACAAAAGGCGGGACCCTCGCCGATCGAGCGATCAATGCTCCCGCCGGACGAATGAACAACTGCAAGTCGATAGTAGACGCTCGAGGCGTGCCGACAAGAAGTACACAGAACTGTCAGAACCAATCACCGTGATAATGACCAAAATCCAGCACCTTCCATTCTTCAAATGGCCGTCAAAAATGGTGGGACCTCCTGACACGCGAAGAAGGGATAGGCAATGCCAGTATCACAAAGATCACGGCCATGAAATTGAGAGCTGTTACGCATTAAAGGATCATTTGGAAGAACTGGTGCAAGATGGTCGACTGCAATAGTACATGAGCAAGGACAAGCCAATCAAGGCACTTGCCTTGAGGCAGGATTCCCCTCTGCTTGGCGTAATCCATATAATCTACAGCCTGTCGGCACTCCCGACCATGCACACAGTTCAATCGCGTCCAATCCCTCAAAAGCAATATACTCTGACCAGATAGCCCAGCGGAGCTCCGACAATTACGTTCAATGACTCCGACCTCAGCGGCACAACAGCCTCCCACATCGATCCGTTGGTCATCAGACTACGTGTAAATCGGTTCACCATTGAACGCATTCTCGTTGATCCAGGGAGTAATTCAGAGGTCATGTATTACAAAACTTTCGTAAAGCTTGGCTTCAATGAGTCGGATCTGTCTCCGGCACCTCACCCTTTGTTGGGCTTTAACACGAATCCTGAGTACCCGTTAGGGAAGATCACATTACCTGTTCGAGCGGGCTCCAGAACAGTCGAAGTGGAATTCCTGGTCGTAAAGCTCCCTTCGCCGTATAATGCCATCATGGGGCGAACCTCGTTACATATCATGAAGGCCGTCCCAAGCACCTACCATCAGATTGTGCGCTTCCCGACAGCTCAAGGCATTGAAGCAATACGTGGCTCCCCCCAATCGGCACAAGCAGAGCTTTAATGAAAACCCTATCACTGACCCGACCTGTGGGCTCTAATACTTGTAAATATATTTCGCCCCTGCAATACAAACTATATTTCTTCGTCGTTCAAAATCATTTTCCAATTCCCAGTGGGGCGCTCGTTAAGAAACAGACATGTCTCTGGATTCGGAGCCCCCTTTGGTGCATGACACCTTAGGGCCGAATAAGTCTCCGGATTCAGAGCGCCCTTCGTGGATGTCACGATCAGCCAAATCAAGTCTCCGGATTCAGAGCCCCCTTTGCTGCATTACACCTTAGGGCAGAATAAGTCTCCGGATTCAGAGCGCCCTTCGTGGATATCATGATCGGCCAAATCAAGTCTCCGGATTCGGAGCGTCCTTCGTGGATGTCACGATTGTCCAGATCAAGTCTCCGGATTCGGAGCCCCTTTTGGTGCATGACACCTTAGGGCCGAATAAGTCTCTGGATTCGGAGCGCCCTTCGTGGATGTCACGATCGGCCAAATCAAGTCTCTGGATTCGGAGCGCCCTTCGTGGATATCACGATCGGCCAAATCAAGTCTCCAGATTCGGAGCACCCTTCGTGGATGTCACGATTGGCCAGATCAAGTCTTCGGATTTGGAGCCCCCTTTGGTGCATGACACCTTAGGGCCAAATAAGTCTCCGGATTTAGAGCGCCCTTCATGGATATCATGATCGGCCAAATCAAGTCTCCGGATTCGGAGCACTCTTCGTGGATGTCACGATTGGCCAGATCAAGTATCCGGATTCGGAGCGCCCTTCGTGGATATCACGATCGGCCAAATCAAGTCTCTGAATTCGGAGCACCCTTCGTGGATGTCACGATGGGCCAGATCAAGTCTCCGGATTCGGAGCCCCCTTTGGTGCATGACACCTTAGGGCCGAACAAGTGTCCGGATTCGGAGCGCCCTTAGTGGATGTCACGATCGGCCAAATTAAGTCTCCGGATTCGGAGCCCCCTTTGGTGCATGACACCTTAGGGCCGAATAAGTCTCCGGATTCGGAGCGCCCTTCGTTGATGTCACGATTGGCCAAATCAAGTCTCCGGATTCGGAGCGCCCCTAGTTCGACACCTTAGGGCCGATTAAGTCTCCGGATTCGGAACGCGCTTTGTTGAAGATCGGCCAAATTAAGACAGATTTATTGCGTTGATCAGTTCGGCCATATTTTCAAGCCCGATCACTACTGATTGGTCCGAAGTAAGCCAATCGAAAACATACTAGACGCCGGTTACGGAGCCCTATTGGCGCAGGATGTCCTTGGGCCGATTAAGGCTCCAAATGCACAATGCTAATCATATCTCCGAATGCAAAGCACACTTCGGCACAAACGAGACAGGAATTGTTACTTGATCCTATGTAACACACTAGTACAGATCATACATTCAAAGTAATGGGCTTAAGCATATAAACAGAATTCAGAATAAGATGCAAATATTTGAAATAAAATTATTTATTTGATCAAACAGTTGTTACATAAACGCAACCCGCATTTGAGCATTACAATATCGAAAGCAAAAAAGGGGACAAGACGCATTGGCAAAGCGGCATCGCCGGATCAACGACCGTCGCCCCAAGTCCCTCCACGGCGTGCGATACCTTGAGCCAATTGTGCCCAAGCCCATGACTTGCACAACACCAAACATCCCCTGATACCATTGACAATGTCAAGGCAAAGATCCAGGACAAGGAAGAATAAATTCAACAGTCGTTGACTCTCCTTTCGGGGTGATCTGCTTAGACGACCTAACTCCCACACGGGTGGGTTCTCTGCTGCAATCCGTTTCAACACCAAGCTTGGCTGAAGTTCGAGCTCCTGTAACTAACATCACCATGTATCTCACCCCACACAAGTGATGAGTTAAGTGCATTTCTTGGCACGAAGCGCCTACTCCTTTTATTCTTAACAATGACCGCGATCTCGAGGCCCCAATCCCGAGGTGATTTTATTAACGCTAAACCTGATGAGACGAATGAGACGAACGTCAATTGACATTCGCCACGACCTAATTATCCCAACGGCTGGCCGAAACACATGCACCGGCTGGGCAAGGGCAAAATAGATTAATCAATCCGGTCGGCTAAGTTTTAACGTGCCGATTACTCTATGCCTCAGCTGGCCCACGAGTAAGAATCATTCGGCTTCTCAGGCCCGCGCCCTGGCTAAGGCAAGGGCAGATTCATTGATCTGATCGGACAAGTGTTCAAGGGCAAACGCCGTTCAATCTATGCCTCAGCCAGCCGACTAGTCCAACTGGCTAAGCATCTAGGCCCCGAGCCAAGTCAAACTTGCCGCAGTCACTCCACTTATTCATTTTCGGCTCCTTCAAGTTACAATGATAAATGGCCCAGTTATAATGGCCTCATTCAAAGCTAAACGGCCGTCATGAATGGGCCGACCCTGCCCATAAACCGGCGCATCGCTGACATGTAACAGATACTAGGTTCGATCAATGTTTATACATTCATTCAAACATTTATGCAACAAAACGAAGCACGTATACGCCGAATAGGAACAACAACGAAGTATTTAAAATCAAACGTTTTTTATCCAATAAAGTAATAAGTTACATGGTTTCAAACGCACCCTGCGTTTCAACTTTACAATGATTAAACTCATACGGCGTCACCCTCATCCTTACTCTTCTCGACTTCAAAAGCAGAAAACAAAAAATCTTTACTGTTGTAGAGTGGTGATGCCGAATCAATCCCCGACGCTCGAAGAGCTTCTGCGGCTTGGGATGCCTTGATCCAACCATGCCTAAATCCACGATTTCCACATCGGCACACTTCTTCGGCCAATTTTTCCTTGGTTTTTTCGATTCCAACTTTTCAGCCTTCATGGAAACCTTTCTCATAGGCCCTCCCCTTCGCGCTCTCCATTGCGAACATACTTGCCGTCTCACGATTGGCAAGCGCGGAACTGATGAGCCGACTGGTAACCCTCTCTTCCATGATTGGGTTCGCCTGCCCGGCGGATTGTGCCTAAGTCGCCTTGGTCTTCCTTAACTCACGCTTAGCCACCTCCAAGCGAGCCTCCAAACTTCAAATGTGTTCCTCCTTCTTCTCCATCTCTCGACGGGCAGTGCGTAGTCGCATGCCGACTTCGTAAGCAGTGTAAAGCCCCTTCACCGCCCCATGAATGCTCTCGTGAAACACCTCGTAGTCTTGTCGACCCACCATTGATTGCTAAACCTCAGGAGGAAATATTTGTCGAGCAAACTCGACCGCTACATCTGGGTCTCGTACGATCGAGTCCCCCTCCGTCATGGGTCTGTTCTTCACAAACACCGCAACGCTTAATGGGCACGGATTCGCGTCAAACCTCCTCTCGACTCAGGATTGTGGAGATCTGCCCTACAACTGCTTGTCTCACCTGGGCGACCTGCTGCGACGTCGAGGAGACTGACGCCTCTCTCGACACCTAGAACTCCTACTTCCTGTGCGCGAGGGTTTACTACCTCGATTCATGTCTCCGCCCAGCTCAGCTAGCGTCTTCGCTTCCCTTTTACTGTTAAAGAAGAGTCGGTTCGACATTTGCGCGATAAGTCTTCCTCCAAGAGCTTGAGTCAGTTGTTTACCAAGCTCATAAAAGTTGTACCTTTGTTCATTTATCCTTCACAGAGGCAGCACGATCAAGGAAATCTCATTAATTGTGAAAACCTGAATCGTCCGGCGCCGACTGAATCGACGGCAAGGGCAGATTCATCAATATATTCGGCTTAAGCTCGAATCATCGAGTGCCCGAATGATCACGAACCGCCTGGGGCAAGGGCAGATTCATCAATCTATTCAGCTCTAGTACCCCAGCCGACTCACGAATCGATTCATCAAGATATTCGGCTCAAGTTCGTATCATCGAGCGCCTGGGGCAAGGGCAGATTCATCAATCTTTTTTACTCAAATACCCCAGCCGGCTCACGAATCGATTCTTCAAACCTCTTAATATTCGTATCATGAACCGCCTGGGGCAAGGGCAGATTCATCAATCTATTCAGCTCAAGTACCCCAGTCGGCTCACGAATCGATTCTTCAAACCGCTTAAAATTCGTATCATGAACCGCCTGGGGCAAGCGCATATTCATCAATCTTTTCGACTCAAATACCCCAGCCGGCTCACGAATCGATTCATCAAGATATTCGGCTCAAGTTCGTATCATCGAGCGCCTGGGGCAAGTGCAGATTCATCAATCTTTTCGACTCAAATACCCCAGCCGGCTCACGAATCGATTCTTCAAACCTCTTAAAATTCGTATCATGAACTGCCTGGGGCAAGGGTAGATTTATCAATCTATTCGGCTCAAGTACCCCAGCCGGCTCATGAATCGATTCTTCAAACCGCTTAAAATTCGTATCATGAACCGCCTCGGGCAAGGGCAGATTCATCAATCTTTTCAATTCAAATACCCCAGCCGGCTCACAAATCGATTCTTCAAACCTCTTAAAATTCATATCATGAACTGCCTGGGGCAAGGGTATATTCATCAATCTTTTCGACTCAAATACCCCAGCCGGCTCACGAATCGATTCATTAAGATATTCGGCTCAAGTTCGTATCATCGAGCGCCTGGGGCAAGGGCAGATTCATCAATCTTTTCGACTCAAATACCCCAGCCGGCTCACGAATCGATTCTTCAAACCTCTTAAAATTCGTATCATGAACCGCCTGGGGCAAGGGCAGATTCATTAATCTATTCGGCTCAAGTACCCCAGCCGGCTCACAAATCGATTCTTCAAACCGTTTAAAATTCGTATCATGAACCGTCTAGGGCAAGGGCAGATTCATCATTCTATTCGACTCAAGTACCCCAGCCGGCTCACGAATCGATTCTTCAAACCGCTAAAGCTCGCATCATGAACCGCCTGGGGCAAGGGCAGATTCATCAATATATTCGGCTCAAGTACCCCAGTCGGCTCACGAATCGATTCATCAAGATATTCGGCTCAAGTTCGTATCATCGAGCGCCTGGGGCAAGGGCAGATTCATCAATCTTTTCGACTTAAATACCCTAGTCGGCTCACGAATCGATTCTTCAAACCTCTTAAAATTCGTATCATGAACCGCCTGGGGCAAGGGCAGCTTCATCAATATATTCGGCTCTAGTACCCGAGCCGGCTCACGAATAGATTCATCAATCTATTCGGCTCATGAATCGACTAGGATTCTAATCTAGTAGAATCAATATTGCCACAGGATATTCAATCTCTAAAAGCTAAAACTCAGCAACACAAATTTACCCAAAGTAGTGAAAGGCATAAAACTTCTTCATTAACATGATCACACAAACTGTGTACAAGTAGTAGTGAAATTACAAGGAAATTTTCATTAATAAATTGCGTGTAGATAGTAACCAATTTATATATGAAAACTACCTTGAACCAACAAAACACTACCAAACAAAAATTTTAAAAAAAAGAAAAAAAAAAGAAAAAAAGAAAGTAGGAAATATCTCCCAGATCACTCCTCGGGGTCAGATTTGAGTGGCTCAACATCCACTTGCTTGTAAGGAATTGGCAAAGCCAATGTAACTCCAGCGGCAGCAGGGGCTTTGAGCCACCCATGTTTAAACCCCCGATTCTCAAATCTGGGGACTTCATCTACGTATTCCTCGAAGGCGGTACTTTTTCCTGCCTCAAAAGCATCAGATTTGGCTTTTTCCTTAGCTGCCTTGAGCTCCTCCAACTAAGCCTCTGCCTTGGCAAGTGTGTCCTTGAAGAACTTGAGTGATTCTTCACTCGCATTCGCTCTAGCCTCAGCATCAGAACGAAGCTGTTCAGCAGTGCAAGCCCTCTCCTTCTCCACTTCGGCTCGCGCACTCTCCATTGCGGCTCTCATTATTTCGAACTCGGCCCTACTCTTCTGACCGTGCACTTCTGTTTTCAAACGGTCAATTCTTCCAAGGGCATCATGCAGACGGCGACCTAAGTCGGCGATCCTGCCAACCGTCTACAAAACAAGTCGGGATCATTAGATACCTTTATATAAAAAAAAAAAAAAAAAAAACAACAACAACAACAAATTTAAGCGAATTTGAGGCACCTACCAGGAGTGCCGACTGCGCAGATAGGGCTACGGCTATAATATCCGGTACGATGCAAAAGGTTGCGTTGTCAACCAACAAAGAAATTGAAGCCACCAGGCTCAACGCCACGGCCGAATCCTCAATGGCCGAAGCATCGGAAGAAATCGGCGTATCTCTGATCTTTAGCTAAATGATAAAAGGAGCAATCACGCCCGATTCTTTGAGCCGAGGCCGTTTGTCAGCAGGACTAATCTCTGAACTAGCTTCTCCCTCGGCGCTACGCTTTTGGCCCCGCTCGTCCGGAATCAGCTGTTCACCGGCCTGTTGTTCACCCTCTTTTTCCATTTCGGCCGTAGCAACTTGAACCGTCCCTTCAGTAATGGGTACAAAAGACTTAGTCAAGCCGAGATCAAAGCCGGCGGCCTCGGCCTTTTTTCGAGCAGCCATCCGCATGGCATTTCTCTTACGCGCCATCTACGTAAGGCTTTCCTTTGCCATACCTTCGAAGAAATCGCCGGGTAGATCTCCCAAATTCACAAAAATATCTCCGGAAGAAAACTCTGCTCGATCCGAAGTGGATGGTGAAGGCTGGTTAAGTTCGGCAGCCTCAAATGCCGAACGCACGGCCTCGTTGACCTCTTCGGCCTCCTCAGCAAATTCTCTGGTTGGATCGGCAACCACCTCTACCACCGGCTCTGCGTCTTGCCCTGAATCAGAAGCTTCGAGACCAATTTGCCTAAGGTTCTTGTAGCTGGGGAAGATAACAGCCGAGAGGTGCTGATCGCCGGATGGAATTAGAATGTTGTCCACAGCCGAAAATGTAGTATAAGTGGGTTCGTACCGAAGAAGAATGTGAGCGGATCTCCCTTGCTTTTGCACGTTTGGGCGGCCGAAGTATTCAAGTGCAGTCTTGATTTCCCCAAGGACTACGTCGTCAACTGAAGTCAGAATCTTCTTCAATTTGTTATCTGCAAAAATTGAGTGATTAAGGAAAGAAAGCCGATTAAAAGACAGATCAACAAACATAAGATATTATGTGGTAACCTGGATCACCCATATGTTTGGGAATGGGGTCTGGGCGATCTTCGCCTTCAGTGAACTCCCAGTTACCTCGGACATTGACCATTACATCGTCAACCCTTTTACCAGAGATGGCAAGCATAGTCACCAAGTGATGGTCAGTATCCTTGGCCCTGAAAAAGTATCACCCCAGCCGACCAAAGGATTTGGCTAAAGCATAACAGTGCCGAATGGCTGGAATTCCGAGATTGATCCCAAGGCGTCGATTTAATTCTATAACCCCCATAATGATTAGAAAGAAATTTACATTGGGTTGACAGGGAATCAGACTCCAATATCGAAGGACGGCCCTAAGCAGGATGTAGGGAAAAACGTGCTCCGCCCTCCGCAATGGATAAAAGGGGGAATACGATCGTATTTTGATCCTCCATCTCCATATCGAGAGTACTGTCCGTTACAAGAGATAAATGGACGTCATCGGGAATGGAAAAATGTCGCCGGAAGCCGGAAATGCGACCCTCAGAAAGGAGGTCTTTCAAGTGTTTAGCCATTTTTACGGGGATCCAAGGATTTGCCGAAAGTAAAACTAACAAACAGAAAGTATGATTACAAAGAAAAGGGAAGAAGACTTACGAGGAGTAGATGAGACAAAGGTAGATAGACAAAAGTTGCAGAAAATGCGAGTCATAAAAGGGATACGCACTGGCGGTCCAAAACTCTCAGATAGTCGACGAAATGTGCACCTGAAAGGACTGAAATTTCAAATCGCAAGAAATGCGAGACACATGAATGAAGCTGGAAAGTGTAATGATGAACAAAAAGGTGTACGCCTTCTGACATCTATATTGGGGTACGCGAAGCCGCCTGACCTATTTCAAGCTTTTCGAATTCTAAACCAAACATGCCGATTGACTATCGTCAATGGGGAGTTCGGGGGGCAATTGTGGGAGCCGAATATTTGGCTAAGTCGGAAGGGGCATATTTTAGAAGGCTGACATTAGCTGGCTGCATCCTGCAAGAGTAGGAGGGGCCAAATATAATACGTATGCCGAATAAGGAAAGTTCCTTGGAGCCGAATGGAAGAACAGGTAATGATTGAAAAGTAGGCCCTGGCCCCGTAACCCAATAGGAACAGATATAAATACAGGAACAACGAACTTGGAAAGGTATGTAAGAATCACTTCACTTAACTTAGTAAACAAGCTTTCTTGAATAAAAGAACTGACTTGCCCGTCGGAGTGCTAATCCTGGCACCCCCGACCAGAGTGTTTGTGTCGTTGCAGGTGACTAACTGAGGATCATTAGCGTCTCCCAGGATCTGAAGAGTATTTCCAAACCACATCCCCACAGGCTTAATGATCGAAACAGATGCAAAAAAAAAAAAAAATAGTGTAAAAGATAAGCACAAAACAAGAAAGTGATACCTGAGTTAACATGCCCGAAGTCACCAACCTTCGACACAGCAAGACTGACTCAATACAACAAGACTGACTCAATACCCAAGTCTAAAAGTAAAATAAACAACATTTGCAAATTGCTCAAAACAGTGCGTGCCATCCGCCATATCTGGAGTAAAAATGAGCGTCATCAGCAAGTGGTTGATCCCCGATCACATATTCACATTATCTCCCCAGTTCATCGATCTAGTGCCGATAGACTTTTTAGGACCTGGTGGAGTGATGACCTTATTGTCAATCAGATCTTGAACTTTATGGCGATGACAAAAACAACTGTCAATGTCATGGCCAATTTGTTGATGGAAGGCACAGTACTTGGCAACATTATACCTGGATGGAAGGGGATTAGGAAGAGACCGAGGGTCAAGGGGTTTGAGATGGCCTTGTCCTACAAGGATTTGGAGAGCTTTGGATAAGGTCATATCAAGGGGATTGAAGGTGCAGTTTCCAATCCTGCCAGGGTTGACATAGGGGTTGATAGGTGTTGACTGGGTTTGATGACCTCTTATGGGCATAGGATTGGAGTCGAAAGGGGTGTTTCTAGCATAGCAGCCCTTTCTATGGTTTATCCATGGATTCAAAATGCCCCTAACCTGAACGACAAAAGTGTCATCCACAGTCTCTACAACAACTACAAGCACTTGCTGTTTGTTCAGCCCTTTGACCTTCAAAGCCTCAATAGCTCACTAAAGCTATTCATAAGGATCAATACTTGCCCCGACCTTGTTCTTGCCCCTTGCCTCCAATTTGCCAAGGGATTGGGTCGCTATATCGGAGCAGGGCCCAGTTGTTGTCGGCATGTCATCACCCAGACTTGAGATAGCTTATGGTTAGCCATTTTCAATTGCAGCTCGCCCCAAGATTGGGGAGCCTTTTAGCATGAAATTCCTAGTATGTGATGTGGTCGATGACGGAGCCAATATCCCAAAGGCTAGATTTGCCACAATTCTCTGAAGATCTTCAATCATGCTCATTAGCTCAAAAGTAGTGGGTTCATGGGTTTGGGATGATTAGGGTTCAAGTGCATCCATCATACAGAAGTCCATGCTTTCTGGAATGAACAACTCAGGCTTGGGTAAATGGGCCGGTGTGTTGTATATGCTGGGTTTGTAGGTGGATGGTAGTGTATGGATTAGGTTGAGGTGTGAAGATAATGGGTTAGTGGTGGTCTGAGGTCCTTTTGGTGGAGCTATGATCTCTTCATCAATAAGATCCTGAATCTTGTGACAAAGGTAGATACAACGGTTTCTATCATGTCCGTGCTACTAATAATAGGCACCGTATTTAGCGGGGTCATATCTTGGTGGAAGAGGATTTAGGAGGGGTCGAGGTTCTAGGAGCTCTAGGTACCCTTTTTCTAGCAATGTCTTCAAGGCTTGAGAGAGACTCATGTAAAGAGGATGGAAATTTCGGGCTTGGGGCTGAGTTGAAGTGGTTAGTTTTTGGCTATTGATAGGAGTGGTGACATTGTTTACTTCTGAGCATTTCACAGCTGTGCTACCATTGGAGCTACAAACAACATTCCTCCTCATGGGTTCATTACCCTCCACAATGATCCCTTGCCTGACGGCATCCTCGATTTGAACCCCAATTTCATAGAGGTCCTTAAAGTTGAATAGCGGGAGGACTATCATTTTCTGTAATAGCCTTTCATCCAGATTTCTAACAATTATATGAACTTGCTCTTTCTCTGGAGGCCTGTTTGCCATCATAGCTACCTTTGCCCTCCATCAAATTAGAAACTTTGAAAAGCCCTTCTTTAGTTCCTAACGTGTTACCTCAAGATCACGAGTTGGGCAACAAAGGATTCAACCAACTCCTGCCAGCTTTATCTCACATAGTCCTTCAATTTAGCATACCAGATGGCAGGTATTTCGGACATGGTTCAGCTGAATAATGACAACTTCTATACTCAGGACAAACCCATTGGTTGTAGGATATCAGAAAAGAAATGCAAATGCACCATCCGATCTCCAGAGCCATCGAAGCGGTCAATATGCGCCATCTTGAACCGCTCTGGTATGGTAACTGACAATTCGGTGAGCCCATCCTCTATGTTTGGAATATAGTTGACCCCCTATGCCTTTTTGAACAGCTTTTCTAGCTTGTTGACTTTAAGCGCGATTGGATCAACCTCGAATTTGAACGGTGCCTTGGTTTGATACACTAGGGCTCTGGAAGTTTGTGCTGGGATGGGTTTTGCATGGACTGGGAAAATCGAAACACCCTCAGTTTGTGGATCTTAAGCAGTGGCAACATTAGTTGTGGTATCGGGCACAGGGATAGCCGCGGTGGGTACATGTGATGTAGAGGCCATTGCTGGCTGCTGTTGCTGTTGCTGTAGGCTAGTTATAACCTCGGCCTGACGGGTAGCGTCATGCTGAAGGGAGTCAATTGTTTGTTGCAGATGGAGTATTAGTTCCTCCATACTGTCCGAGGGATACTGTGCTGTTTTGGGAGTAAATAACTGTTCTCAAATTGGACTGCACACAGGTCAGTCGAAGGATGACTGCTATAAGAACTAGATTGGTGAACTCTACCTAATTCTCCTCCATCTTTTAATCGGTGGCTGTAAAGCAAACACTGGTTGCCCCTGAACTAGGTACCCGACCTTACAAAGTCTATCGACATGAGTCCAAAGTACCTGGGGAATATCAGAGCCTTCTAAAGTTATGGTTCCAGACCTACCTCTGCAAAAGAGAAAACAGACAGGATCTCAGCCCAATTTCACTAGAATAGATATGATCATAACTGAATGAATGTACTCCTCGCTGCATTCTACCCAAAATAGACACCAACTTTGCAACTAATATGCACATTCTTGTATAGTTTCACAGTAAAGCACATGCCAGTTAAAGAGAGCCAAAACACCCCTATGAGGGGGAAAGGTTACCCTGTCCTACTTTCGTTAGGAACTAAGGTTCACTATTCAAACAAAGTAGTTGCATGCAATCCTGTATTCGAGTGATCATCATGTCCTAGTTTGGAACAGTCTCTATGGATTTTCGATATGCAACTAGGTCGAATGGTTAGAAGGGTACCTCAGCAAGACTACCTAATATACCTCTCGCACCTAATACCAAGAAGTGAAAGGAGGATCAAACAGTACAACGATAATCTACATTTAAGGGTTGTGTTCCTATCATGGCAGAGCCCATGACCAATTAGCCTTTTGGCAAGTTTTTAGGCAAGCCTCCAGCAAACCGTCCAGGAATAGCAAATGGCAAACACAGTGACTTAAACGTACCAATGCAAATTCAATGCAAAGAAACATATAAGTGTAGATAAAATTTCATATCATGAATTTCGAGTCAAGTTCCCTAAGTCCCCAGCAGAGTCGCCAAAAACTGTAGCTCGGCTTTTCTGCGCCCCCTTTCAGAAGACGAATAAGCCCTACAGTATCGGACTCTCGCAGTTCTGAATCTGATTCCACAAGTGCAATGTGAAATAGATAAACACCAAAGAGTCCAAGTTCAGCAAATCTTGCGGAAAATCGATTTTGAATCAAATTGCCAAAAATAGACTGCTTTGCTAGAAACAGAGTCGCCAACTAAATTTTTTTTGAGAAAATTTAGAAAACCCATGACTCGTGCCAAAGGCCACGTGTCCGTCATCACCAAGATTGTCTCGGCTCGAAAATTTAGGTACGAAGGGGAAGGTCATAAATTGAACACCCCCGCTCACCCAATCAAAGATCGGCCTCTACTAATCATGATATGAATCTTATTTACATTATATGCTCTTGTTCTAATTTATTAGGCTAGCATTACTATGTAATGCACACACACACACAAGTATAGACTAAATTTGCAAGAATTGGAACACTTGATTTCATGTTTGTTTTGAAAATTGTTTCGAAATATGTATCACTTGAAAAAGTGATCGCATATAAACATTACTCAAATTATTCCAATTCGAGCAATTAGCCTTCATCCAAAAGCATTCAAGTAATTTATCATTTAAGCAATTAGCCTCATGGTGAACATGCTTTGCTATGGCAACAACCACGTTCATGCAATTATGCTAAAGCAAATAAAAGTTTACCTAATACTTCAAGCCAAAAGAGAAACTAGTTAGAAAAATGTATGATCCTAACTATGCGATATGACTAATGCAACACATGCGATATGCGATGTGCAATTACTAGGCCCGGCTACTAATATGGCATATGAATCGATTTGATAGCATGCGGTCTAAGTACATATTCAAAGAAGTATTTAAACTAACAATGCAAGTTAGAATGATGAACCAAGCCCAATGCATACAATACAAGTGGATGCAAGGCATACGATATGCTAAACAAAACATGATGCCCTAAACTAACCATCATAAGTTAGTAAATAAAAGGGAGAAAGACGTGGGGTTGTGTAGACACCCCATTTTGACCAGCCCTAAGACTTGGGTGCTTTCTTTTGATTTCCCGATAATGAAAATAAGAATATGCCATCTCACAATATTCTCAGCTAAAAAATGGAATTTAAGCTTTAATCTCGACGTACACCTGTTTTAACCAAATTAGTTTAGACCATATATTTGATTAATATTGTACATAAGTTTGTGTAAATTAGACATTTTAAATATTTTATATTTTATATAATCAAATTTTGGTGGAGCATGCCACCACCATGCACTCGTTATATATATATATATAATATTAATAAAAAAATATAAATTGTTATGTTTCTAGCTTTCGGTGGTGCATGCTAGCACCATCCCACCATTATATATTATATTATATTATATTATTATTTTGTTTGTTTGCTATGCCCATTTTCTATAAAATGGGAGAAGAATCGGGGGAGAGGGGGAGTGAGGATGGAAAGGGAGAGATTCAGAGAGAAAAAAAAAAGAAGTGGTGCGAGAGAGATTGAAAGGAAAAGAATCAGAAAAAGGAAAATTAGTTTTTTTTTTTTTTAGAGAGAGGGGGAAAATAAAATATTTTCTTAAATATTTTATTTTTTTTCTGAACCAAACTTTTATTCGCATTTCATCAATACACCATTCCAAAACCAACCACTAAGGCTGTAATTCCAAATTTTGAACTGAGAATTGAGAACACATTCCACAGACTTGGGGGTAATCAAAAGAAAGTTTGTGAATCAGAAAAGTCATCATTTCCCCAAAAGGTGAATTTTCACAAACTTTCAATTAATTTAAAAATGTGATATAACTTGCTTAAATATTTCATTTACTGCTTTCATAATTGTTTTTTATCGCTTTAATGGGAAGGCTGAACCACCCACATATATGTTGTAAATTACTTTTTATATAATTGTTTTACCATTATTGGGAAGGCTGCACCACCCACATATCTGTTGTAATTTATTTTTTTTATTGTTTTAACGGAAAGGCTGCACCATCTACATATCTGCTGTAATTTACTGTTGTATATAAACTGTTGTAATTTACATAAAATGTTGTAGTTTACTATTTATAAATTGTTGTAACTTTACCGCTTTAAATGGTCGGTCGAACCACCTAATTTGTTAAAAGATGTGACCTCACCGGACGAATAGTGATTGGTGGTGAATAGTAACCTCCGGCAGTAAATAGTAACTTTCAGCGGTGAATAGTAACCTCGACGATGAATAATAGCCCTGTCGATGAATAGTACCTCCAGCAATGAATAGTAACTGCGGATGAAAAATGCCCGGTAAGATGAATAACGATCAAGAAAGGTGAATAGTAACTTCCGGCAGTGAATAGAATCTCGGGATGAATAGTGCTCCCGCATAATAAGATTCCCCAGACAGAACAGAGCAGTCTTCCTGCTTCGAGCAAAATATTTTCCAGCGCACATGAAGTTTCTTTATTTTATTTTTTATTTTGAGAGTTTGAGGATTTTTTATAGTTTGTTGTATTATTTGTTTTCTTCCTCCTCCTTTATTTGGATATGTAATAATTCAAGTGTTGTAATAATTTCCCATCCCCGCTTCTTTCTATCCCATTCTTTTACTTGCTTTCCTTATTTGTACATAAACATCATATTTATTTTTCATCATATTCATGCTTTGCATCCATGTTTCATGCATCTTGATTCGGCTAAGTTTGCATTTGTGGATTTAATCAATTCCTATGTGATTATGTGCGCTACCTCGTGTTCTTGAGATGATTCACATGTCATATCTTAGAAGCCGAATCTTTAGTTGCATCTCATGAGTGAATTGCATTAGGATTTTGTATATAAGATCATGCATGTTTTACTAACTTTGTTTTGTAGTTGTTCGCGGGACGTCGGTAAATATGTAAGTTTTATGTTTTAGCATCCCGCTTGTGTGTGTTTTTCTTATTATGTTTAAGCATCCTACCATGTGGCTACTTGCTTACTTGATATAACTATATGAATGCTAGTGGATGGAGGTTGTGTCGCTTAATTTGGAATGATGATTTTTTTAATGTTTGTAAACTCAATTTATTTGGGTTATACATCTTGAAAACTCTTTCAAAACTACATGAAATCAAGTTGTTCCAAAATGGGTGACATAGTCTATATTTGTATGTTTCACATAGTAAATTTTAGGATTTATTAAATAATCAGAACATGAACATATAAAGAAAATAAAATTCATATCATGGTTTAGTAGAGGCCGACCTTTTGATCGGGTGAACGGGGGTGCTCATTATTGACCTTCCCTTCTCATACCTAAGGTTCCGAGCCAAGCATCCTTGGTTACGACGAACAGTGACCTTGGCACGAGTCATGGGTTTCCTAATTTTCCCGAAATAAATATTAGGTGGCGACTCTAAGATTTGATGACGCAGTCCATTTCTGGCAAAAGGTTTTGCAATAAAATGGATTTTTTAAAAGTTGCCAAATCTGGACTCTCATCTATGTTTCAAATTGCACTCGTGAGATTAGATCAAAGAGATCGAGGGTCCGAACTGTTTAACGCGCATGGGTACCCCCTGGGCATGTTACAGGTTGGAAGACATACACATTATTACAACATTGTGCTCTCACGAAAGAGAGTCCGAATAAACTAACTAGCTAAAGCTAAGCTAATTATTACAACACAAGTTAAATTAGCTAAACTACTTAACTAATTTTTACAACAAACGAATTAACTATTCTAGTTGACTAAAATAATTATAAGATAAAATCGAACAACTAGTTAACTAACTAATTAATTACAACACTTTACAAATTAACTGGCTACAACTAATTAAATACAACAAATATCTAAGCTAAATACTTAAACTTAAACATGCTCGATATGCGAGCGATGCTCATGCATATGCTCGGTTTCCACCCGAAAAAGCCACTGTTTTGCTTCCAGAAAGCCTCTGTTGCACAATAGAACACTTACACCTTTGTCCACCCCCAGAATAGCTCTGCTCTGCCCCGAAAACACATTACTGGATTTTGCATTGGTGGCTGGCCAGCCGGCCAGGAGTGATGGCCTACCATCCACCAGTGATGGCTTGTCAGCCACCAAAGGTAACCTGCTGGCCATAGAAAGTGGTCTGCCAGCCACTGTTGCACAGTTCATCTTGCTGCAACAGAGAACAAACAGAGCATGCACAGGGTATTCTTAAGGGTTTGTTTGCACAATTCACTCCTCCTTATCATTAACAGATCAAAGGAGAGACAAAACTTGGTCCACAAACCATCAACTCAAGCAATTTCATTGCATGATGGCTCATGAACCAAAGTGTGCAAGTTCAATAAATGCAACAAAATAAGACTCTAACCTCCTCCCTTTCATGAATTGATCAAGGGAAATGGTAACCTTTGAAACTTGAACCATTTCATCACTAATGAGTATGAAATGCCTCAAGCTTCCAAGTGTTCAATTAATGTCCGATTGAACGCAAAACCAAATTCTTATCTTGTACCATTTTAGTCCCATTTTAATTACTTGATTTTAATTACCAACCATGCTTTAATTCATTAAGTCCATAGGTGAGTTTAAGTCCTCTAATGGAAAAAGGGTTCAAACCAAGTGTTGTCTTAGGCATGAAAGAGACATCATACTATTGGTAATGAACCCCCAAAGGGATTAAACCATTAAGCATGACATCTCAATCTCATACTTTAAACAAACAAGTAATTTGAACCACTTTCAAAGCAAAACAAAAGTCAAAAAAGGAGGGAGGTTGCAAAGGTGATTAAGAGTGATCACAAGTATGGAAAGCCATAAATAAATGCAATCAACTCAAATAAGATGGTGTTTAAGGCCTAAAACACCAAACTCATGAGGACAATTACACTACAAGCATGCAAAACAAAGCTCAAATGCAACTATCAACCAAAAATAGTGCTAAAACAGTCTAAAAATAGTCCTAAAATATGCTGGAATTAAGACAAAAATAGCTAGATTAATATGCTAAAACATAACACAAGCTAGACTAGTAAGCAAGACACAAGGAGGGGACGCTAACCGCTCCAATTTTGGACTTCAAACCATGATTTTAGCCACTGAAATAGCTCTGCCAATCAGTGCTTAAAAACTCAAAAAAAAAAAGATAGTGTAAAGGTGGGAAACACAAGGGAAAAGGTCTTGAGAGAAAGGTGTAGAGAATGGTAAACCACCCCTTAACCTTTGTTGGCCTTAAAAACCCAAGTTTCAGCCCAAAAATACAAAGTTTTTATAGCCCAAAAAAAGTACAAAAATGTGCTGGAATGAAGACAAAAGTAGCTAAAGCAATAAGCTAAAACATGGAGCAATTTAAGATAGTAAACAAGCCAAAGGAGGGGTGGCTAACTGCTCCATTTTTTAGACTTCAAAACCACTTTTTTAGCCTCTAAAAACCTCCAAAAATTAGTGGTAAAAAGCTCAAAAAAAGTTGATGAAGAGATGGGAAACACAAGTGTAAAGGCATAGAGAATAAGGTTCAACGAAGGGTGATTAACCCCTCTACCTTTAATAGCCTTAAACCACAAGCTTCATCCCATAAAAACAGTTGGAAAATAGTTCAAAATCAGCAAGAAAATATAGAAAATAAGTAGTGTAAAGATGCTCAAAATTATACCTCTTGAAGCAAGGTTACTCTTTTGCTCACAAACCAACAAGTTCTCACTCTCAAGGGCTAAAATTTGGACTCAATAACCTCAACAAGGAGAGCTCCAATATTGGTTTAGGAAGTGTAGAGAGAGGGTGTATAGGTTGCAAGATATAGATAGAGAGAGAATTTCAAGTTTTGAAACTTTTGGAATTTTTTCAACCTTAAACAATGAAGGAAAGTCCCCAATATATAGAAAAACAGCCTCTCAGGTCAAAAATATCAAGCCTAGAACAGTTGGAGCTTTTGGGGGACAGTTGGCCAACAATATCTAGGTTTTTCACCAATTGCCGGCAGGTGTGAATTGCCAGCCATCAATGGTGGTCGGCCGGCCATGTGCCGGCCACTAAAAATCTACTTCTATGCCTGACTTCAAACGAGCATATCTCCTTCATCCGAACTCGGTTTTAGGTCATTCTTGAGTCTAAATTGAACCCCCGGAAGTCTACTTTTCAATAGTGGTAGACTCACATCCAAATTAAGTGTATAAAGAGATATGCCTATGCTAGTGAAGGTTGCTCATTTCTATCTTAAACAGATTCATACCTAATTTCAAACAACCATATCTCCCTCATCCAAACTCAGCTTTAGAAGATTCTTGAGTCTAAAATGAAGCATTAGAAGTCCACTTTCGAATGGTGGTGGCCTTACAACTAAAGTCTAAGTGTTGAAAGCAATAGGCCTGATTTAGTGAAGGCTGCTTAGTTCTCTCTTAACGGATTGATGCCTAATTTCAAACAGCCATATCTCTCTCATCTGGACTCAGCTTTAGGCGATTCTTATGTCTAAAATGAAGCCCCATAAGTCCAATTTCTAATGGTGGTGGCCTCACAACTAGAGTCTAAGTGCATAAAGAGATAGACCTAATTTAGTGAAGGCTGCTCAGTTCTCTCTTAATAGTTTGATGCTCAACCATTTCCCCAACTAGTTTTCTTCCCTCTCCTCCTATTTTCTTCAACTCCAAACCTCTAAATAAAAAGTTTTTAAAGATTTTTCAAAGAATTCATCTCCCTTTCATTTATTTCCACTTTGTCCTTACTTGATTTACCGAAAAGTGTAATTTTTAACGAAATGCGAGCTTCGAAACATCGTAGAAACATTTTCAAAAATATTTTGAAAGAGAGGGTTTTAAGGTCTAAAATGGTTTTGGTCAAAATAGTTTTGGTCCAAAATAGGGTGTAAGGTTGGGATTTAGAAGCTCTTCTTGCTAAGGAAATCGAACATTTGCACAGTAGAACTTTCATCATCAAATGATCAATCAGTGGTGCCCAAATCTTATGGACGGTCAAAAATAGGGTGTATGCAGTACTCTGGACTCGGGTTTGTATGTTTTTAAATGGTGGTTCATATCTTGTTTCCCTTGCCTCCTTTCTATTTTGGTTATTGGATTGTAGTCATGCGTTGAGAATAGGTTGGTTGCTTGTTTTTCCAAACCTTTGTTGCCCGGATTTTTGCTCCTCCACTCGAGCGGCCATTCTTGCGCTCGAGCGGGCTTTGTAAATTTTGCTCCTTCACTCGAGCGGCACTTCTTGCGCTCGAGCGGGCTATGCGAACTCTTAGTACTTTGCAGGTCTGCAAAACTACTGGGAGAGCGTTTCCTACACTCGAGTGGAATAACTTGTTATGTCTGACACTCGAGCGTCAACTCTTTCGCTCGAGTGGACTGTGCGTATATCAGATCGCGAAAATGACTTTTTAAATCACTTTTTCAGATCTATTTACTTCAAAACCCTAGAACCAAGAGCCTCTCTCTCTAAACTTACCTTCTCTCTACAATTCCATCTAGATCTAGTGATTTCTCCACACTACTTCCTTTGATAAAAAGGTAGAGCTTCTCAAGACCTTCTTTTTTATCCGAACAAACTTGGGTTTCGGTGTCTTTGCAGTTTCAATCTTGCTTTGCTCGTCTTCTCTTCTTAAGGTAGGGATTTTCTACACTTTAATATGGTTTTTAACTTAGTTATTTGTCATTGTGTAACAATGGTAGGATTTGGGGGTAATGTGAGCAAACCTAGGGTTTGGGTGTAAAATGGAAAGAGGGGTTTTTGGGTGAATGAGGGGAAAATGATTGTGGGGTTTGAAAATGATATTGTATGGTGTCAAAATTGTTGATTTTGGTGCTTGGTTGACATTTGGGAAAAGGAGAGGGAGTTTGCCCTAAAATGATTATGATATTTATTTTATATAAATAAATGAAATTGGTGTTGTAAACATAAAATTGAACAAGTATTGGTGGAAATGGTGAAATTAGATATGTATTATCTCACACCCTTTGGAAATTTTGAATATATTATCTGTCTTGAGAATATATATATATCTGTTTAAAAATATCTATATTGGGCTATCGGTGGAGGATAACTTTAATTGTTGTAGAAATTGCATGTGGATTATGTGAATTGAAACTAATCTCGTGTTGATTGTCATTGATTATGACTGTGTAAATACATTGTATATGTATGATTGTTTGGGATGGGAAAGGGGATGTACTCCATGTGTGATTATGTGTTTAAATACATTGTATATGTATGATTGTTTGGGAGGAGAAAGAGGATCGACTCCATTGTTTCGGAGAAGAAAGGGGATGGACTCTATTATAATTAAGTTGGCTGGAGTGTCCTGGGTGAAAGTCCTGAAATTTATACATGAGTGCCGATCCCGCAGACGAAATATCCGTAAAATGGCAGTTTGAAGTGTTTGTGTGTTAATTATGTAATTGTTAAACCATTGCGTTGTAACCTCATTTGGGTTATTGAAAAATAATTGCATTATGTATTGAAATGGATTGAAGGAAAATGAAATGAAATACGAACTTGGCATTCTACGACTATATAAAGATGTGAATGTTTTATCCTTAGCATTGTATATGCACATTGCACTTATATCTTCGTTAAACCTCATAAACTGTGTTAGATTGTTTCTACTGGCCTGTGGCTCACCCTATTTGGAAAAACATTTTCAGGTAATACTGGCATGCTTCTACCAAGGCAATAACATTGGAGGGATTTGGGAAGCAAGAGCTTCTTTGTTTTGTTTCACTTTTTGTACAGCCATGGGCTTTAATTGTACGAGTAAATCTCATTTTTGTTGTAAACTCTTTTGAAATGTTAACATTATGAAATGAAAGAACATTATACTCTGATTAATGCGGTCATTTATATATGTTGTCATCAACGTGACACATCAAATAAATTATATTTAATATAATACCCGTTGTGAAATAATTGTTATAGAATTTTTGTGAATCTAATCATTAAATTTATTCACATTAAATCCCATAAATAAAAGATAAATTGATGTGTGACACATGACAATGTTGATCTTGTATTCCATTTGGTCCCAATTTTTTTCTTATGATCCATTTGGTCCTCTCTATTGTGGAAAAGACACAAGTGCCATTGGGTTAATCAAGGGTTACTTTATGTAAGGTTTTTATTCGGTGTATGCTTAAAACTTACCACGTTATGCGCATGGTTGGGTGACACAAAACACAAAAGTACACTAAGGTTTTTTTTATACTTTTTGCTTTGTGGGTTGATACATTCCACATGACACACAGACCACTCTCTCCCTTCATTACCCGATCCGTCACGTTAGAGCAGATTGGAGTATATTTTTTTAGAGTGTCACATCATACCCGCCACATTGTCACATTTAAGAAAAGTACACTAAGGAGTTTTATTTTTTTTTGAAATGACACATCATACCCGCCACATTGTCACATTAAAGAAAAGTACACTAAAGATTTTTTATTTTTTTTGAAGTATCACATCGTATCTGCCGCGTTGTCACATTTAGGAAAAGTAGACTAAATTATCTAAATTATTAATTAAAATATATTTATAATATCAATAAAAATTATTAATTTATTTGATGATTTATTAATAAAATTGACGATTTGTTTTGAAATTATGAATATCAGGAGGCGAAACGTATGTTCTAAACTTACAAGGGCGGTTTGTTTTTTAAGAAAATTTCAATAGGTGTATTTATAATTTACCTAATTTCAAATGATGTTTAGGATTTGTGGACTCAATTTAGACGTTTTTGAAGGATTACTAAATATATTAATACGTAATTTTAAATTGAGTATTAAGAAAATTTTAAATCACATCAACGTGACACATCAAATAAATTATATTTAATATAATACCCGTTATAAAATAATAGTTATAGAATTTTTGTGAATTTAATCATTAAATTTATTTACATTAAATTCCATAAATACAAGATAAATTGTTGTGTGTCATGTGACAATGTTGATCTTGTATTCCATTTGGTCCCAATTTTTTTCTTGTGATCCATTTGGTCCTCTCTATTGTGGAAAAGACACAAGTGCCATTGGGTTAATCATGGGCTACTTTATGTAAGGTTTTTATTCGGTGTATGCTTAAAACTTACTACGTTATGCGCGTGGTTGGGTGACATAGAACACAAAAGCAAACTAAGGCATTTTATACTTCTTGCTTTGTGGGTTGATGCATTGCACATGACACACAAACCACTCTCCCTCTTCATTACCCGATCCGTCACGTTAGAGCACATTGGAGTATATTTTTTTTAGAGTTTTCACGTTTGAGAAAGTACGCTAATGAGTTTTTATTTTATTTTTTTGAAGTGTCACATCGTACCTGCTGCATTGTCACATTTAGGAAAAGTATACTAAATTATCAAAATTATTAATTAAAATATATTTATAATATCAATAAAAATTATTAATTTATTTGATGATTTATTAATAAAATTGACGATTTGTTTTCAAATTATGACTATCAGGAGGCGAAACGTATGTTCTAAACTTACAAGGGCAGTTTGTTTTTTAAGCAAATTTCAATAGGTGTATTTATAATTTACCTAATTTGAAATGATGTTTAGGCTTTGTGGACTCAATTTAGATGTTTTTGAAGGATTACTAAATATATTAATACGTAATTTTAAATTGAGTATTAAGAAAATTCTAAATCACATCAACGTGACACATCAAATAAGTTAGATTTAATATAATACCCATTATAAAATAATAGTTATAGAATTTTTTTGAATTTAGTCATTAAATTTATTTACATTAAATCCCATAAATACAAGATAAATTGATGTGCGCCAGGTGACAATGTTGATCTTGTATTCCATTTGGTCCCAATTTTTTTCTTCTGATCCATTTGGTTCTCTCTATTGCAGAAAAGACACAAGTGCCATTGGGTTAATCAAGGGCTACTTTATGTAAGATTTTTATTCGGTGTATGCTTAAAACTTACCACGTTATGAGCGTGGTTCGGTGACACACAACACAAAAGTACACTAAGGCTGTTATCCTTTTTGCTTTGTGGGTTGATGCATTGCACGTGACACACAGACCACTCTCTCCCTTCATTACTCGATCCGTCACGTTAGAGTGTCACATTTAGGAAAAGTACACTAAAAAGTTTTTAATTTTTTTAAAGTGTCACATCAGACCCGCAACATTGTCACGTTTGAGAAAATTACACTAAGAAGTTTTATTTTTTTTAAATGTCACATCATACCCACCTTGTTGTCACATTAGGGAAAAGTACACTAAAGAGTTTTTATTTTATTTTTTGAAGTGTCACATCATACCTGCCACATTGTCACATTAGGAAAAAGTACACTAAATAAAAAAAAATTTGAGTAAAAGTTTTTTAGTGTCATATCATACATGCCACGTTATCACATTTAGTAAAAATACACTAAGGAGTTTTTAATTTTTTTGGAGTGTCACATAGTTGGAGTGTCACATTAATATCTGCCACATTGATGTATAATATTTTTAGAGTATCACATCATACCCACCACGTTGTCACGTTTGAGAAAAGTACACTAAGAAGTTTTTATTTTTTTTGAAGTGTCACATCATACCCGCCACGTTATCACATTAAAGAAAAGTAAAATAAAGAGTTTTTATAGCGATCTCGGGTTTTATCCCTTGTTGTACAGTGATTCGAACTTGGTTCCGTGGAGATTAGTTGTTGTTATTATCGTGTTTACATCCTTTCATACTTTGTTTTTGAGTTATAGGATGTGCTGGGCAGGTTTGTTTCAGATTGGTTATGTTTGGGAGCCAAGTGTTGCTGCCTAGATTTTTGGACCTTCACTCGAGCGAGCAGTTTGTCGCTCGAGCGAGCTCTTTGCTTTGGTCCTTCGCTCGAGCCAAGGTTTGGTCGCTCGAGCGAGAGTTGAGTTTCTGTGTCTGGTGGATCGAGCCAGAGTGGCTTCGCTCGAACGAGCGATTGCGTCTGGTTCTGGACCTGAGAGTTACATTTCTTGGCCCGAGCGAGCTTTCCTTTGCTCGAGCGAGCTGGTTTATGCTTCACTCGAGCGAGCGTTCTGTCGCTCGAGCGTGCGTCTGGTTACAAACCTGAGGGTTTGAATTGTTGGCTCGAGCAAGCTGTCCTTCGCTCGAGCGAGGTAGTTTTCTTGTATCTGGTCGCTCGAGCGACCAAGTGTTCGCTCGAGCGAGCCTGTTGTATATCAGCAGACAGTAGCGATTTTAACTTCACTTTTTCTTCTCCTTTCATTTCTAAACCCTAGAAACCGACACTTTCTCTCTCTCTCTCAACTTATATTCTCTCTAAGGTTTGATCTCTCTAGAGTGTGAATCTACCCTAGGGCCTTTGTTAAAGAGATAGAGGGTGTTGAGGGCTTCGTTTTAATCTGAAAAAAGTTAGGATTTGGAGCACGTTGGATTTTGGTCTTCATCTCCATTTGGGCTCTAACTTCGAGGTAGGGATATCCTACTCCTCTTTATGAGCTTTGTCTTTAAATTTTAGCATTTTGATATGTTGGGAGTTGTTGTGTAATTTTGAGAAAGTTTGGGGGTCTTTATGTAACTTTCATAAAAGAGGGGTTTTGACAAAATAGAACCCATGTATGTTTGTAGCATTGAAAATGGAAATTTCGTTATGAAATTGGTGGGAATGGGACCTTAGGGTCGGTGTTGAGAATTATGGAAAATTACCCTAATTGGTTTAATAAATTAATTTGTATAATTAATTTGAGAAATAAGGAATTGAATTGAGAATGTTGAAATTGGGAATATGTGGGATTAAAGGGTGTAGTTGGATCATTTATCGCTCACCTAGTTGAAATGTTGATATATTATCCATTTGGTGCATTTATTTTCTGTTTAGAAATAACTGCTTTAGGCTATCGGTAAAGGATAGTCTTGATTGTTGTAGACAATGCATGATGATTAGGCAAATGAAAACTAATCAATGGAATGTGTCATTGAGTATGACGGTTGAAAGAATACATTAACATTATGTATTGATTGATGATGTGTATGATAATTGTTTATATGCATTGTGTTGTGTTGGAGGAGATAGGAGATGTACTCGACGGTTTAGGGAAAGATAGAGGATAGACCTCTAAACCGGATGTTGTGTGGGAGGAGATAGGGGATGGACTCCGTAGATACAGCTCATATGCTTATCTATTGATGTGTTGATACAGCTCATATGCTTATCTTTGGAAGTGTGATATAGCTTTTATGCTTATCTATGGAAGTGTTGATACAGCAAATATTCTTATCTGTTGACGTGTTGACATAGCTAGTATGCTTATCTATTGTGAAATGGGAAAATGTTTAATATGAGTTAATGTCTCATATAAGTTGCTTGGCCAGGTTCTGAGCCATGGTTATGAATTGAGAATTGAAAAGAAATGGAAAATGAAACTGTAATGTGATATAAGTGGATGTATCAGTGTTGGCCATCTATCAACTACTAATCTTTTAGTCATTGTTCATAATTGGTTTAGTGTATTTCTACTAGGCTGTGGCTTACCTTATATGGGAACATCATTTTCAGGTACAGGTAGCATGCCACCTCCAAGGACATAGCTTGGGAGGCATAGAGGCTGACAGACTTTTTGGTGTTACTTTCTTTTGTTGTATTACATGTAAACTCAAGCCTAGGGCTTAATGTGTATATATGGGTTAGTACTCATTTCTTGTAACCAAGTGTTGGCTTGGAAAGTTATAAGCCCATGGAGCATTTACTTTTGTTGTCAACATGTAATACTTTTTTTTATAAGGAATTACTCTGATGATGTAATAACCCGACCCTCGTACATGTTTGTTTAATCTGTTGTCAGTCCTTGTTTTGTGCCTTTAACTGTTTAAGGATGTCTATCTGTCCAAATAAGAAAGGTATCTGTCATGTTAGAAGGTTTGAACTAGAAATTGGGAGCTTTAGTGGCTTAATTATCAGAAATTGATTTCATTTATGCGATCAGCATGATTTTTAAGTAATATTAAGCAATGTTGTGAAATTTCAATTCGGAATGCTTAAACGATTGATTTTTGTCTTATTAGGTCTTATTAGTTCAAAGCTATATATATATATATATATATGTGTTCTTGAGTTTAATTCTTAAAAAACTTAGTTCAGTTGTTCCTTGGGAGACTAGGAAGAGAAGCTAAGGGAGAGTAGAGAAGAATTAAAGCCAAGGGCACACTATAGGCGGAACAAGTACATCATCACGACGTCATCACGACACTGTGAGTAGTAGTACGCTTTCCCACCGTTAATGATTACCATTAGTATTCTGTTAATTCCGTTACTTATGTATGTAAATGATTCAAAGAAGATAAATGTTAAATGTTTATGTAGATGATTCAAGGAAGGTAAATAAGTAAGAGAAAGAATGAAACAACCTTCCTATGATTCTGGAATTCTATAAGACTCTGAAATGAGTTTACATATGTTTTAAGTTAAGTATGTTACAAGCTCAAGAATGTTGCAAGTTTCTATATGTAGCAAGTTCAGGTACGCACAAGTTTAAGTAAACTTACAAGTTAAAATATGTTACAAGTTTACAAGTTTACGTATCTTACAAGCCCATGTATGTTACAAATACAAGTATGTTACAAGTTCACTATGAGTTACAAGTTCAAGTATGATATAAGTTTATGTATGTTACGTATGTTACAAGTTTACAAGTTTATGTTATAAGTTTACGTATGTTACAAGTTTAAGTCTACTACAAGTTTACGCATGTTATAAGTTCAAGCAGGTTACCAGTTCAAGTGTGTTACAAGATCAAGTAGGTTACAGGTCATCAAACAGGTGGTCAGCCCTAGCCAAAACGGCCGCTTTCTTTTGTCAACCCTCATATGCCCAGGCACTGTATAAACCATTTACCTTGTTAAGTTATAAAGATGTTGGTTACTCATTGGTGACCGTCTAAGGTTGATGTATGTAACTTTTATGTTCTTTCTGTTTACGCCCAAGTTTAGGGGTGGGACTGTAAGTATGTATGCATATAACCGATGCCCAGAGATATAGTTTTAAACTTTATCTACCTCGAATGATGTATGTGATGTATGAGATCCTGGCATATAGAAATAGCTCAATGGAGTATGTTTGTATTTTATGCTTCCGATAAGGCCCCGTAGGGTATATATATACCAGGTTATAGGTCCGTTTTTGTATAGGTCATGCCCAAACTTTTAGGGGCGGGTTTGGGGCGTGACAAGTGGTATCAGAGCATGAGTTGCTATCTCACACACGAATCCATTGAGCTCTAGGATGTCTAGAAAAGCTTTAGGCATCTTGCATGACATTCGGAAAGCACATGAAAGATCGATAGCAACGTTAAGTGTACTCTGATAACGTCTACTGTATAAATGATTGTTGTGCAGAATATGGCAAGAATAAGGATAAAGGATTTTACCTCCGCTAGGTTGAAAAAAAAAATTTGGTGGGCTGTGTAAAGCATGCAGATGGGATTAGATCGACGGAAGCGCCCGGGAGAAGTGGGGTAAGAATTCGAGCTGACTGGTAAGAAAATTTATGTGCCCATGATCAAGTGAATTGTATGTTATAAATTGTTATTGCTGAGTTGGTAGATATCTGTGGGATTTGACAACAATATAATGGTGTTTCCTAGCATCTGTTGGCTGAATTGCTTACACCTTAAATACGGATTATTCCTAAGATTTAGTTATATATATGCAATGTGTACTTTTCGTAGTATAGCCACGTTCTCCCTATTACAGCAATGTTTAAACCTGCGAGGTTACTGTAAGTAGACCTTCTGATAAGAATAAGTTTTGCATGATATTTAGTAATGTGTTGAGAAGGACTAACTGTGATGAGAAGTCATCCATATAAAGACTTTTATAATTGTGTAAGGACATAATTGATTATAACCTTGTTCCCTACTGATAGTTCATACGACATAAAGGAATGATGTACCTATTAGTTATGTTTCGACATTTGAATATTGACCTTGAACTAATTCGGTCAAGTACTATGAATTATGATTTTGGAATAAGTTATAATTAATATTAGTTTGTGAACCGACAAAATTTTTGACATTGTTTGAGGGGGACCGAGGGATTTGTTTATGAAAATCTGAAATCTGTAAGTTGCTTTGTTACGTGTAATCTGTAAACTATGATCAAGATTTCTTATAAAGAATGATTACACGACATGAGGAATCTCACCCACACTATGACGCTGCTCACGTGATACTTGACAAAAGATGGGTAGTTATTGACTACTTTGAAACTGGAGCTAAATGACCGATCATTTGGCAAGTTACTGTAAGAATTAAATCCTGTTTATGCATGTTCACGATATAAGACTACGAAAGCATTCAAGTGCGAACTGTTTTGCATGACATTGTGAATACTTATAGAAATAAATGGATTTGGGAATATGCTATATTAACGGTTGGTTGAAGTTATGCATCGGGCGTTTACCTCTTAATGCAAGTTGATACAAATATGAACAATATTCAACACGTGGGTATAAATTGATTTACGAAAAGTATTATGTTACTATTTCATTGTCGGTTGGGTTTTGACATTATAGAATCGGGAGGAATGTGATAACCATGGATGCGTCAAATTTCATGGGAGTTATAATTCTATAAATGGATCTAGTAGGACCTACGGATGGAAAGTAACTGGATACATTGCTCATATGACATAACTAAGCTGCATTATTGAGTCTGTAATTTCTGTATGATTTTGGAATTATTCTGTTGTGTCAGTAATGAATAAGAACCTTCTGGTATCGATAAGCAAACTAAATTGTTTCTTAACGAATAAATGGAATTATGTTCATCTGTAAGTCAACGTATCTGTACGAAGTTGTGATTATTTTGTTGTATTACGTATGGACCCGAGGTTGTTTAGAACCTACGACATGAATGCAACGATTTGACCTCATTATGTAACCCACGTTAGAATGTGAACTGTTTTATCTTTGTTAAGCGTGCTATGATGACATGATATAACAAGACATATTTTATCATATGATATGTTACGTTTTGAAGTAATGAATGATTGACCATATAAGAAAGTAATTACGGCATCCTTAGCATAAGGTCCATACCCGGGGGTAATAATACCGTGGTTCTAGTATGTTACAAGATCCCGGTACTGAAGGTTCCCTTATGGAACTAACAAGTATGCTTCATATTGATTTATTAGGGCTATTGAATGCCCCCATG
This sequence comes from Camellia lanceoleosa, assembly GCA_025200525.1. NCBI lineage: Eukaryota > Viridiplantae > Streptophyta > Magnoliopsida > Ericales > Theaceae > Camellia > Camellia lanceoleosa. The sequence continues at coordinate 24,807,151 of CM045770.1, forward strand.
TATAATCAAACATGAACTTTGAATTCTGTTTATGATTCAGGCAAAATAAGAATGTATATGAATTTATTTCTATTTATCCGTTCCGTTTATGTTGTGTTATGACATGATTGTGAATTTAAACTTTTGGCTTTATCTGTGAATGGTTTCCTTGATGAAAAATATATATATATATATATGGTGGTAATATGATATTCTCACAACTGTCGATTTAGGACATGATTCTTTCTGTGTTACGGTACTTAGAGGTGAAGCAATGGGAAAATCGTGATGTGTATTGTGACCCTTCTTTCTATATATTCCATATAATTCTAATTAAATCATGGTATGTCTTTGAAATACTTTTGTAAAGCTAGTGATTACACACTCAAGTGACTTAATAATGCCTATGGAATGATGTAGACCTTGTAAATAGACAGAACCTTGTTGGTGGGCACCGATATCCGACTCTATTATGCCTAGTGTGATTTGAATTTGCTTACATGATCGATTTCTTTCGAATGATATAACTTTAGCTAACAACTCATTTGTGATTTACCCAGTAAATAAGATTTTTACTTGAAATATGAATACTGGACTGAACTGGTGTGAACGTAAGAAAGAACATTTCTTTTGTGATAGAAAGTGATATATGCTATGGGACTCTGCGACTTGTGTACTCAAGGAAACGGTATCTCCTATATTTTCGCAATAAAGAACTGACGCTGTGGAACTTATCGTCAGGAAACTATTGTGAATATAAACCCTGCCCTGTAATAGACTCATATAGCCTTATTTCATCCAACATGTGATTTTCTGAGATAAAGTATAAAGTTTGTGTTATATGTGGTTAATCCCCGTAACTGTAGAGAAAATCGGGTTAACCGTGAACTATTCGAACCGAGAAATTATGTGAACATCTATAATAGAGTTGGACAATGGTATGAGATTGAGACTTCTAATCTATTATATGGCGAAACAAGTTTGGAGGACCAAACTTATTTAAGGGGGGGGGGGGGAGAGTGTAATAACCCAACCCTCGTACATGTTTGTTTGATCTGTTGTCAGTCCTTGTTTTGTGCCTTTAACTGTTTAAGGATGTCTATCTATCCAAATAAGAAAGGTATCTGTCATGTTAGAAGGTTTGAACTAGAAATTGGGAGCTTTAGTGGCTTAATTATCAGAAATTGATTTCATTTATGCGATCAGCATGATTTTTAAGTAATATTAAGCAATGTTGTGAAATTTCAATTCGGGATGCTTAAACGATTGATTTTTGTCTTATTAGGTCTTATTAGTTCAAAGCTATATATATATGTGTGTTCTTGAGTTTAATTCTTAAAAAACTTAGTTCAATTGTTCCTTGGGAGACTAGGAAGAGAAGCTAAGGAAGAGTAGAGAAGAATTAAAGCCAAGGGCACACTATAGGCGGAACAAGTACGTCATCACGACACTGTGAGTAGTAGTACGCTTTCCCACCGTTAATGATTACCATTAGTATTCTGTTAATTCCGTTACTTATGTATGTAAATGATTCAAAGAAGATAAATGTTAAATGTTTATGTAGATGATTCAAGGAAGGTAAATAAGTAAGAGAGAGAATGAAACAACCTTCCTATGATTCTGGAATTCTATAAGACTCTGAAATGAGTTTACATATATTTTAAGTTAAGTATGCTACAAGCTCAAGAATGTTGCAAGTTTCTATATGTAGCAAGTTCAGGTATGCACAAGTTTAAGTAAACTTACAAGTTAAAATATGTTACAAGTTTACAAGTTTACGTATGTTACAAGCCCATGTATGTTACAAATACAAGTATGTTACAAGTTCAAGTATGATACACGTTTACGTATGTTACGTATGTTACAAGTTTACAAGTTTATGTTATAAGTTTACGTATGTTACAAGTTTAAGTCTACTACAAGTTTACGCATGTTATAAGTTCAAACAGGTTACCAGTTCAAGTGTGTTACAAGATCAAGTAGGTTACAGGTCATCAAACAGGTGGTCAGCCCTAGCCAAAACGGCCGCTTTCTTTTGTCAACCCTCATATGCCCAGGCACTGTATAAACCATTTACCTTGTTAAGTTATAAAGATGTTGGTTACTCATTGGTGACCGTCTAAGGTTGATGTATATAACTTTTATGTTCTTTCTGTTTACACCCAAGTTTAGGGGTGGGACTGTAAGTATGTATGCATATAACCGATGCCCAGAGATATAGTTTTAAACTTTATTTGCCTCGAATGATGTATGTGATGTATGAGATCCTGGCATATAGAAATAGCTCAATGGAGTATGTTTGTATTTTATGCTTTCGATAAGGCCCCGTAGGGTATATATATACCAGGTTATAGGTCCGTTTTTGTATAGGTCATGCCCAAACTTTTAGGGGCGGGTTTGGGGAGTGACAAGTGGTATCAGAGCACGAGTTGCTATCTCACACACGAATCCATTGAGCTCTAGGATGTCTAGAAAAGCTTTAGGCATCTTGCATGACATTCGGAAAGCACATGAAAGATCGATAGCAACGTTAAGTGTACTATGATAACGTCTACTGTATAAATGATTGTTGTGCAGAATATGGCAAGAATAAGGATAAAGGATTTTACCTCCGCTAGGTTGAAAAAAAAAAATTGGTGGGCTGTGTAAAGCATGCAGATGGGATTAGATCAACGGAAACGCCTGGGAGAAGTGGGGTAAGAATTCGATCTGACTGGTGAGACAGTTTATGTGCCCATGATCAAGTGAATTGTATGTTATAAATTGTTATTGCTGAGTTGGTAGATATCTGTGGGATTTGACAACAATATAATGGTGTTTCCTAGCATCTGTTGGCTGAATTGCTTACCCCTTAAATACGGATTATTCCTAAGATTTAGTTATATATATGCAATGTGTACTTTTTGTAGTATAGCCACGTTCTCCCTATTACAGCAATGTTTAAACCTGCGAGGTTACTGTAAGTAGACCTTCTGATAAGAATAAGTTTTGCATGATATTTAGTAATGTGTTGAGAAGGACTAACTGTGATGAGAAGTCATCCATATAAAGACTTTTATAATTGTGTAAGGACATAATTGATTATAACCTTGTTCCCCACTGATAGTTCATACGACATAAAGGAATGATGTACCTATTAGTTATGTTTGGACAGTTGAATATTGACCTTGAACCAATTCGTTCAAGTACTATGAATTATGATTTTGGAATAAGTTATAATTAATATGAGTTTGTGAACCGAGAAAATTTTTGACAATGTCTGAGGGGGACCGAGGGATTTGTTTATGAAAATCTAAAATCTGTAAGTTGCTTTGTTACGTGTAATTTGTAAACTATGATCAAGATTTCTTATAAAGAATGATTACACGACATGAGGAATCTCACCCACACTATGACGCTGCTCACGTGATACTTGACAAAAGATGGGTAGTTATTGACTACTTTGAAACTGGAGCTAAATGACCGATCATTTGGCAAGTTACTGTAAGAATTAAATCATGTTTATGCATGTTCACGATATAAGACTACGAAAGCATTCAAGTGCGAACTGTTTTGCATGACATTGTGAATACTGATAGAAATAAATGGATTTGGGAATATGCTATATTAACGGTTGGTTGAAGTTATGCATAGGCCGTTTACCTCTTTATGCAAGTTGATACGAATATGAACAATATTCAACACGTGGCTATAAATTGATTTACGAAAAGTATTCTGTTACTATTTCATTGTCGGTTGGGTTTTGACATTATAGAATCAGGAGGAATGTGATAACTAGGGACGCGCCATATTTCATTGGAGTTATGATTCTATAAATGGATCTAGTAGTACCTACGGATGGAAAGTAACTCGATACATTGCTCATATGACATAACTAAGCTGCATGATTGAGTCTATAATTTTTGTATGATTTTGGAATTATTCTGTTGTGTAAATAATGAATAAGAACCTTCTGGTATCGATAAGCAAACTAAATTGTTTCTTAATGAATAAATGGAATTATGTTCATCTGTAAGTCAAGGTATCTGTACGAAGTTGTGATTATTTTGTTGTATTATGTATGGACCCGAGGTTGTTTAGAACCTACGACATGAATGCAACGACTTGACCTCATTATGTAACCCACGTTAGAATGTGAACTGTTTTATCTTTGTTAAGCGTGCTATGATGACATGATATAACAAGACATATTCTATCATCTGATATGTTACGTTTTGAAGTAATGAATGATTGACCATATAAGAAAGTAATTACGGCATCCTTAGCATAAGGGCCTTACCCAGGGGTAATAATACCGTGGTTCTAGTATGTTACAAGATCCCGGTACTGAAGGTTCCCTTATGGAACTAACAAGTATGCTTCATATTGATTTATTAGGGCTATTGAATGTCCCCATGTATAATCAAACATGAACTTTGAATTCTGTTTATGATTTAGGCAAAATAAGAATGTATATGAATTTATTTCTATTTATCCGTTCCGTTTATGTTGTGTTATGACATGATTGTGAATTTAAACTTTTGGCTTTATCTGTGAATGGTTTCCTTGATGAAAATATATATATATATATATGATGTTAATATGATATTCTCATAATTGTCGATTTAGGACATGATTCTTTCTGTGTTACGGTACTTAGAGGTGAAGCAATGGGAAAATCGTGATGTGTATTGTGACCCTTCTTTCTATCTATTCCATATAATTCTAATTAAATCATGGTATGTCTTTAAATACTTTTGTAAAGCTAGTGATTACACACTCAAGTGACTTAATAATGCCTATTGAATGAAGTAGACCTTGTAAATAGACAGAACGTTGTTGGTGGGCACCGATATCCGACTCTATTATGCCTAGTGTGATTTGAATTTGCTTACATAATCGATTTCTTTCGAATGATATAACTTTAGCTAACAACTCATTTGTGATTTACCCAGTAAATAAGATTTGTACTTGAAATATGAATACTAGACTGAACTGGTGTGAACGTAAGAAAGAACATTTCTTTTGTGATAGAAAGTGATATATGCTATGGGACTCTGCGACTTGTGTACTCAAGGAAACAGTATCTCCTATATTTCTGCAATAAAGAACTGACGTTGTGGAACTTATCGTCAGGAAACTGTTGTGAATATAAACCCTGCCCTGTAATAGACTCATATAGCCTTATTTCATCCAACATGTGATTTTTTGAAATAAAGTATAAAGTTTGTGTTATATGTGGTTAATCCCTGTAACTGTAGAGAAAATCGGGTTAACCGTGAACTATTCGAACCGAGAAATTATGTGAACATCTATAATAGAGTTGGACAATGGTATGAGATTGAGACTTCTAATCTATTATATGGCGAAACAAGTTTGGAGGACCAAACTTATTTAAGGGGTGAAGAGTGTAATAACCTGACCCTCGTACCTGTTTGTTTGATCTGTTGTCAGTCCTTGTTTTATGCCTTTAACTGTTTAAGGATGTCTATCTGTCCAAATAAGAAAGGTATCTGTCATGTTAGAAGGTTTGAACTAGAAATTGGGAGCTTTAGTGGCTTAATTATCAGAAATTGATTTCATTTATGCGATCAGCATGATTTTTAAGTAATATTAAGCAATGTTGTGAAATTTCAATTCGGGATGCTTAAACGATTGATTTTTGTCTTATTAGGTCTTATTAGTTCAAAGCTATATATATATATATATATGTGTGTGTGTGTTCTTGAGTTTAATTCTTAAAAATTTAGTTCAATTGTTCCTTGGGAGACTAGGAAGAGAAGGTAAGGGAGAGTAGAGAAGAATTAAAGCCAAGGTAAGATGGAATTCTCTTACTCACCAAATTGATACTCATGCTTGAGCCATGTTTTGTGTAAGATAAGTTATATGTATGTAAGTTAAGAGCCCAAGAATGAAATCATGTTGTGAGCTTCAACTTTGTTTAAATTCATTGAGTTGTGTTCATGGGTTTAATTCAAGTTAAATGATGATATGAAGCACCTTTAATTACATGTTTTGAACCATGATTTTGTATTTCAAAGCTTCAATTTAGGACCTATCAAACATTCCCAAAAGAACCCCATTTTGTTGCAAATTTCGGGCCAAACAGGGAAATCGCCGCACGTGCGGGAGTCACTGCCGCACGTGCGGCAAATGTTGAAAATTTTGGGTTTGGTTTTGCTAAAAAGGCACGTGCGGGGACATTCTGCCGCACGTGCGAGGGGAGTTTGCCGCACGTGTGGCTCATGCTGAAAAATACGGTTTGCTCTGTTTTGCGTGTAGAATCCTTCAATATTGTCGGAATATGTATTTGGGGTCTTTTTGATATTGATATGCTCTTTCGAAGTGAAGTGAAACATAAAGTAAAATGCTAAGAAAAAGGGGCTAATGTATAAGATTTGAATGTGTATAGGGCACACTATAGGCGGAACAAGTACATCATCACGACGTCATCACGACACTGTGAGTAGTAGTACGCTTTCCCACCGTTAATGATTGCCATTAGTATTCTGTTAATTCCGTTACTTATGTATGTAAATGATTCAAAGAAGATAAATGTTAAATGTTTATGTAGATGATTCAAGGAAGGTAAATAAGTAAGAGAAAGAATGAAACAACCTTCCTATGATTCTGGAATTCTATAAGACTCTGAAATGAGTTTACATATGTTTTAAGTTAAGTATGTTACAAGCTCAAGAATGTTGCAAGTTTCTATATGTAGCAAGTTCAGGTATGCACAAGTTTAAATAAACTTACAAGTTAAAATAAACTTACAAGTTAAAATATGTTACGAGTTTACAAGTTTACGTATGTTACAAGCCCATGTATGTTACAAATACAAGTATGTTACAAGTTCACTATGAGTTACAAGTTCAAGTATGATACAAGTTTACGTATGTTACAAGTTTACAAGTTTATGTTATAAGTTTACGTATGTTACAAGTTTAAGTCTACTACAAGTTTACGCATGTCATAAGTTCAAGCAGGTTACCAGTTCAAGTGTGTTACAAGATCAAGTAGGTTACAGGTATGACTTATAATTTCTGTTTATGGTTCAACCATAAAGAATATGCATAAAAAAACATGTATAATATATTTCCATTTATGATAAGGGCTTTATGCCATTACAAGGGCTTTATGCCATTTCAAGGGCTTTATGCCATTACAAGGGCTTTATGCCACATGTTTTCAAGGGCTATATGCCAACTTTCAAGGGCTTTATGCCATTACAAGGGCTTTATGCCATATGTTTTCAAGGGCTATATGCCAACTTTCAAGGGCCTCGTGCCATATGTTTGCAAGGGCTTTGTGCCACCACGTTGCAAGACCTTATAGCCATTATGTTATGATGTTATGTTGCAAGATTAAGGGCTTATAACCATTATATTTATGATGTTGCCATTATGTTGATGATGTTTATGTTGCAGGATTGGGCCTGAAGCTGTCATGTGCTTAGCACAGATTCAAACTAACGATATGAACTCTGCCTTCTTATATGCATTGATGTGTTTTAAGTTTCGAGTTAAGCATCATTTTATTTATGTATTACTATTCACTAAGCTCGGCTCACGCTCTGTTATGTCTGTTTCTGTAGGTCATCAAACAGGTGGTCAGCCCTAGCCAAAACGGCCACTTTCTTTTGTCAACCCTCATATGCCCAGGCACTGTATAAACCATTTACCTTGTTAAGTTATAAAGATGTTGGTTACTCATTGGTGACCGTCTAAGGTTGATGTATATAACTTTTATGTTCTTTCTGTTTACGCCCAAGTTTAGGGGTGGGACTGTAAGTATGTATGCATATAACCGATGCCTAGAGATATAGTTTTAAACTTTATCTGCCTCGAATGATGTATGTGATGTATGAGATCCTGGCATATAGAAATAGCTCAATGGAGTATGTTTGTATTTTATGCTTCCGATAAGGCCCCGTAGGGTATATATATACCAGGTTATAGGTCTGTTTTTGTATAGGTCATGCCCAAACTTTTAGGGGCGGGTTTGGGTCGTGATAGTGCTACTCGCAAGTAGGCTAAGACGCGGATTTGCCACCCTCAAGTGCGCTTGAAAACATGATTTTGCCACTTAAAGTGGGCTTAAAATGCACATTTTGATGAATTGTTCCAATTCAAGCAATGAAGCCTCTATCCATAGGCATTCATGCAGTTAAACACTTAAGCAGTTAGCCTCATGGCAGGCATGCTGAACATGGCAACACTTACACGCATGCAAGGATGCTAAAGCGTAAAAGCTTACCTAGTACTCCGAGCCAAAACAAAAGCAATGTTAGAAATCAATGCATGATCCTAGCTATGTTAAGAATGCCTAATGCAACACATGCAAAATGTAACTAAGATAGGCTCGGTTATTCTAAGATGTCATGTGAATGCAACTAGATAACATGTATTCAAATTGGTATTGAAATACAATGTAGTTAGTATGATTCGCCGAGCCCGGTGCATGCAAAACAGATAAATGATGCACGCATGCGAAGCATAAGTATGCTAATTAAAACATGTCCTAAACTAACCATCAAAAGTTGATAAGTAAAAGGGAGAAAGAAATGGGGGTTGGAAGACATGCACACACACACGCACCCTTATTACAACATTTACCCTCTCGACGGAGGGTCCGAATAAATCAACTAACTAGCTATGCTAATTTACAAACCAACTAACTAATCAAATTAATTAAGTTACAAAACCAACTAAGCATGAAAAACATCTAAGTTAGGTTGCCACAGCTCTGCCTCGGAATAATGAATGATGCATGCTCGGTCGCGTCCTCCCGGAAATCCACTACCGTGCCTCATGATGCCTTCGTTTGCACACTTCTATACTTCTGAAAATTCTGAACCACCTTAGGAACATGTTGAAGGATGGTTGGCCAAGAGGGATGGCCATCGGCCAAAGTTGATAGCCATCGGCCAAAGTTGATAGTCGATCGGCAGCTTTGATGGCCGGCCGGCCACTATTTCCTGCAATTTATCCTTTTGCTGCAGCAGAGCACAAACAGAGGCATGGCAGTGTATTTACAAGGAATGTGTGCACAACCACCCTCCCTATCATTTCTTGAGCTCAACGGAGTGCGGTACTCGACTCTCGAGCTACCAATGAAGCATCTCAATGCATGATGGCCAAAGAGGCCAAGTTTCACAAATCAATGTCAATGAATGCACACAAATAACACATAAGGACTTGATGAACCTCCACCTTATCATACATGATCAAAGGTGTCAGTGACCTAAGGAATGAGGCACATTTCATCACTTTGAGTATGAAACGTGCGACATCCCTCGTGTTTGGATCGACATCCAACCCAAACACAATGCAACACACATAACATTCTAATACAATGCAATGCAATATCATGCAAACACAATGCAATGCAACAACATGCAAACAACAATGCAATGCAATGCAACAATCATGCAAACAACATGAGCAAGGCAAGGGCTATGTAATGCAAAACTCAATGGACCAAACCAACCTCAAACAAGCCTCATGCATGCCAAGACAATGGCCAAAACATGCTGAAAATGAAGTCCAAAAGCAAATACAAGCATGCATACACATTGGTTCATAAACAAGGCATGAAGACACAACTCTTAAACACATAGAAGGAGTGGAAAATGTGAGAGTGTGGCAATGAAATATGCTCTGAAATCATGTGAGGAATGATGCCAAATCATGCACATAACACAAGCATAGCATGCTAAGAGGCTCAAAGCTTTAAGACTAGCAAAGGGACTTGCACCATGGCCATATCAATCAAACCCCATAGAGCCAAGATGATTCAAAATAGTCCCAAGATAGGTCAAAACAATGCTAGAAACATGCTTAAATATAGCCAACATGTGCTAGAATTAGAGGCATGAAGCATGGAGCATACAAGGCCAATGAGGAGGATTACACTACACCTACCAAAACCAAGCATGAGATGACTTCACCAACAAAAATTAGTGTTGTATTATGGCAAAATAACACCCAAAACACACTGAAATGGTAGCCCAAAAGCTTAGGCAAGATGGCATGCATATTGGCTCATGTTTAAGGCATAAAGCACCAACCCTCCAAAGCATTGAAAGAGTGAAAGATGTGAAAGCATGACTACACTACACACACTGAAATCACATACCAAATGATGCTAAATCATGCAAATCGCCCAAGTAATGCATGCTAGTGACTTGGAAACTCAAAGCTAATGAACAAGATTGCACTACGGCTATACAAAACAAGGCATGCATGACCAAAAACACTTAAAATGGAGCTTAAGTATGGAAAAACATGAATAAAAGCTTGCTGGAGTGGAGCCAAAAACATGCTAGAATGATGGTCCAAAGCATGATGCATGTTAAGGCTATAAGGAGGATTGCACTACAAGTGCAAGGAGCATGCAAGAGGTAATCAAACCAAGCCAAAATAGAGTTATATCATGTTGAAATAAGGCCTAAGGCATGATGATATGGAGCCAAAACATGCTAGAAAGACATGCTACTTTGATGAGCCATTAACATAAGCAAACAGAGGAAGAGGAGGGGGGACAACCCCCACCCATTTGGGGCCTCAAAACACACTTTCTATCACTGAAAATCCACTAGATTTTAGTGGCTAAAAGGCCAAGAGAGGGTGATCTCGAAGGCCTAAAAGGATGGCACAAAACAAGGCCAAACAAGGCACAAAATGGGGTAGACCACCCCCAACACCAAAGTTGCCTCAAACAAACACTTTAAGCACTTAAATACAGAACTTTTTATAATTGAAAACAAGGCCTAAAATAGTATGCAAAGGGCACCAAACACTTAAGCAAAACAAGGCTTAAAGGGGGTAACAACTCACTCTTGAAGAACCACAGCAATCCAGACTTCTGAGCCAAAGAAACAAACTTTGAGAGTATAAACAAGGTCCTCTAGCACCACAGCAACAAAGTAATAGTGCTTTACTAGGTGTTGTAGTGCAAAAGTGAAGAGAAAACACCCTTTAAGGCTCACAATAGCACAATAGAGAGAGAGAGAGAGAGAGAGCTATAGAAATATATATAGAGAGATATCTTGTCTCTAATGCAAATTTCGGAACCTCTGGAAAGGGAGAGGGACCTCCCGTCTTATAGAAATCCAAGTCTCAAGCTTGTTGAACAAGCTTGAGGCTTGTTACAATACCTCTATACACGTGTACAGAAGATGAGTTCTGTGCTCACCAGCTGGCACAGCTGGCAACAAAATATCTACAAAAGCAAATAAAAAGGCCTCGGCCAAAAAGTATGGCCGACCGGCCAATAAGGGTACCGACCGGCCATCAGTGATGCCGACCGGCCACCACCGATGGCCGATGGAAAGAAGGAATAGCCGATAGGCATGAGGCTTGGCCGATGGGTTGTAGGGCTGGCCAACAAGCCACCCTCTTCCATCAGAAACAAAGCCACAAGCTCTTGGTCCACAACCAAGCATAAAACATGTAACGACCCCAAAAATGCGTATAGAAAGTTATCCTTATTTAATTAGGGGTTAATGTGTTTTCTATTGGAATTGAAGAACTATCCGTTGGGTTATGCCCTTGAAACTGGAATTGGTGACCTTCCAAACAATCTGAAATTTTTCCCTCCGCTCGAGCGGAGTAGTTGGCGCTCGAGTGTACTTTTGAGGTTTCCAGTAATTTTGCAGGCGGACTGAAATTCTGGGAGTGGTGATTTTCCGCTCGAGCGTATGAGTGAGTGCTCGAGCGGGTAGCCTGGTTAAATTTGATTCTGAGGCACATGGGCTCATTTTTGATATTCTTATTAGTGTATTTGGAATGTTCTTACCTTATTTTGGGATATTGATTGAGATGATAATATGATGGTAAAGTAAGATTGGACCAAAAACTTTAATTTGAATAATTTGTTTACGATCAGCCACCACTCTTTTGCCTTTTTCTTTTTCCACACTTTGAATTTGGATGTGAGGTTAGAACCATGGGAAAGCTTATTTTCGGGGCTTCAATTTGGACACAAGAACGACCTAAAACGGAGTCCGGATGGGAGAGTTATACCTGTTCGAAGTTTTGAAATCTGTGCTGGAAGCAGGTCCGTTCGAGCGTGGGAAGCGACGCTCGAGCGTGGGACGCGAATTCAGCGAGTTTAAAGCCTGTTTTCTAGATCATTCTTCACATTTTTTATTTCCCCTCTTCTTCCCTCTCACCTCGGTCTGAAAACCCTAGGTCCTTGATCTCCAAACCTTCCATTTCCCTTAGTTTAGATCAAGATCACCCATCAAGAAGTGAAGAAGCTTGAAGATTATTATGTTCTACAGATTGGAATTTCGAGATTTTGGAGGATTCTTCTCAATCTTCTCCTTTGTTTGTTCCTCGAGGTAGGGGTTCTAATCCTCTTCAATACTTATATTGATAGATAGATTTGTGGTATTTCCATTATTTAAATGCAAAATTTCCATTTTTGAGCATGTAATGTATGGTAAGAGAAATGGGGGTTTTAAGGTTTGAAGATGTTGGGAGTTAAATTGATGAGTTAAAATGATGGATTGTAAATCCTAAATGTATAATTATTGGGAAAAGTGGAATTAAAAGTGGTGATTTAAGAAGTTGGAATTTTTGTTGACAATCCTCATTTTTCTTGAAACCCTAAGTTGATTGATGATGATAACCCATGAATTGGGCCAAATTGAAAGTAGAATAATGAAATTGAGGTATTGAATTATATGTGTTCAAGTTTAATTAGAATTTGGAAATGTTTGAAAACTATGTTTAAAATTTGTGAATGAACCTTGTTATGAACATGGCAATTCATGTTATAATGTGAAGGGAAAATTGGGGAAATAATTTATTAATGACATGGATGATATGAACTTGGTTCTGGAATGTTGAAATGAGATTCAAGGGTTTATTTTGAATTATGTTGAATTGCAAATGACTTTAATAACCTAAGTTGTGTTGACTAATATTGCATTAAATGGTGTTGTACTATGATGAATTATGTTGGAATTACGTGAATTGTGTGGGGTCAGCTACAGGGGCAGACCAAGCACCTGAATACTGTGAGTAGTAGTACCGAAATATATATCTTATCTATCATGGATAATGATTGTCACTAACCACTCTGTTCTTCATAAGTGTTACACAAATATTTATGACGATTAGAAATCAGTGTGAATTTCTATGAATATGGAAAGATTTGCGGACATCGGTATGACTTTGGAACCCTTTTGTTCTGTCAATAACAAGTATTAACCCTCTGTTATTTATCAGCGTATTACGTACTTCTTAAAGAATAAATGGAGCTTACGTTCATCCTTCAACAATGATATCTGTATGAGTCTAAGATTATTTTGTTGTGTTACATATGGACCCGAGGTCGTTTAGAATCTACGATATGAAAACAAAGGCTTAACATCATTATGTAACCCACGTTAGAATGTAAACTGTTCTGTCTTTGCTAAGTGTATTGCAATGACATGATATAACAAGAAATGCTCTATGTTCTAATATGTTACGGTTTGAATTAATGAAGAGTTGTCCACAAATGTAAAGTATTCATGACATCCGTAGCACACAGCCCTTAACCGATGCTCAACTTATAACAGAAAATATTTCTTTCAGAAAACTTGTCATATCTTGTACGGGTGGGTTATGATCAACCATGAACTATGATTTCTATTTCTGATTCAAGCTTAATGAAGAATATGTGTGAATATGTTCCTATTTATCCGATCCGTTTATGCTATATTATAACATGATATGAATTGATCGGTCTTTAAGACCTAATGAATATAAGTTGTTATGAAATGAAACAAAGTGCTACACGAAACTAAGTGCTACAATGTGAGTCATCTCTAGAATCCGTGTGAGACACCTCTTGGGTTCATATGCGCATGTTTCAAGGGCTTAATGCCAAAATATGTTTCAAGAGCTTTCATGCCATATGTTTCAAGGGCTTTCATGCCACATGTTTCAAGGGCCTTGTGCCACCATGTTTCAAGGGCTTATAGCCATCATGTTTATGTTGCAAGATTGAACCTAAGGTTGTTATGTACTTAATACAGAATCAGACTAACTATGTGAACTCTGCGTCTTTATATGCATTGCTATATGTTATGTTTCAAGTTAAGCATCATTTTATCTATGTATTACTATTCACTGAGCCCGCCTCACTCTTTGTTATGTCTGTTTCTGTAGGTCACCAATCAGGTGGTCAGTCCTAGCCATGACGCCCGCTTTCTTTTGTCAACCTTCGTATGTCCAGATACTATACAAAGCCATTGATTTTGTTAAACTGATAAGATGTTAGCTTGCTTTTTGAGTGTCTATCTAAGGTTGATGTATATAGCTTTCATGTTTTTGTATATGCCCAATGATAGGGCTGGGCCGTATATATATATGTATATAACCGATGTTCAGGTGTACGATTTAGATTTTATTTGTCTGTTAAAAGTTTGTGATCCTAGCATGATAGTAGTAGCTCAATGGAGTTTGTTTCTTTTGTCAAATTTTTTATATTTAATGCTTCCATTCAGGCCCCATATGATATATATGTATATATAATAGGTTAAGTGTATGTTTCTGAAGTGGTCATGCCCAAACTTCTAGGGGCGAGTTTAGGGCATGACAAGTGGTATCAGAGCATGAGTTGCTATCTCACACACGAATCCATTGAGCTTTAGGATGTCTAGAAAAGACTTAGGCATCCTACATTAAATTCTTAGTGTATATGAAAGAAAATGATAGCAACGTAAAAGGCAATCTGTTAACGCTAACGATTATAACCCATGTCCATTGTATATTCTTTGTGCATATGGTGAGTGGTTGTTATGCAGAATATGGCAAGACATGTAGATGGGGTTAAATCAACAGAATTGCGCAGCGGAAGCATGGTAAGGGTTCGAGCTGATCAGTAAGACAAGCTATATCTTAATAATTAAATAAGATGTATGTTATCGGTTGTTATTTGCGGATTGGAAGTTGCTTATCATCTGTTAGATGAAGTGATTAAACCCTAGGTATGGAATTTCCTAAGACTAAAGAAAATGATATAGTCTCCCTTGTCACAACAATGTTTAGATCTGTAATTTCGTGCACTTACTACATATGAGTCTTTAGATAAGATGTGTTTGTGTGCTAATTGAAATTGTGTTGAGTATGATTGGCTGTAAGAAGAAGTTATGCCTATAATGACCTCTCTTAGCGAGTGTAATTTGTTTATGGAAACCTGTAAGCTAAAATTTAAACTTTGAAATCTAAAATTTCACTTACCATTTGTAATATGTTTTGTTATGTATAAATTGTAATCCGTAATCAATATTCCTTTACATGATATGTATAAGGAAACAAAAGGCTAAGGTTGTGAAATTGTAGTGTTCTGACTTGACTAAAGGGAAAGTACAAACATGTTGAGTTCTAGAAATATGAAATGATGAGAGACATTAGAATTATGGTAGCTGACAACTCATGGAATTATTATGATTGAGATATTTGATGAACCAGCATGAAGCTAGCGATCTAGAGTTAGAATGTCAAAATTGTTACCTGGAATAGTAATAAATACAAGTCTTATGATTTGTGATCGCATAATGTTTGGAAGAATTTTATGGACGTTTAGTGATATAGGGAAGTTGTGTTTCTTTTGTGGACTGCCATTTGTCTGAAGAACATAATTTTGTTCTGATGCGTTTCCGTTCTAAACCTAACGTATTGTTAAAGATGAGATATTTGTATGAGAATTAATTCAAGGTCTGTTCCTTTATTGTGATCTACAAATAAGTGATCATTGGAATGAAACTTACGTGATCCGTGTTATTTGGAAATGTCATACCATCAATTACATCCGGTATTTTTGACAAGTATGACCTTGTATAAGTTGACCATGGACCTAAGGAATTAACGTCTTTGTAAAAGATACTTTTGTATAAATCGTGTTGAAAATGATTATGCTATACAATGTTTCATGAAATCCATATTTTGGGTTACGAAATGTTTAATATGATAAGTATTTTCTGAAATGATAAAAATGCTACGAACTTCCGACAAGTTTATGATATGATAAGTTTTCTGGATAATTTTCCCAAGATGACTAGATACGCTACAAAACTTCGAATGTTCAAGATATGACAAGTTTTCTGAAAGAAATATTTTGCTATGTATGAAAAAGTCCTTCAAAGACTCTATGTTGAGCTTCAAGCTATTCTGTCTTATATGTTATAAGTTGAATTGGAGATTGTTATGTCAAAGTTTACATCAGTTTAATACTATTGGGAATTATTCCATTATCTGATATCTTTGAAAGGTCTGATAAGTTTCTGAGTAATATCTGTGACCAACGTATTGTATGTACTTATGAATGGTTTGAAGAACTTATGCATTACATATTTTGGAAAATGTTTTTGTCCATGCTAGGAACATTTTACTAACTATGGAAC
This sequence comes from Camellia lanceoleosa, assembly GCA_025200525.1. Taxonomy (NCBI): domain Eukaryota; kingdom Viridiplantae; phylum Streptophyta; class Magnoliopsida; order Ericales; family Theaceae; genus Camellia; species Camellia lanceoleosa. The sequence continues at coordinate 24,823,511 of CM045770.1, forward strand.
AAGAATATAATAACTTTATGATAAATGTATTACGTGTTTGATGTCAAGATGTTGACTTTGAGATAAGCTAGTACTGATTTTAAATTTGAGTCTGTTAGAGATTTGATTTGAACTGATAAGTCTAATACAGATAATGAGCAAAGAGCCCCGAAATCGTTGATTTAGCACTTAATTGCTATTATGGGTCTAATTGTTATAAGAAGCATATACCCTTGAGGAATTGTGATAATGGGGGTTACTTGTGAACTTAAAAAGTTTGAATTATGTTTGATAGCTTATGAAATGATTGAGAAATGTTATATGTCCCGGACGGACCTAGACTTATGACAAGGTGAATCAAGTTTGGAGGGCCAAACTTCTTAAGGTGGGGAGAATGTAACGACCCCAAAATGAGTATAGAAAGTTATCCTTATTTAATTAGGGGTTATTGTGTTTTCTATTGGAATTGAAGAACTATCCGTTAGGTTATGCCCTTGAAACTGGAATTGGCGACCTTCCAAACAATCTGAAATTTTTCCCTCTGCTCGAGCGGAGTAGTTGGCGCTCGAGCATACTTTTGAGGTTTCTAGTAATTTTGCAGGCGGACTGAAATTCTGGGAGTGGTGATTTTCCGCTCGAGCGTGTGAGTGGGCGCTCGAGCGGGTCGCTTGGTTAAGTTTAATTCTGAGGCACGTGGGCTCATTTTTGATATTCTTATTAGTGTATTGGGAATGTTCTTACCTTATTTTGGGATATTGATTGAGATGATAATATGATGGTAAAGTAAGATTGGACCAAAAACTTTAATTTGAATAATTTGTTTACGATCAGCCGCCACTCTTTTGCCCTTTTCTTTTTCCACACTTTGAATTTGGATGTGAGGTTAGAACCATGGGAAAGCTTATTTTTGGGGCTTCAATTTGGCACAAGAACGACCTAAAACGGAGTCCGGATGGGAGAGATTTACCTGTTCGAAGTTTTGAAATTTGTGCTGGAAGCAGGTCCGCTTAAGCGTGGGAAGCGACGCTCGAGCTTGGGACGCGAATTCAGCGAGTTTAAAGCCTCTTTTCTAGATCATTCTTCACATTTTTCATTTCCCCTCTTCTTCCCTCTCACCTAGGTCCGAAAACCCTAGGTCCTTGATCTCCAAAACCTTCCATTTCCCTTAGTTTAGATCAAGATCACCCATCAAGAAGTGAAGAAGCTTGAAGATTATTATGTTCTACCGATTGGAATTTTGAGATTTTGGAGGATTCTTCTCAATCTTGCTCCTTTGTTTGTTCCTCGAGGTAAGGGTTCTAATCCTCTTCAATACTTATATTGATAGATAGATTTGTGGTATTTCCATTATTTAAATGCAAAATTTCCATTTTTGAGCATGTAATGTATGGTAAGAGAAATGGGAGTTTTAAGGTTTGAAGATGTTGGGAGTTAAATTGATGAGTTAAAATGATGGATTGTAAATCCTAAATGTATAATTATTGGGAAAAGTAGAATTAAAAGTGGTGATTTAAGAAGTTGGAATTTTTGTTGACAATCCTCATTTTTCTTGAAACCCTAAGTTAATTGATGATGATAACCCATGAATTGGGCCAAATTGAAAGTAGAATAATGAAATTGAGGTATTGAATTATATGTGTTCAAGTTTAATTAGAATTTGGAAATGTTTAAAAACTATGCTTAAAATTTGTGAATGAACCTTGTTATGAACATGGTAATTCATGTTATAATGTGAAGGGAAAATTGGGAAAATAATTTATTAATGACATGGATGATATGAACATGGTTCTGCAATGTTGAAATGAGATTCAAGGGTTTATTTTGAATTATGTTGAATTGCAAATGATGTTAATAACCTAAGTTGTGTTGACTAATATTGCATTAAATGGTGTTGTACTATGATGAATTATGTTGGAATTACGTGAATTGTGTAGGGTCAGCTACAGGGGCGGACCAAGCACCTGAACACTGTGAGTAGTAGTACATAAATATATATCTTATCTATCATGGATAATGATTGTCACTAACCACTCTGTTCTTTGTAAGTGTTACACAAATATTTATGACGATTGGAAATCAGTGTGAATTTCTATGAATATGGAAAGATTTGCGGACATCGGTATGACTTTGGAACCCTTTTGTTCTGTCAATAACAAGTATTAACCCTCTGTTATTTATCAGCGTATTACATACTTCTTAAAGAATAAATGGAGCTTACGTTCATCCTTCAACAATGATATTTGTATGAGTCTAAGATTATTTTGTTGTGTTACGTATGGACCCGAGGTCGTTTAGAATCTACGATATGAAAACAAAGGCTTAACATCATTATGTAACCCACGTTAGAATGTAAACTGTTCTGTCTTTGCTAAGTGTATTGCAATGACATGATATAACAAGAAATGATCTATGTTCTAATATGTTACGGTTTGAATTAATGAAGAGTTGTCCACAAATGTAAAGTATTCATGACATCCGTAGCACGCAGCCCTTAACCGAGGGTAATAATACCGTGGTTTAAATAATTAAGTTACAAGTTTATGTACGTTACAAGTTTAAGTATGTTATAGATTTAAGCATGTTACAAGTCCGTATGTGCTACAAGTTTAAGTATGTCATAAGTTCAAGTATGTTACAAGTTTACGCATGCTACAAGTTCATGTATGTTACAAATTCAAGTATGTAACGAATATGACTTCTAATTTCTGTTTGTGATTCAAACATATGCATATGTGTGAATTTGTTTCTGTTTATGGTATGACAATATATGTACGGTTTGGTCTGTAAAACCTATTAATTAGTGGTATGGAACAAAGTGCTACTTGGAACTAAGTGCTACATGTGAGCCACCGCTAGAGTCCATGTGAGACACCTCTTGAGTCCATACATATGTGAAAGTTATGAGGCTTATAGCCCTTGCCCGGGGGTAATAATACCGTGGTTCAAGTATGTTAAAAGATATGTTTTGCCATCCACGGTCTTGTACGGATGGTACCACCGACGGTCTTGTACGGGTGGGTTATGTTTTGCCATCCACGGTTTTGTACGGATGGTACCACCGACGGTCTTGTACGGGTGGGTTATGTTTTGCCATCGACGGTCTTATACGGATGGTACCACCGACGGCCTTGTACGGGTGGGTTATGATCAAGCATGAACTATGATTTCTATTTCTAATTGAAGCTTAATGAAGAATATCTATGAATATGTTTCTATTTATCCAATCCGTTTATGCTATATTATAACATGATATGCATTGATCGGTCTTTAAGACCTAATGAATATAAGTTGTTATGAAATGAAACAAAGTGCTACACGGAACTAAGTGCTACAATGTGAGTCATCTCTAGAATCCGTGTGAGACACCTCTTGGGTTCATATGTGCATGTTTCAAGGGCTTAATGCCAAAATATGTTTCAAGAGCTTTCATGCCATATGTTTCAAGGGCTTTCATGCCACATGGTTCAAGGGCCTTGTGCCACCATGTTTCAAGGGCTTATAGCCATCATGTTTATGTTGCAAAATTGAACCTAAGGTTGTTATGTACTTAATACAGAATCAGACTAACTATGTGAACTCTGCATCTTTATATACATTGCTATGTGTTATGTTTCAAGTTAAGCATCATTTTATCTATGTATTACTATTCACTGAGCCCGCCTCACTCTCTGTTATGTCTATTTCTATAGGTCACCAATCAGGTGGTCAGTCCTAGCCATGACGCCCGCTTTCTTTTGTCAACCTTCGTATGTCCAGACACTATACAAAGCCATTGATTTTGTTAAACAGATAAGATGTTAGCTTGCTTTTTGAGTGTCTATCTAAGGTTGATGTATATAGCTTTCATGTTTTTGTATATGCCCAATGATAAGGCTGGGCCGTATATATATATATGTATATAACCGATGTTCAGGTGTATGATTTAGATTTTATTTGTCTGTTAAAAGTTTGTAATCCTGGCATGATAGTAGTAGCTCAGTGGAGTTTGTTTCTATTGTCAAATTTTTGATATTTAATGCTTCCGTTCAGGCCCCATATGATATATATATAACAGGTTAAGTGTCCATTTCTGAAGTGGTCCTGCCCAAACTTCTAGGGGCAAGTTTAGGGCGTGACAAAACAGATAAGTTGAGAGGCTTCAAGGCAAGGCGCGCAGCCGAGACCTTCAGGAACTCAAAATGAACACGAGCACGGATGATCATCAAGTGTTCAAACGATGACTTCCAAGTCTTGAGGATGGTCAAAAATGGGGTGTCTACAGTTGCCCCTCTTTGACAGAACTTGAAAGTCACAAGATGACGGGTGTGAATATCAAAACCCAGAGACAACCCATTTTTGACAAGGCCGAAGACTTAGACAAACATACAGAACAACAAAGAGATGTGCCCGTATGCTGGGGCAAAATGCAAATGGCATGCACAATGCAAAACATAACTTACGATTATGCAAAGGGCTGTAATGAAGCATCTAGATGCAAATGTTACACAAAGAAATGCTACAGCAAACTCGTACACAAACAAATAAGCACAAACCAAACTACAACTCATGTAGAAAGGATGTAAGAAAATTATACAATTCTCACTGTGTCTCACGCGAAGAAGACTAAAAATGACTATTGAGAATACCCGAAGTCTCAAACATAACAACTCTCAGTGTATCACATGCGGGAGAGGGAAAGGTACATCCTAGCGCATGTCAAATGCGAGAGGAGAAGGGCATCCAAATGCGTGTCAAACGCGAGAGGAGAAAGGTAGCCAAGAAGTTCGAGGGAACATGAATGATGTCACCCGGAGTTCCTCTGACTGAACTGTACATACAACATTGTCTGGTTGTGCCAGCTTGAAATGAACCGTACATACAATATCATGCCTGCACAAAAACAAACTTTGACAGATACAATGGGCATGTTTGGAAGAGTTTATAAGCTGCTTATTTCAGCTTTTAGTTTAATTTAAGCTAAAATATTGTGTTTGGTGCAGCTTAAGTTAACCAACTTATAGCTTAAATCAAGCTATTTCTCAGCTTATCTCAAAAGCTGGTCAGGGAGTGCTTAAATTTTCGACTTAAGCGCAGTTGGTGCGGTGGGCTAAAATTACTTAAATGTCCTCATCAATACCCAAATATTAATATTAATTAAAAAAGAAAAAATTGTATATTTCTGAAGAAAAAGAAAAAAATCAATATTAATTAAAAAGTAAATATTAATTGGTATTAATTATTAATAAATTCATATTGTATATTTTTATATTAATTAAAAAATAAAAAATTGTATATTTCTAAAGAAAAAGAAAAAAAATCAATATTAATTAAAAAAATCAATATTAATTGGTATTAATTATTAATAAATTAATATTGTATACTTTTGTAATGAATTAATTATTAATTGATACTAATTAATAACAATTGTTGATTATTAATATTAATTGATACTAATAAAAATTAATTATTAATATTAATTTATACAATTTTAATAATTTTAGTATTAATTGATACTAATTAATAATTTTAGTATTAATTGATACTAATTAAGCAATTAATTGATACTAATTAATTTATAATTGAAAAAAATTATGACAATAATACTTCCATTACGTTTTTATCAAAGGTATCGATTTTTATATTAATTGATACTAATTAATACTAATTATATTAACTTTTATTAATGAAATAATTTTTTTAAAATTAAAACTGAAAAAAATGACAAAATAATCATTTTTATATCATATAAGGGCGGAAAGGACAATTATACAGTAAAAAGTTGTTTTACAGCTTATTAACCAAACACTACTCTGCTGCTTAAATCCAAAATCCCATAGTTGCACCAAACAGGTTAATAGCTTATGTTCGTACCTACAAGTCATAATCTGTTAAGCTATAATCTATAATCACTTTTTCACAGTTCTACCAAACGAGGCCAATATAGTAGAAACACATGTAGGTAGAACGCGCATAACAATGCAAGTGAAAATGTTGGATGACAATGCAAGTGAAACGAGCGCATAACAATGCAGGTCGAACGTGCACAACAATGCAAGTGAAAATGTGCATAACAATGCAAGTAACGTGCGTGACAATGCAAGTGATGTGTGCATAACAATGCAAGTAGAACGTGCATGACAACATAACTAAAGTGTGCATAACAATGCAGGTAACGTGCATGACAACGCAAGTGAAAAGGTGCATAACAATGCAAATAACGTGCATGACAACGCAAGGAAAGTGTGCATAACAATGCAAGTAACGTGCGTGACAACGCAAGTAAAGTGTGCATAACAATGCAACTGAAATGTGCATGACAACGCAACTGAAATGTGCATTACAGTGCAACTGAAATGGTGCATAACAACGCGAATAAAGTGCGTGACAACGCAAGTAAAGTGTGGATAACAATGCAAGTAACGTGCGTGACAACGCAAGTAAAGAAGTGCATAACAATGCAAGTAACGTGCGTGACAACACAAGTAAAGTGTGCATAACAATGCAAGTAACGTGCGTGACAACGCAAGTAAAGTGCGCATAACAATTGTAACGTGTGTGACAACGCAAGTAAAGTGTGCATAACAATGCAAGTAACATGTGCGACAACGCAAGTAAAGAAGTGCATAACAATGCAAGTAACGTCCATGACAACGCAAGTAAACAAATGCATAGCAATGCAAGTACGAGAAATGTATGCTCCATGCAACATGAAGATGCGCATTTCATGCCAGGGTGGGAAGTGCACATTCTATGCAAGCAAGGCTAAAACGTGTTCCATGCAATGTACACTCTACGCAATGTAAACACGAATACCTAGTTGACACAACGCGCACATGTTATGCAAACAGGATGATGCATGTCCAATGCAAAAGTGAAAGAGGCATATAACAAATGCAAATCTCGTGAATGTGACAAGAACACTGTAAAGCCACGCATTCAAAGATAATTTCGAATCTAGCAATATGCAAAAGGATACGAAAAAGGATACATCTTGTGCATATCGAGTGCCGCACATGGAAGACACGGTTCGAGATCATCACGGAGGTTGCTTAAGCTTCAAAAGTGTATTTTCTTGCACTTCCTTGAGAGATAAGGGTACAAATCAACAGAAAAACCCCAAACAAGGGCATTGGAGGTCCATCGGTCACAAGAGGGAACCATCGACCACCCATCAGCCACCAAACAAACTAATCGGCTAACAAAGTATCCAGCCGGCCAACAATTTGGCCGATCGGCCAAAAGTGGCAGATTCAGGGCAGTTTTGTCCATTTGCCTCGGGTCTTTAAGTATAGGGTTCCAAACCCTATTCTTTCACTTCTTCAAAGCCAGAAACCTTTCTCCTCTTGCTGTAGATCACTTTCCCCCTTAGATCCATGCTTCAAACGCATTTTCCAATGTCCCAAAAACATTTGATTCATGAAACCCTCGTTGTTTTACACACTTTGAACCGATTGAAAAGTGTGTTCGGCGCCTCTTTCTTGATTTCCACCACTTGGGGTTTGTTTCCCCCAAGTTATCCTTGGTTTTCGTGTCTTCTCCCGAGCCTTGACATTTTCTTCCATTTTTTCACCCCTCAGAGTTGACTTTCGGTTGACTTTTGGAATTCTTGCCCATTTTCCATACCCTCGACCATTTTCTCACTCTTCTCGAGATGGCAGATGATATTCCACATGGTGGGGCTCCTCCAGGGATGGAGATGGATCCCGAGTTCAAGCTTTTGCTGCTCGGCATTCGGCCTTTCGACCCAGCATCTTATGACCCTAACGTACACGTATTGTCTCCCGACAGTATTCGCCAGTTCAGGAGGTTCGCGCGAGGTGCTCCGGAGGACCTCTTGCTATGCAAGCCGAAGTCGCACTTATCCTATGGTGCTGCTGAGGTATACTTTTCCTCTTTACTCTCTGCAATATAGGTTATACGTCCTAGATAGCCAACATCACTCTTCATCTGATTAACCCGAACACATTTGTATATCACATGCTTAGTTCATTCTGAGCACAATCATACACTGTATTTCTGACAATTTGAACTCATACATTCACTACATGTCTATCAATTCTGAGCATATGCATACACTGTATTCTTGACACTGCTTCGCATCTGTTTGTCTTGAACACAGGGAGATTCTCATGCCTTCTGGGGTTATGGGAACACCATTGCACGAGATTGGTATATGGAGTTACCCGATGAGGTTCGTCACATCGTCGACGAGGCCAGTTTTGGCATATTCTACGCGGGACTCTCGCGCCTCACTGTGAGTCGGCCTCTTCTAGGTGCCTTAGTGGAGAGGTGGTGGGACACCACCGATTCCCTCCACCTTTCTGCAGGAGGGGAGATAACGATGACTCCCTTTGACTTCTCCATGCTCACCGGCATCGGAGTAGGGGGTGATCCGATCCCTTTCGACACTGATATGGGTGAGTGGGATGCCACTCAAATCTACTTGCTGTGGACTCCCCACCTCTCTCTTGACCAGGGTTCGTAAGATATTCATGGCTCGCCAAGCAGTTCAGCGTGGAGACGTCGACGACTCGTGAGGAGGTCGAGCACTATGCCCGGGGGTTCTTCATGTACTTGTTGGGCACTACTCTATTCACCGACCGGGCGAACACCATTGGCCTCTATCTGCTGAGCGTACTAGTAGACGTGACTCGCATTTGGCGCTATGACTGGGGCAACATAGGCCTGGACACACTGTACGGATATATGAGTTCCTCATCTCGCTAGAGTGGGCACTTGCTAGGAGGCTACTAGCAATCCTAGGAGGTACATCTTTCCCTTTTGCTTTACAGTTTTGCTTTACATTATCTGTACACCATGCACACTGCATACACACAATCTGTTTTACACTAGTTGTACACTGCACACATTGCACAAGACACTGCACATCATTCTCTGATTTATCTCAGATATCGCCATCTTGAAAAACATACTCATCATTACTCTTCAAGATTCTCAGAGTTGTGGGTATATGCCTACTTCCCGAGGCTTGCCCCAGTGCCGGATGTAGAGACGCCCTCCATGGTCCCATATTCACATGGGTACGATGTGCGATGCAAGCGGAGGCAGCGAGAGTCTTTCTCATTCTTCCGCCGATACTTTGACACTGTAGCCGCAGCAGAGGTATTTCATACCTTACAGTTCATTTGAGCTTTACTTTATGTTGTACTTTCAATAGCAGATAACAACCTGTATATCCATCATTTGCAGATCACCTGGCAACCCTGGGCAATGTTGCCCGATGCAGTTAGAGACCGGTATATGGGCGCTCGGGAGACTTCCCGATTCCGGGTTTTGCTTGAGGGTCCAGTCTATCGGGCGTGGTATTTGGGTGAGCGCTTCCTGTGTCAGAGCCTTGGTTTACCCGAGCTGGTGGTTCCGGTGCCGCCTCCTTCACACATGAGGCAGACAGAAAGGTACACCCCACAAGAGATGGCCGATTTCACGATTGGCTGGGATGCAGACTTCTTCGGAGCTGACGGGGACTACACCGTCTTCATCCAGACATGGCTTATGCAACCTTTGGCCAGTGTTCGCTGAGGTGAGAGAGAGAGAGACCTACAGCCACAACAGGAGGAGTGGGAGGATCCTGGGCAACCCAGGCCCATGGTAGGAGGGGTTCAAGGAGGGGACTGAGGGTAGAGTGGCCAGACCTGCCCACTACTATGACATACCGGGACAAGCTGGAGAGACTTATCAGATTCCCATCGCTCCTTCCCCAGCTGATCAAAAGCTCTTCGGAGTTCGAGGCTCGACCTCGGTATATGCTATACTTTACATTCGGTGCATTCATTTCCTTTCAGTTGATATCCCACTGATTACTAATTACCTCAACACTTTTGTAGACTTCCATAGAGTACACTGGGTAGGCTCTGGAGTTGTCGGCTTCGGTGATGGGGATGCTGCAGAGGAGCATGGACCTGCTCAGTATTTACAGTATTCCAGTAAGTTCTTTCAACCTCCGTCCCAAAACCCTCTATAATCTGCTCCATACTGATCTGATGCATCACATTATCAACACTGCATTTGATACACCACACTCATATACCACTCACGGCATTGATACACTACATCTCATATATTGGCCCCGGCCCTTATACACTGCAATCATTCACCACTCACGGCGTTCAAATACTGCTCACAGCGTTTATACATTGTAATCATATACTGTATTTGATACCATACTCAGCTTCGCATAGCGTAACTGATGCATTTTCCAAATTGTTCTTTTCAGGCCCCATTCCAGATACCAGGCACTGCGGGCGCCTCAACGGGACCTTCAGTGCCTCCCCGAGCAGCAAGGGAAACAAGATGAGGGACTTCAACGCACAGCCGGGCGTGCTCACACTGGGAGTAGTTCGCGGAGGCCTGCCCCAGATGATGATGAGTCTGATGAAGAGGCAGTGAGTCCACCGTCAGAGTTATCTCAAGATGGAGACGAGGCTGGAGATGGCTCGGATTCAGACGCTGGTAACGGAGCTGACAGTGGTAGTTCCGAACCTTCGTCGAGGAAGAGGACAGGAAGGACTTCCCACTATTGAGGCGACTGGCGCTGATTCAGATGTTTTGTTTTTGCTTTATATCTCTTTTTGCCTGTAGTTTTTTTTGCACATTGTACAGCCTCAGGCAGTTTTATTTTCTTTAAAACTTTGTACTTTTGCAAAAAGAAACCATGATGGAATAAAAAATAGCTTTTTTATTAAAAAAAGTGTTACATTTGTATTCTACGCATCGCATCGCATCGCATTACATCACACAGCATGTAAATGAGATTGAACTTTGTTTGAAAATTGCACACTCGAATTGCATTGCCTTAATCAGGTAGTGAACCAACTGACAACTGAAAGAACAAAACAACTTGATAAGCAAAACAAGGACTTGATATGCTAACCAAATGTAAATACAACTCGATAAGCAAGACAAGAACTTAATAACAACGCAAAATACAACTCGATAAACAAAAATTCAACAACTCGATAAACAAATTGAAGTAACACAGGCACGACTTCACAAAATCGTCACAAAAAAGGCACTTGAAGTGGAACAAGACATAAGTTCTCAACACTCCCAAGGCATGGACAACTCAGAGAACAAAAGGAGAGGCCATGGGCCATAGTAGAAGGCCATCGGCCACATGAAATGGCCATCAGCCACCAACACTAGCCGATCGGCTACTAAAGATGGTCGGTCGGCCATAAACGTAGAAAGTGCCCAGATTGTTGACACCTGTCCTCCACTCAACGCCTTATCTTCTACAAAAGCCTCAGCTTCAAAGTTTCTCCATTTCAACATTATTTTTGCACCAAATGAAGGCATTTCTTGTCTAAAATCTCACAAATTGGATTGCTAACTTGGATGGCTCGAAAAAGCTAAATTTTTTGGGCTTCAGAATAAATGCACTATTCACGTTGAGCTGCACCCCGCTGTATTTTCCGTTCCTTCATGCCGCGGCAAGGTGCTGGAATCCGATTACGCACGTTTTTAGCTTTGGCGGACAAGAGATATGTCCAACTTTCGAAGACTTCCAAGCTTTGATGGAGTCCGAGCGTAAGGAAGAGATCTTGCCCCAATTCCGTTTGAGCCACGTCCAAGCCTTAGTACGGATGTGTGGGCTCACTTTGCAGGATGCTCAATCTTTGCTCTGCGACGGAGAACTGGACATTTCGAGCTTGATTCGTCATTTTTCTGACGCCGGTGACCGCGACGATCACCACTGGCAGGGTTTTCGACGACATGCCCTCTACTTGTGCATGTTGTCTCATTTCTTGCTTATCCATGGCTTCGGAGGCTCTAGCGTCCATTTGATTGAGGCTGCCCAAGGCTTAAAAGAGGGCAAAACCTGTATTGCCATGGCGCTAGCTGAGACATTGATGGGTTTGGATGCTTTTCATCACCGGGAGACGACTAGATTCGCGGGGAGCCAACTACTGCTGCAGGTAATGTTTCCCACCCCATCTCAGATATATTTCTCACATCACTCGGCCCTCAAGCTCGGTTTTTTTCTCAAAACCCTTTTCTCACTTTTCTCTTCACGTACACCACTCTATTCTTTAATCTCTCATTTTTCATCCCTCCCCAGATATGGCTGATGGATAAGTTGAAGGTTGTGGACTCATGTCCAGCATATTCAGCTCGCAGCTACTTCTTCTGGCGACGTCTAGTCGATGCCCCCGATGAGGGATGGTGGTGCGTATGGATGTGCAGTCTATCTGTTGTCAACATTGCTTGGCGTTACCCCTGGCTCAATCTGTCGACGATGAGTTACAGTATGTCTTACCAGCCTGGGATTCAGTTGATCGGCCTGACACACTGTGTTTTTTACTTCCCATTTCGAATCTGGCATCAATTTGGACATGATTAGACTTGCCCGGAAGAAGGGATAGAGTACCTTGCCACATTTCCAGTCCTAGGCACACAGCCGGCTCGATATGCCACAGCATGGAGGACGAGTGAGCTTCTGGCCCCCGCTCCCACTTTCAGTTGCACCCTCTCTGATGAGTGCATAGCTTGGCTTGATGAGGAGGCGCAGGTTGGGCCTACTTTGGCATCAGAGGCTTCCACAAGCTCTGGGAGGGGACGCAGGAACACCTGATTATGCCCCGAATTTATTTGCTTTAATCAGTACTTTCAAGTTTTCTTGATGACTATAATAAAAAGCAACTTCAATTTGTATTCAAGAGTAGGAGAACTCTGTACTGAAATCAATGTAATTGAAGATTATGGGTACTGAAAATTTTTCGTTTGGTCCAAAAATGGTCTAAGTCGTAAAAAGATTAATTTGAGCAAAATCAACTTTTATTAAAACTTTTCAAAACCATTTTCGATATGGATCACAACTGGACACGCCCGAGATCGATCACTAAGATGTACAACCCCGAATCCAGCAACTGGAAAGTTGTCCCTAGTCTGAATAGCCCTGCACCGGAGATCACAACCGAGCTCTTAAATGCAGAATAGACAAAGATGACCAACATGGTAACACGGACAAAGTTGATTTGGAAGTGTTTATGGCTGGACTTCAGAATGAAGTTGCCTACGCATCCCAAAGATGGGAATCAAGCCTTACGTAGTTCGGCTCAGGTTCACTTGTGTATTAACCCTCTCCTTTTGTGCTCTAACTTTTGCCAAGGCCACCCATTCTGGGTTTTCAACCTTGCTAGCTCAGTTTTTATTATTTCAAATTTTTCATGCTCTAACTTTTGCCTAGGTCGTCCTTTCTGGTTTTCGGCCTAGCGAGCCACTCAGGGATAGTATTTCTTCAACTTGTCCATGTTGATCAGTTAAGAGAACTCAAGGCCATCTAAATCCATCAGAATGACAGCTCCACCTGACTAGATAAACTTGATGATGTAAGGGCCAGTCCAATTGGATCTGAACTTGCCCCTAGGGTTGTGGATGGGAGCTCGGTTGTCTTTGAGCACTAGATCCTCCTCTTTCAAATTCTGGGACTTAACTTTCTTGTTGAAAGCCCTGGAAATTCTTCATTGATAACCCTGGACGTGATACAATGCTTTCAGCCTTCTTTCATCAAAGAGCATGAGTTCTTCGAACCTGCTTTGCTGCCAATCTGCCTCAGCTATCTGACACTCAGCCAATACCCATAATTACGGAACCTTAACTTTGATAGGCAGAACAGCCTCCATCCCATAAACCAAGGAATACGGAGTTGCCCCAGTAGAAGTTCGAATTAAAGTCCGGTAGCCCTAAAGAGCAAATGGTAGCTTATCTGGCCAGTCCCGGTAGGTTTCCACCATCTTCTGCAGAATGTGCTTGATGTTGTTGTTTGCGGCCTCAACTGCTCCATTAGTTTGCCGCCGATATGTAGATGACTTATGAAAAGTCACGTTGTATTTCTCCAACAAGTCGATCACCTCCTTGTTGAAGTGGGAACCATTATCCGTAATAATCTCATTCAAGACCCCGTAGCGACAGATGATGTTGGTCCTGATGAACTTAGCGACATGCGATGCCTTCAACACCGCATAAGATTAGGCCTCAACCCACTTTGTAAAGTAGTCTATCGCTACCAGAATATACTCATGCCCGTTGGACCCCTTCTGAGTGACAACCCCAATTACATCAATCCCCCAGACTGAAAACGGCCATGGCAAAGTCATGTTGTACAGCTTCGACGGCGGAATGTTCATGCGATTTGCATGGATCTAACATTTGTGGCATCGCCGAACAAAGCCAATACAATCCTCCTCCATGGTGGACCAGTAATAACCCTATCTAAGGAACTTCCGGGCTAGCATCACCCCATTCATGTGCGCTCCGCACTCTCCTCCATGGATGGCCTCCATCAGGCACTTGGATTCTTCAACATCAACACACAGTTTATGCATCCCGAGATGACCCCTCTTGTACAGTTTACCTCCGCAGACGATGAACTAAGCAGCCATTCTTCGTATTGCCCTCTTATCTTTGGCATTTGCCCCTGGTGGATATGCTTCATTTTCCAAGAAGTTCCAGACGTCATAATACCAGGGGTTCTCATCTTGTACCTCATCTATGGTAGCAATCAGCTCGTAGGTCGGCACGACTTTCTGTTCAATGATGATCGAATGCATCCAGACTCCAAAAGGGATGTCTGTCATAGAAGATAGAGTTGCTAATGAATCAGCAAACCTGTTGTTCTCTCTTAACAGATGAGCGAAATTCAGTTTCTCAAACCGAGGAATCAGAACGCCCAAGGTCTGGTGATAGATTCTCATCTTTTCTTCTTTAACTTTCCAATCTCCTTTAGCTTGAGATACAACAAGGTTCGAGTCCCCGATGACATCCAACCGTTTTGCCCCTAGTTCTAGGGTGACTTTTAGTCCAGCAATACATGCCTCATATTCTTCCTTATTGTTCGATACTTTGAACCAGAGTTTGAATGCTAGAGGTATGCGGGAATTGTCGGGTGCTATCAGCAACACCCCTATCCCATACCCATATTGGTTTGACGCTCCGTCAAAGTACATCGTCCAATTCTCTTCTTTGACATGTAGAATGGTCTCGTCTGGGAATAGATACTCAACTGCTTCATCTCCTTCAACTGGGTGGTCGGCTAGGAACTCCGCTACCGCTCTCGCTTTCACTGACTTGCGCGTCATGTACTTCAGATCAAATTCGGAAAGCTGAAGCAACCAATGGGCTAGCCTACCCGTAAGCGTCGATTTCTCGAAGAGATATTTGATGGGATCTAATCTCGAAACCAGTATTATATAGTGAGCTAACAGGTAGTGCCTCAACTTCCTGGTAGCCCATACCAAGGCCAGACAAGCCTTCTCCAGCGGAGTGTAGCAGGTCTCGTAATCCAGCATTTTCTTGCTCAGGTAGTAGATAGCCTTCTCCACTCTGTCCTCAGACTTTTGTGCAAGCATGCAGTCCATTGTCGTTTCAGTCATTGACAAGTACAGAATCAACGGTTTCCCCGGCTTAGGCGGTGACAACACAGGTTGGTTCTGTAAATATTGCTTGATCTGCTCGAAAGTGACTGGGCATCGATCGTCCCATTGGAACTTCTTTCCTTTCTTCAGGAGACCAAAGAGTGGTTCACAAGACAAGGTTAATTTTGCAATAAGTCTTATGAATTGCACTTTACCCAAAAAACCTCACACCTCCTTTTCAGTCCTTGGTGGTGGCATTTCTAAGATGGCCTTAATTTTAGAAGGATCGACCTCGATACCCCTTTGTGTGATCAAGAACCCCAGCATTTTCCCTGCTGTAACACCAAATGTATATTTCTGAGGATTCAACCACAACCGATACTCTCTGATCCGTTGGAAGAAATTCTGCAAGGCGGTGTAGTGGCCCTCTCTTTCCTTGGACTTGACAATCATGTCGTCCACGTACACCTCAACCTATTTATGGATCATATCGTGCAAAATTGTGGTCACAGCCCGTTGATACGTAGCCCCAGCATTCTTCAGCCCAAACGGCATCACCCTATCACAATAGGTTCCCCACGGGGTGGTGAAAGCAGTCTTCTCCCTGTCTTCGAGTGCCATCAAAATCTGATTATAGCTTGAAAACCCATCCATGAACGACAGTAGTGCATGCCCAACAGTGAAATCCACTAACTCGTCGATATGCGGCAGAGGAAAGTCGTCCTTCGGACTGGCTTTATTCAAATCCTTGAAGTCCACGCATATCCAAATTCTGCCATCCTTCTTCGACACCGGAACTATATTGGCCAACCAAGTTGGGTATTCCGATACCAGCAGGAACCCTGCATCAATTTGCTTGGTGACCTCTTCTTTGATCTTCAAAGCCCAGTCCGAGCGGATCCTTCGGAGCTTCTGCTTAATAGGTCAGGCCTCTGGGTTAAGAGAGATTCGGTGCTGTACAATCTAAGGATCGATCCCAGGCATGTCTTCGTAGGACCACGCGAAAACGTTTTTGAAATCTTTTAATAAAGCGACTAAGCGCTCGCACTCCTCCGAAAACAACGTGGACCCGATCTGGACGAGCCGTGGGTCCTTCTCAGTACCAACATTAATTGTGGTGATTTCATCAACCAAAGGTTTGACAAACCTCTCCTGCTCTTGATCAATCAAACGTTGTAAAACCGGAGGAATTTCTTCCTCGTCGTTTTTATCAAAATTTTGAAAGTCTTGATTAATGGGATAAATTAAAGGCACAGAAAAGTACTCGGAAGCCACAGTCGTACCATTCTCATTAATAACATCCAGTCCGCCTGATTCCTCTATAATAACATACTCAAAGAAAAAAGAAAAAGACGACATGAACAGGACAGTGGCATCCGGGTTATCACCCCCAAGAATACCGGACTTCGACTCAGACAAGCTGGAACCTGATTCCGACTCTACAGACTCGGTGGAATCAGATTCCGGCTCACTACCTGACCCGATACTACTCGATAAAAGGCCCTCCTCGTATTGCCAAACGAGGGAGGGTGCGATGGATGCATCCAGAATGTTTGAAGATGAGCCCACAGCCGCTTCATTCCTGATCATGGAAACTAAGAAGTTATCCCCCAAGCACTCCGGTATGATCTGAGGATCTGCAAGGAGACAAGCCAGCACTACCCCCATTTCAATTTCTGTGCTCTCTGAATCCTCCTCCTTGCACTGCTTAGCCTCAACTGGTGGGCCTCTGGGTTCTTTTATGTCACTCAATACTAAATAAATTCATAACGTGAACATAAAAATTTAAAGCTTTTAATTGGCATGGTTGTAAATGATTGTTCATTCAGTTGCTTCACTATAATAATTCTAGGAATATTTATCAATAAATCCCATCTCACAAACTGTTAAACCAATCAGTCACAACTTTATTCTTTTGTTCCGGTAAGTCCTACTAGTGGGGAGGTTTGTTTCTTTCTGATCCTATTTTCCATATTTGGCGTCATTGTGTGGATGGTTGTACCCTTTTTTGTTATGTTTCGATCTTGTGTTGCCAGATCACGTCATTCTGTGGATTTTGTGGGTGTTACAGTTTGTAATTTTAATGTTATGTGTATAAACGTTTCAGCCTTTTGGACTTAGGATTTTCAGTGGTGTGGGTGGGTGATTTAGTGGCGGCTGTGTGACGGACTGATATAGAGAGTATAACCAAAGTCGATACGCCGTTGGTTCAAAGGTTTGTCTTCTTGTTTGGATAGCATTTACGTTTTATATCGTTTTGGGTTTTGTATGTATTGGTGGAAGGGGCTGCTGTACAATGGGTGTGGTGGGGGGTTATATGGTGCATTTTTTGGGGTTATTTTTTGTGTTACAAAGGTATGTCCTGTTATTTGTATATTTTCTACTGTGAGTGTGTATTGCATTATGTATTGGTGTAAGGGAGTTGTGGAGGGTTATGTGGGGCATTTTTTGGGGTTGTTTTCTGCACTATGTGTGGGGATGTGGATGTAGAAATCAGGTTGTGTTTTAATGGGTATGGGTTTTCAAGATGTGGGTTACGCGGCAATCAAAAACCACATCAGTCTTCTACAAAAACCCTTAGTGAACTTTTTGGGTGTGTGACAATCAATTGTGTGGCACGTGACCCACCACATGCCGTTTTACCTCATCTGTGCCACACGCGCATGCGAATGTACAACAAACATTACACAATAACTGATGGCAATTGCGTCCTTTGACAACAGATAGGACTAAACGGAGCACTAGAAAACATATGGGACTAATTGGATTATAAGATCAACATTTAGGGTTTATTGGTAAATTTCCCATATTTAAATCACATTTGTTTTTAAAAAAAATTAACAATAATTATAATGTTAGGAATAATTATCTATTTTTTAAACAAATATAATTCAAATATATAACTACCAATTTTTTATCATCTTTTTTTTTTTTTTGCATAAATATTATATTTGAATAATTAAATTCGACTCTAAATTGAGTCCACAAAGCCTAAACATCATTTCAAATTAGTTAAATTATAAATACACCTATTGAAATTTGCTTAAAAAACAAATCGCCCTTGTAATTTTAGAACATACATGTCACTTCCTGAGATTTATAATTTCATAGCAAATCGTCTATTTTATTAATAAATCATCAAATCAATTAATAATTTTTAATGATATTATAAATATATTTTAATTAATAATTTAGATTATTTTATTTTATAATTATACATGAGAGTAGTTATAAATTTAATTTTTTTAGTTAATAATATTAAATAAAAAATTATGACATTAGAGTATTTATAATTTTTCAAATCACATGAGATAATTTAAATTTTATATAAATCTCACAAGATGTATTTGTGATTTATCCATCAAATTAAAATGATCAATTTTAGATAATCTAAACACATTTAAAACAATTAAATTCATTATATAATTGTATATGAAATATATTATTATATATTAATAAGAATTACATCGTTCTAAATCAAGAAAATTCCATAATTATATATGAAATATATTGTTAGTATAGGGATTATTAAATTATTTTTGGGTAAATTACTAATGTTAACTTAAATTATAAATTACCCATTATGGTTCTAGAAATTACATTATGCCCCCTAAGGTTTCTAATTTTCTAACAAAGAGGTCCTTTTATTAATAAATCATTAAGTTAATTAATAGTATTTAATAATGTTAAAAAAATTTATTTCAATTAATAACTCGTATAATTTTATTATTATATAGATAAATAGTTAGAATTTCACTTCTTCAATTAATTTTGTTAAATAAAAATTTTGACAATATAATATTTGTATTTTTCCAATTCGCAGAGGGTAATTCATATTTTAAGCAAACTTTAAGAGGTGTATTTATAATTTGTTCTAAATATAAATTATATTTATAAATGTTTTGTTTTAAAATAGAAAGTCACCATTAAACTATATCATTATGTTTGAAAATCTTATATAAAATTTAGGGAGATGTTTTTTTTTAAAAATTATTAATCCATAAAATATTCTTATATTCCAATAAATCCTATCATTTGAACATTTCATCTATCAAATCCTAATTTTCATATTTAAGATAGCAACTCGTGATCTGATACCACTTGTCACACCCCTAACCCGCCCCTAAAAGGTTCGGGCATGACCTAATCAGAAACAGTCAGAATGACTTGTTATGAATAACATTAGGAGCCTGAGCGGAAGCATTAAATTTGAAAACAACATGCAGACACATCCATTGAGCAACTACCAAAGAGCCAGGACCATTTTGGAATTCAGCATAAAATGAACATACAGACAGAATTAGGTTACATACGCATTTACAAATCCAGCACAGAGTTTGGGCATACAAAACGTTAAGTACAATAGTTTTAACCAGCAAAACATGGTACAAAGATTATAAGGACAAGTAAAACTGGTCTAGTATGTAAGGGTTCCTTCAAGTGCCTGGTTGCTCTTAGGCTGACAAAAATGCATGAAACGATGCTAGGGTGGTGCTCCAAGCCGGCTTCCTACAGAATTAGACAAAATTACAGAATGAGACAAGCTCAGTGAATAGTAGTACTTGAACAATTAAATCACAATGCGTAATAGTACATATCCAAATTTAAGTACGAAAGTAAGTCTGATAGGGTTTTGCTTTCAGAACGGCTCTTGGCCCTTATATAATCTTAACAGATTGGCCTATTGGCCCAGAATTATTAGATTGGCTTTTCAGCCCAGGTTAGCCTTACGGCCCAGTATAACCTTTCGGCCCAGATAGCCTTTCGGCTCGGATACACAGGTGTGTATGTATATTATTCCAACACTCCAACACATAGGTTCCTACCATAACTTACGGAAAACAGAAGGTTATTAACGGATATTACTGATACATAAATGTATATTTAATGCACTATTACTCACAGTGTTGTGGTAGTGTACTAGTTCCTTCTGGAGTGTGCCCTGTACACAATAACTGATAAATTAGTATTATTCCTTTTTAAATCTTGAAGAAGTCATTCTATGTATCACCACATTTCTTACGAATTTAAACCATCTTACACTCATCAGAAAAATATTCTAAAAACACCGGTGAGTCAAGCACGCAAAACTGAATGAACACTTTTTTTTTCCCTGCAAAACAGTCCTCCGCTCGAGCGCCAACTTTCCCGCTCGAGCGGACAGTACAATGTGATTAAAAAAATGCTGCGAGGTCGATTTTTACGCTCGAGAGGAAATTCCTCCGCTCAAGCGGACAGAGTAATTTTCAGAAGAACTGCTGAGAGGGTGCATTTCCCGCTCGAGCGGCCATGACCTCCGCTCGAGCGGCCATACGATCCAGATTCAGGGCAGTTCGATTTCAACTCAAAATTTAGCAATCAAGCTTCATTTTTCATGCAATCAAAGGTTAAACTCATGCAATACTTCAACCTAACAACACCATAACATGGATTCTACCTCAATTATGATAATTTAAACTAATTTGGAGGCTTCAACAAGCCATCACTTCCTTAAATTCCATGCTACACTCAAGTTCTTCAAACATGGCACATGACACCAACATATTTCCATGGAAAGATGATATAAAATCAAGGATTGAGGTATAAATTCATACATCACCCAATTAAAGTGTCAAAGTAGACAATTATTGACAAAAAAACTCATAGATCAAACATGTATTATCCATGAACCAAACACAAACATAACTTCAATTCCTAAGTTATGAATTACCTTGAGTTTAATCACACAAATCTAACAATTTTGCCAAGCTTTCTTGGTGATTCACGTTTTTCCCCAATTCCTCTTCTTCACTCTCTCTTTTTCTTCTCCCTTGGAGTCCCACGTTTTTTTTTTGGTCATAGGCTCAATAAGTCTTAGGGATAAATATAAACACAAGCATGCATATAAGACGAAATTCAATCGCTTTACCATGCCGAAATGAAAATTTCACAAAAAATCCCATTAGTGCTTAAAAATCATGTAGATTCCAAATATCGAATCAATTTCTGAACATTAAGTCTCTAAGGTGTCCAATTTCAGATTTAAATAAGTCAAGTGTAACAGATAATGTTCTAATTCAACAGATAGAGATCCATATTTCTAGGTTCCATGCAATTTACCATACATTCACATAGAATTTCACAATAGGCATTCTAAGACACAAAATAGAGAACTGGAAAAATACCAGAATCGGGTCGGGGTATTACACTCTCCTCCCCTTAATTAAGTTTGGTCCTCCAAACTTGCTTTTACCTTAGGACGTAAACAGATGCGGATATTGACTTTGCATTTCATCTTCTTTTTCCCAAGTTGCTTCAGTTCCGTAGTGCTCTTGCCACTCCACTTTTACCATTGGAATTTCTCAGTTCCGTAACTGTTTTGCCTGACGGTCCAGAATTCGAATTGGTTTTTCCTCATATGTTAACTTGTCAGTTAGCTCAATTTGATGATAATCAATGATATGAGATGGATCCGGAAGATACTCTCGGAGCATAGAAACATGAAATACGTTATGAACCTGACTCATATGTGGTGGAAGGGCGATTCGGTAGGCTACTGGACCTACTTTTTGTAAGATCTGAAAGGGACCAACATATCGGGGTGTTAGCTTACCCTTTTCCCCAAATCTTGGGTGTCCTTTTATTGGGGTAACTTTCACAAAGACATGACCGTTCTCATCAAACTCCAAATTCCTTCGTCGGTTATCTGCATAACTCTTCTGTCTGCTTTGAGCAGTTTTCAATCTTTCTCGAATAATTCTAACCTTCTCAGTTGTCAACTGGACAATTTTCGGTCCTAACAAGGGTCTATCTCCCACCTCAGTCCAACACACAAGTGAGCGACACGGTCTTCCATACAGGGCTTCATAGGGTACCATTTTCAATACTCGAATGATAACTATTATTATATGCAAATTCAATCAGCAGCAGATGAGTTTCCCAACTGTCTTGAAAATCTAGAACACACATTCGAAGCATATCTTCTAGCGTCTGAATCGTCCTCTCGAATTGTCCATCAGTTTGAGGGTGGAAAGCTGTGCTAAACTTTAATTCTGTACCCATTGCATTCTGTAAACTTTGCCAAAACCTTGACACAAATTTTGGATCTCTGTCTGACACAATTGAGACCGGAACACCGTGAAGCCTTACAATTTCATTCATATAGATCGTAGCAAGTTTGTCGGCATTATATTGAGTTTTCACAGGCAAGAAGTGGGCGGACTTAGTTAATCGGTCAACAATGACCCATATAGAATTCATACCCCGAGACGTCCGTGGCAAACCTACAATAAAATCCATAGTTAGGTGTTCCCATTTCCACTCCGGAATTGGAAGGGGTTGTAATAACCCTGCGGGTTTCTGATGTTTTGCCTTTACTTGCTGGCATTGCAAACACTTAGAAACAAACTCTGCTATTTCTCTCTTCATACTTGACCACCAAAAATTTTGCTTCAAGTCTCGGTACATCTTGGTATTTCCTGGGTGTATTGAAACTCTCGAGGCATGTGCTTCCTCCATTAACTTCCGTTTAAGTTCTACCACATTAGGGACACACACTCGATTTTGAAATTTAAGTACAGAGTCTGTCAAAGTGAACCCCAGTTTCTGTTTTATCTCCATTTCATCACAGATCTTCTTCAAAGCACCATCCTCCATTTGACGTAACTTAATCTCCTCAAGTAATGTCGGTTGAGCCATCATTGCTGCCATCGCTGCTCCTTGACCAGGTGGCACCAAGTCGATATCCATTTTGTTCAGGTCACTTAACAATTCCTTTCCCTCCATTAATAAACTTGCCAAAATCCCCACATTTTTCCGACTAAGCGCATCTGCTACTGTGTTGGCTTTACCAGGATGATAGTGGAGCTGTAAATCATAATCCTTGATGAGTTCTAACCACCGTCGTTGGCGCATATTCAACTCTTTTTGGGTGAACAGGTATTTGAGACTTTTATGGTCAGTATAAATATCACAAGAAGTTCCATACAGATAATGCTGCCAAATCTTTAAAGCAAAAACGACTGCAGCTAGTTCAAGATCATGTGTGGGGTAATTTTTCTCATGAGGTTTAAGCTGTCGAGAGGCATAGGCAATAACCCTTCCATTTTGCATAAGCACACAACCAAGTCCCTTATGTGAAGCATCACTATAAATCACAAATCCCTCGGTACCGGATGGTAGTGCAAGGACCGGGGCTGTAGTTAACTTTGTTTTTAATTCTCGGAAAGCAGACTCCCTCAGCTCAGTCCATTCAAATACAATACCCTTTTTAGTTAGCTGAGTAAGTGGCACAGCAATCTTAGAAAAGTCCTGAACGAACCTCCGATAATAGCCGGCTAGTCCCATGAAACTACGCACTTCAGTCACATTAGTCGGGGTTGGCCAGTTTACAATTGCCTCAATCTTACTTGGATCAACAAAGACTCCCTCCTTAGTTATGACATGCCCCAGAAATGCCACTTCATGTAGCCAAAATTCACACTTCTTTAGCTTTGCGTACAACTTCTTTTCTCGGAGGGTTTGAAGGATTCGATGAAGGTGATTTTCGTGAGCCTCTGCATTTCTTGAATAGACAAGGATATCATCAATAAAGACTACTACAAACTCATCCAAATAAGGTTTGAAAACCCGGTTCATCAGATCCATAAATGCCGCTGGTGCGTTTGTAACTCCGAAAGGCATAACCAGAAATTCATAATGACCGTATCGAGTGCGGAAGGCTGTCTTCTCAATATACACAGCTTTAACCTTCAATTGATGGTATCCGGATCGTAGATCAATCTTGGAAAAGACCTGTGCCCCTTGTAATTGATCGAATAAATCATCGATTCGCGGTAAGGGATACTTATTCTTGATTGTTACTTTATTAAGCTCCCGGTAGTCTATGCATAATCGAAGTGTTCCATCTTTCTTTTTCACAAACAGGATTGGTGCACCCCATGGAGAAACACTCGGGCGGATAAACCCCTTATCCAATAGGTCTTGCAACTGAATCTTCAATTCTTTCATTTCAGCCAGTGCCATTCGATACAGAGTTTTAGAAACGGGTTGAACTCCCGGTAACACTTCAATCGTGAACTCGATTTCACGGTCCACTAATTCTCCTAGCAATTCCTTTGGAAAGACATCCGGAAACTCACATACAACTGGGATCACATCAACATTTTCATTCACCACTAGCTCTTCCACAACACCACATAAGTACCCCTGACACCCCTTTTTAAGTAATTTGCAAGCCTTGGCTGCAGAGATCACACACGGTGGTGGCGTCACTTCCTGTCCTTGAAAAATAGTTTCCGATTGACCCGGAGGGTGGAATTTAATTTGTTTCCTTAAGCAGTCTATAGTAGCACCGTAGTCACCCAACCAATCCATTCCCAAAATAATATCAAACGAAGTCATATCAAGTGGTAATAAATTAGCATACACACAAACATCTCCGATGAGAATTTCACAAGCAGAATAAATAGAAGTACAGATCATAGAATTTCCCATGGGTGATGATACGCACAACACATAGGTCAACTCTTCCTCAGGTTTATCTAAGTTCTTCGCAAATAGTTTTGACACAAAGGAACAGGTAGAGCCAGAATCAAATAAAACATAAGCAGAATGGCCATAAATCATAAGTGTACCTGATACCCTTTGTTGTTGCATGCAGACATCTCCCGGAACCAACGCAAATACTCTACCTTGTCTCGTAGTATCCTTGTTATTAGCCGGTTTGACAGTCGACTTGGCATTGGGAGTCAGTGTCGACCCTACTGAACTTGTGGCGGCCTTATTACCCGTTTGTTGGTTCTTTTGCGGACAATCTTTTATCAAATGCCCCGTCTTGCCATACCGAAAACATGCCCCAGACAATCGGTAACACACCCCACGATGTTTCCACCCACATTCTGGACACACAGGAGTTGAGTTTTGGGAAGAAGCAATAGAGTTGGAGATCCCTGAATTCTGCTATTTGTTCGGTGAAGTGGTTGATCCCTTGGACCATTGATTATTTTGCCTTTTCCCTTTCCATTCAGAAATCCGAGTCTGAGTAGCAAGATTCCCTTCTGCTATAACAGCCCGTTCCAAGACATCAATGTAGGTAGGCAATTTCAACACATTTATCCGGTCCTGAATGGCACTCCGCAATCCTCCTTCAAATTTCTGCGCCTTCTTGTATTCTGTGTCTACCATGTGAGGTGCAAACCGAGCTAATTATGCGAATTGAGCTTCATATTCAGCAACAGTTTTGTTTCCTTGTCTCAACGTTTCAAATTCGGTCACTTTCTTGTCTCGTATACTCTGGGGAAAATATTTATCATAAAACAGCACCAAGAACCTGTCCCATGTTAACCCTTGATGCATTGTTCTAAAAAGCATCCACCATCTCCGTGCTTCATCTTCAAGAGTGAAAGCAGCAAGCTGCACCTTTTGAGCTTCAGTACAAGGGAAGACTTCAAACAATTTCTCTATCCCTAACACCCATGCTTCCGCCTTCATTGGTTCAATTCCCCCTTTAAACGATGGTGGTTTCATCTTTTTAAACTCCCTTGTAAGTGTAATGGTACGATCCTCAGCATGAATGTCTTGCACTACAGGTGGGGGTACTGGCAGTGGTGGTGGTTAAGGTTGTTGCTGTTGTTGTTGCCGTAAAGTTTCTGCCACTTCCATAATCATTCTTTCCATCCTGTCCAACCGTGCTGAGGTAGCATCTTCTGGTTCTTCGGCCCTTGTTCTCACCATAGTCTACAAAACAGCCAATTACAACATACACAAAGGAAAATAAGAAACATTGACCATCATCATTAGTGTTAGCAGAAATCATGTCACGTTGCTATCTTTCTTTCTTCCCTACATGATGCCTACAATATTCTAGACATCCTAACGCTCAATGGATCCGTGTGTGAGATAGCAACTCGTGATCTGATACCACTTGTCACACCCCTAACCCGCCCCTAAAAGGTTCGGGCATGACCTAATCAGAAACAGTCAGAATGATTTGTTATGAATGACATTAGGAGCCCGAGCGGAAGCATTAAATTTGAAAACAACATGCAGACACATCCATTGAGCAACTACCAAAGAGCCAGGACCATTTTGGAATTCAGCATAAAATGAACATACAGACAGAATTAGGTTACATACGCATTTACAAATCCAGCCCAGAGTTTGGGCATACAAAACGTTAAGTACAATAGTTTTAACCAGCAAAACATGGTACAAAGATTATAAGGACAAGTAAAACTGGTCTAGTATGTAAGGGTTCCTTCAAGTGCCTGGTTGCTCTTAGGCTGACAAAAATGCATGAAACGATGCTAGGGTGGTGCTCCAAGCCGGCTTCCTACAGAATTAGACAAAATTACAGAATGAGACAAGCTCAGTGAATAGTAGTACTTGAACAATTAAATCACAATGCGTAATAGTACATATCCAAATTTAAGTACGAAAGTAAGTCTGATAGGGTTTTGCTTTTAGAACGGCTCTTGGCCCTTATATAATCTTAACAGATTGGCCTATTGGCCCAGAATTATCAGATTGGCTTTTTAGCCCAGGTTAGCCTTACGGCCCAGTATAGCCTTTCGGCCCAGATAGCCTTTCGGCTCAGATACACAGGTGTGTATGTATATTATTCCAACACTCCAACACATAGGTTACTACCATAACTTACGGAAAACAGAAGGTTATTAACGGATATTACTGATACATAAATGTATATTTAATGCACTATTACTCACAGTGTTGTGGTAGCGTACTAGTTCCTTCTGGAGTGTGCCCTGTACACAATAACTGATAAATTAGTATTCTTCCTTTTTAAATCTTGAAGAAGTCATTCTATGTATCACCACATTTCTTACGAATTTAAAACCATCTTACACTCATCAGAAAAATATTCTAAAAACATCGGTGAGTCAAGCACGCAAAACTGAACGAACACTTTTTTTTTTCTTGCAAAACAGTCCTCCGCTCGAGCGCCAACTTTCGCCGGCGGACAATAATGTGATTAAAAACGCTGAGGTCGATTTTGCGCTCGGCGAAATTCCTCGCCGAGCGACAGAGTAATTTTCGAAGAAGAAGCTGAGAGGTGCATTTCCGCCGGCGGCCATGACCTCCGCTCGAGCGGACATACGACCCAGATTCAGGGCAGTTCGATTTCAACTCAAAATTTAGCAATCAAGCTTCATTTTTCATGCAATCAAAGGTTAAACTCATGCAATACTTCAACCTAACAACACCATAACATGGATTCTACCTCAATTATGATAATTTAAACTAATTTGGAGGCTTCAACAAGCCATCACTTCCTTAAATTCCATGCTACACTCAAGTTCTTCAAACATGGCACATGACACCAACATATTTCCATGGAAAGATGATATAAAATCAAGGATTGAGGTATAAATTCATACATCACCCAATTAAAGTGTCAAAGTAGACAATTATTGACAAAAAAACTCATAGATCAAACATGTATTATCCATGAACCAAACACAAACATAACTTCAATTCCTAAGTTATGAATTACCTTGAGTTTAATCACACAAATCTAACAATTTTGCCAAGCTTTCTTGGTGATTCACGTTTTTCCCCAATTCCTCTTCTTCACTCTCTCTTTTTCTTCTCCCTTGGAGTCCCACATTTTTTTTTGGTCATAGGCTCAATAAGTCTTAGGGATAAATATAAACACAAGGATGCATATAAGACGAAATTCAATCGCTTTACCATGCCGAAATGAAAATTTCACAGAAAATCCCATTAGTGCTTAAAAATCATGTAGATTCCAAATATCGAATCAATTTCTGAACATTAAGTCTCTAAGGTGTCCAATTTCAGATTTAAATAAGTCAAGTGTAACAGATAATGTTCTAATTCAACAGATAGAGATCCATATTTCTAGGTTCCATGCAATTTACCATACATTCACATAGAATTTCACAATAGGCATTCTAAGACACAAAATAGAGAACTGGAAAAATACCAGAATCATGTACGAGGGTCGGGATATTACACATCAAATTGGCTCCGAAATCAGTCAACAAAGCATGCAAGATAGGGCCTCTTTGGAAGGCCAAAATGACCACCAAACAAATCAAGGTGAGAGGGGGAGACCCCCCTCTAATTTGGGCTCTCAAAATAGCAGCACGGCCACTGAAAATCCACTGGATTTCAGTGGCTAGGAGGCCAAACCATGGCCGATGCAAATGCTCACATGTATGGCTCAAAGCATGGAGAAATAAGGCATGCAAAGAAGGAGATGACCCCAAAAAAAATAGAACCTTAAACAAACTCAAAGAGGAGGTCAAAACAAGACTCTTTCCAGTTCATAACAAAACTCAAAAGTGAACACGAATAGGGCTAATCTATCATGCAAAAATGGCCCTAAAAGAGAGGTTAAACACAAGGGACAGCAGATGGCCCCAAATGGAACAAAGCCCTTCAACAAAGTTGAAGAGGGGCTCAAAAAAAGGCACTTTACAGTTTACATCAAGCCACAAAAATAAACACAAGTGAGGCTAAACTAGCATGCAAAAAAAAGGCCTAAAAGAGGGATAAAGAGACAAGTGGTAGCATATGATCTCAAACAGGGGAGAGCCCTTCAAAAAAGTTAAAGAGGGGATCAAAACAAGACATTTTGAAGTTTGGACCGAAGCCCATAAGTGCTCAAAAATGAGGCTAATACATCATGCAAAAAAAGGTCTACAAAGAGGGATAAAGCATGCAAGGGTGTAGGAGGCCTCAAACAAGAAAGAGTCCTTAATAAATCATGAAGAGGAGCTCAAAATATGACTATTTACAGTTTGGGTCAGAGCCCAAAAATGCTTTCAAGTGAGGCTTATAGATGAAGCAAGAAAATGCAAGTTTAAGGGAAATAGATGCTTACCCTTGAAGAGCAGCAAACCAGGGGCTTTTGGTCCAAGATTCTGAGCTTTCAACCTTTGCAAATGGCCTCCAATGTGCTGGAATGGATGATGGAGGTGTTGTGCTATGAGGTGTAGTGCAAAAGTGCAAGGAAATCCAACTCCAAAGTACAAAACACAAACAATATAGAGAGAGAGAGAGAGATAGATTTTCCTCTTCAAAATGGCTGAACTCTGTCTAAGGAAGAAGCCCCTTGCTTATATAGAAGAAAATCAAAGCAAAGCTTCTTGAACAAGCTTGGCAAGAGCTTCATCCCTCCATACACGTGTATGAAGGGCAGATAAGAGGATTCCAGCTGGCTCAAAAGATCTGCCCGGAAACCTGCTGAGACAAAGGGTTCTGCCGGCCATCAATGTTAGCAGGCAGTGGCTCATTGGTGGCCGGCACCCTATCATTGGTGGCCGGCATAGGGCCGGCATTGGCCATTCATGGCCGGCACCCTCCCATAGAAGCCAGAAGCAAAAATCAGTCATAGTCCCTGTTTTGAAGAAAGCCTAATTCCTTCATCTAGATGCCTTTTCAAGTCGTTCTTGTGTCCAAAACGCATTCTCGTCTGAACCCCCAGTTCGTGCAAACTTCTGAAAGTGAATAACAGAGTGACTATCAACTTCTGCAACATATCATGCTCGAGGTTTCGCACCATCATCTGCACTTGATCCCTCTCAGAAGGGCGACGATCTATCATCTGTGCTGCCTTTGCTCTCCACCTTGCAACAAATTCCACAAAAGGCTCCGTAGGATTCTGGTGGGTAGCTTCGAGCTCTTGGGTGGTCATTTCAACTTGGGTATTGTAAGAATACTGATCAACAAAGGCCTCAACCAATCCTTCCCAGTCTTGCTTCACTTTGTCTTCCAACTTAGCGTACCAAGCGGCCGCTACACCCTACAGTGTTCTTCCATACAGAGAGAGTTTATGTGGCTTAGTCAGACCCATCGGCTTCAAGACATCCAAGAAAAGCCGGATATGTACCATAGGATCTCCAGACCCATCAAAACGGTCAATATGTGGCATTTTGAATCTATCTGGGAGCCGTACGGCAGCCTCGGTGGGCCCATCCTCAATGTTGGGAATGGAGTTAAGGCCTTGTGCCTTCTTGAATTACTTCTCAAGGTTCGCAATTTTCACCGCGGTTGGATCAAGCTCATTAACATCAAGGGGGTAAGGCCTCTCATTAGGCTGCACTAGGGGTCTGAGCACCTGAGCTTGAGTCAACCTTTCTCGAGGATTCGGACACTGCAAATCTTCAACTGGCAGGAGTGGGTCAAAGTTCGGCTGGGGTCCCAAAGCTGGATGTGAGGCAGATGCCCCAAATGGGCGCTGCTGTAGCACGTCCGGCAGAGGACCTCGCTACAGTTCGGACTCAATTGTGTCGCGGTTCTAAATCTGAACCAAAGAGTCCAAATCCGGCAAATCGTTTGAGAAAACAGATTTTTGAAAAGTAGTGCCAAACATGGACTTTGCGGATTCTGAGTCGCCACCTAAATATTTTTTAAAATGGGAAATTTAGAAACCACGACTCGGTCAGAAGGCCACATGTCCGTCATCACCAAAGTGGTCTTGGCTCGGGAGCTTGGGTACGATCGGGGAAGGTCAGCTATGAGCACCCCCTTTCGCCCGGTCCGAAGACCGGCCTCTACTAACCGTGATATCCAATTTTGAAAACGTTATGTGTTCTTATTCCAATTATTAGCCTAGAATTACTATGTTATCGCCTGACAAACAAGTATAGACTAGATTGCCTAATTTGGAAATAGGCGTTGCATATCTGTTTTGTCTCGAAAAACGTGTCGTTTTCTTTTGCTACTCGTAAGTAGGCTAAAATACGGATTTCAACGAGTTGTTCCAACTCAGGCAATCCAACCTCCATCCACAGGCATTCAAACAGTTTATCATGTAAGCACTTAGCCGCATGGCAAGCATACTGTCATGGTAAACATTCACACGCATGCGATATGCTAAAGCCATAAAAACTTACATCGTACTCCGCGCCAAAACAGTGAACTAGTTAGCAAACATGCATGACCTAGTTCATGTTAAGTGGCTAATGCATCACATACAGGGGTGCAATCTAAACAGGCTCGGCTAACCCTAAACATGGCACATGAGATGCGATCAAATAGCATGTATTCAATTTGGAATTTGAAAATACAATGCAGTTTGTATGATGTACCGAGCCCGGTGCATGTAAACAAAATGCATGAATGCACACATGCATTGCATAAGGTATGCTAAAATAGACGTGCCCTAATCTACCATAAGCAGGTAAAAAAAAGGGTTAGAAAGAAATGGGGGTTGGAAGACATACACCCACTCACGCACACTTATTACATTTTTGCCCTCGCTCGGAGGGACCAAAATAATAATACAGTCCAACGAATAAATGAATAAATAAATTATTACAAATTTATTAAAATTAAAGCAAATAAATAGATAAATGTAATGAGGCCTCGGCCCTGCCTCGGGGCGCACGAATGATGCATGCTCGATCCGTTTTGCCCGAAAAATCCGTGTCATGGCATTGCTGCTTCTGTTTTTTGCTGCCTTGCCTCTCCAAAAATGCCCAAAATTTCAGGAAACCTCCCAAATGGTCTGAAATGCCTCACCGGCTGGGGGAGGAGCTCATCGGCTGCTGAGATTGACCATCGGCTGCATGTGGGGTTTATCAGCACAAAAACAGTGCCGATCGGCACAATAAACTGCCGGCCGGCAGAAAGTCCCTGCAGCAGACAGGTTGACAGCAACAGCAAGACAGCAATGCATGGCATGGGTTTTGGGGGACATGTAAGCATGGTCATTGCCTCCTATCATGCTCGGGGACTCAAGGAGGTAAGACCCTTGGTTCTTGGGCCACCAATGGTGCGTTTTGATGCATGATAGCCCTAAGAACTAAGATTGCATTTTAATATGAATGCATGCAACACAAGCAAATGGAATCCAAAGCCTTATCATGTGTTGGTCCAAGGCCTTGGTGACCAAGAATTGAGGTGAGTTGCACCACTTGAAGTGTGAACTCCTCTCAATCCTATGCTTGGCTTGACAATCCCCAAGCCAAGCCATGGAATGCATGAATGCAACAAGGCTCAAATGCAATGCAACTTATCATGTTAAGCATGCAAAGAGCTAAAGTATGCAAGTCACAAATGTCATGCAACGTGGACCAATTAAGCATGGAACTAGCATACATTCAAGGCCTCATTGATCAAATATGCAACAACCGAGATACAAACATGCAATAATGGACTTAAGCCATAGAGGGCAGCCCTCAAACTCCCCTAAAACAGTGGCAAATCATGCCCCAAAACAAGAGCAAGATGCCGCACAAGCATGCAAGCCATAAGGCATAAGGCTAAGGCACAAAGTGGGACATTGAACCACCACTTAACAAGACTAAACATGGCACATGTTAGGCAACCAAAACAGGTTTTTATCATGCAAAAAGGCACCCAAATCCCTCATGTGGTAGCCCCAAAACAATCCCAAAAGCATAAATGCACACAATACACATTTTAAAGTATAAAGGACACACCTTTAAAGCATGAAGAGAGATGACAAATCTAGACATGTGAGCATGGATTAGGGTCTGAAATGGCATGCCAAATGATCCCAAATCCTCTAAATAGGCTAACCAATGTATACACATGGACTATATGCTTGAAGCCAACAAACCATCATGCAAAGTAACCATACTAATCATGCAAAATATGATCAAAACAGTGGCTCACAGCCCTAGAACATGGCAAATCAAGGCTAAATGCTCCACCATACCAAGCCAAAACATGGAGATATATGGGGCTAAACATATGGCACAATTCTAGGCCAAATGAGGCGTTACAAAGCAAGTGTAAGAAGCATGTTAAGAGCCACGAATCCGACCAAAAACAGAGGTATAACATGTCATATTGAGCACAAATATACTCTGAAATGAAGCCAAAACTCACCATACACTCATGCTATTCTTTAAGCCTAAAACAAAGGCAAACAAAGAGTCAAGGGGAGAGGGGTGTCTCTCCCCTATATGAGACTTAAAATCATCTTCCCCACCACTGAAAACCCACTGGTTTTCAGTGGTGAGAAGGCCAAAAACACCAAGGCAACAAGGTCTAAGATAAAGGTCACCAAAATAGCCAAATAAGGCCTAAAAGGGTGAGCCTTTGTTCAAACCACAAAATGACCTTAATGAAGGTTCAAGAACAAGTAAAAACACGAGTTTTTTTTATCTTAAACACAAACTCAAAAACACAAAGCAAAGAGGGTAGAAAGAGGTTGCAAGAATGGGGAATATAAAGTAAAGTGTTTACCCTTGAAGATCCCTTGAAGAACAAAGGTTCCAGCCACTCTTTAGTGATCAAAACCAGTCCAAGATCACACAAAACAAACCTCCAAGCCTCTCAATCTCGAGCTAAGGTGTAAAGGTGTGTGTAAAGGAGCAAAAGTGAGGTAAAACTACACTTTTTGGCCTAAAATCACACACACAAGAGGAGAGAGATGGAGATATAGATATATGGCAGAGATATATGTATATGAGCTCTGGTTTTTGTCTCTAAAAACCCTAACCTTGAGCCAAGAGGAAGAGTCTCCCCCTTATAGAACTTGTAAGACTTACAAGCTAAGCAAACAAGGGCTCATCCCTCCATACACGTGTATGGAGGGGAGCAAAACACTTTACAGCTGCAATAAAATATCTGATAAAGCAAGTGTACAGTGCTCGGCCGGCAAAGAGTACCGAATGGTAAAATTTAGTGCCGGTCGGCACAAAATAGTGCCGGTCGGCACAATAAAGTGCCGATAGAATCTACAGCCAGCCGGTGGCCTCTAGCCCCAGCCGGTGGTGTGTAGGGATGCCTCATAAGGCATTCCCTGCCCTTTCAAAGCAAAACACAAGCGTTTGGTGCAAAACCAAACACAAACGGTCGAGTTCGGAGGTCCTGAGGCAAGGCGCGAAGCCGGGAACTCCAAACGAACACAAACATAGATAATCACCGAGTGTTCCAACGGTGACGTCCAAGTCTTGAGGACGGTCAAAAATGGGGTGTCTACAGTTGCCCCTCTTTGACAGAACTCGGAAGTCATAAGAATGACGGGAGTGAATGTCAAAGCCCAGAGACGACCCATTTTTGACAAGGCCGAAGACTTAGACAATCATGCAAAACAAGTAAGATATGCGCCCGAAGCCAGGGGCAAAATGCAACTGAAAATGCAAGAAGCCGGGCATAACTTATGATCATACAAAGAAAGCTGTAATGGAGCACGCATACAACAGTTATAAGCTAGCATACGCCAATCTACACTACAATGCAGAAAGGATGTAAGAGAATTATGCAATTCTCGAAACGTCTCACGCGGAGGATACAATACCTGTGCGGCTCGTCCGGTTGCACCGGCCTCAAATGAGCCGTACATACAATATCGTGCCTGTAAAGAAAGCGAACTTAACAAGTACAATATTGTTAGCAATATGCATGTTGCACGATTGGAGGTGTGTGGCAGATGCAACGTGTATAGGCAGCTGTAATTGAACACATGTGAGTAAAGCAGAGCACGCATGCAACGCAATGTGTATAGTAGGAACTTGAACACATATCAGTAAGGCAATGCACGCATACAATGCGATGTGTATAGAGAAAATTGAACACATATCAGTAAAGCAAAGCACGCATACAATGCAATGTGTATAGAGAAAATTGAACACATATCAGTAAAGCAAAGCACGCATACAATGCAATGTGTATAATAGGAACTTGAACACATATCAGTAAAGCAAAGCACGCATACAATGCAATGTGTATAATAGGAACTTGAACACATATCAGTAAAGCAAAGCACGCATACAATGCAATGTGTATAGAGAAAATTGAACACATATCAGTAAAGCAAAGCACGCATACAATGCAATGTGTATAATAGGAACTTGAACACATATTAGTAAAGCAAAGCATGCATACAATGCAATGTGTATAGAGAAAATTGAACACATATCAGTAAAGCAAAGCACGCATACAATGCAATGTGTATAATAGGAAATTGAAATTGAACATGGTAAAACATGGTGTTGAAATGCAACGTACTGCAACACAGTATAATTGAAACAATTTCTTTTGAAATTTACGAGACATAAAAGGATACGAGAAGGGACATCCTTCGCGCGTTCTGAGCATCGCTCACAAAAGCCATGGCTTGAAATCAACTCAAAGATCCATTAACATTCCAGAGGTGCACTTCCCCGCATCGTTCTTAAGTGACGAAGATGCCAGACTTCGTAATTAACCCGGAAAAGGGCATGAAAAGTACTCTGATTGCAAGGGGAGGTTTTCGGTATTCAATCCGTGATACATTCGGCGCATACCTTTACATTCCTTTTCACTAGGAGTTTAAGCACATTGCGCTGCCTTAGGCAGGTTTAAATTCTTTTGAAATTGCGGGTTTTTACAAAAACACATGATGGAAATGAAACAGCTATCCGCTTGAAAAGGTATTGCACTTGTGTGCATCGCATCACAAGGCGTCACATAACAATGTGGATGAAATTGAAACTGTTTTTTGAAAACAAAGCATCGCATCGTAATAATCAGGTAGTGGACCAACTTACAATTCGATAAGCAAATCAAAAACTCGACAGACTAGCCAAGTGCAAGCACAACTTGGTAAACATTACAAAGACTTAAAGAGAGTGACATACAACTCGATAAGCAAATATACAACAACTCGATAAACAAATGGACGCGCCTTCATAAGAATTGATCACTGAAGGGTATTGGAAGTGGTGGGATTCTCCCAAATTCTTAACATAACAGCTTATAGTACAAGGGGGAGACCCACCGGTCAAGCAAAAATTCCACCGGCCGTGAGGGGTGGCCATCGGCCAAAAGGGTGATTAATCGGCCAAAATAGATGGCCGGTCGGCACTATAAATGGCCGGTCGGCACTAAATTGTCAGCACCAGCAGAATGTTGCCACCTGTTCTCCACTCAACCTTATCTTCTTCAAAAAGGTCTCAACTTCGTGGTTCTCTTCATTTCCACACCGATTTGCTTCAAATGGAGGAGTTTCTCGCTCAAAATCTCGCAACTTGGATTAACAACTTGGATGGCTCGGAAAAATTTGAATTTAGGGCTTTCAGTAAATGCACTATTCACTTTGCGCCGCACCCCGCTGCATTTTCCGTTCCTCCATGTCGCGGCAAGGTTCTGGAACCCGGTGACACATGTCTTTAGCTTTAGCGGGCAAGAGGTGTGCCCTACGTTCGAAGATTTCCAAGCTTTGATGGAATCTGAGCGTAATGAAGAGATTCTACTAACCGCTTTGGCCATGCTCAAGCCTTAGGACAAATGTGTGGGCTCTCAATACCGATGCTCGTTCTCGATTTGTGACGGGACATTAGATGTTAGAGTTTGGTCTGTCGTTTTTCGAGGCGGTGACCGTGGCGACCATCATCGGCAAGGCTTTTCGGCACGCCCTCTGTCTATGCATGCTATCTCATTTTACATTGTCTCCGGGTTAGGAGGAAACGGTCCGATTGATTGAAGTTGCCCAAGGCTTAAGGAGGGCAAAAGGCATTGCCATGGTCTGGCCGAGAACCTTTGTTGGGCTTAAACGCCTTTTAACGTCGAGACGATCAGATTAGCAGGGAGTCCATTATTACTGCAGGTAATGTTTCCCACCCCGTCTCACATTTTATGTTTGCTTACATCACTCGGCCCTCAGGCTCAGTTTTTCTCACAGAAACCTTTTCTCACCTTTTCTCTCATCGCACTTCTCTCTATTCTTTATTCTCTCATTTTTTATCCCTCCCCAGGTGTGGTTAATGGATAAACTGAAAGTTGTGGACTCTTGCCCAACATATTGTGGCGGCTATTTCTTGAACGCCTAGTTAGCGCCCTTGATGAGGGTTGGTGGTTTGAATGGATGCGCGATTTGTCGCGGATCGCATTGCTTGGCGGTGCCCTTGGCTCAATCTCCCAATGATGAGTTCTGACATGACCGTCGGTAGGGATCCAATTGATTGGCTTGACTCACTGTGTTTTCTACTTCCCATTCCGTATCCTGCGCCAGTTTGGTCATGATCAGACTTGCCCGCCAGAAGGGATAGAGTACCCGGCTGCATTCCTTATCCGAGGCTCACAGTTGGCCAGGTATGCCACAGCATGGAGGACGAGAGAGCTCCTGGCCCCCGCCCCCACTTTCAGTTGCACTTTGTCTGATGAGTGCTTGGATTGGCTTAATGAAGAGGCACAGGAAGGGCCCACTTTGGCATCAGAGGCGACGGCTCACGGGAGGTGGCGCAGGGACATTTGACTTGACCATGCCCCGGATTTATTGCTTTATCAGTACTTTCAAGTTTTCTTTATGAATGTAATAAAAAGCAACTTCAATTGTATGCAAGAGCAAGAGAACTCTATTTGAAATCAATGAAATTGAAGGTTGTGGTACTGAAAATTTTCCGTTTTGGTCCAGAAATGGTCTTAGTTGTAAAAAGATTTATTTGAACAAAGTCATCTTCATTAAAACTTTTCAAAACCATCTTCGATATGGATCGAGCTGGACACGCTGAAATTTGTCCGAGATGCACAACCGGATTCTGCAATTGGAAAATTGCCCTAGTTTGAATAGTGCTTGGCCTTGCATTGGCAACGGAAAGTTGCCCCTAGTCTGAATAGCGCTGTACCGGAGATTGCGATGAATACCGATGGACAAAGATGACCAAGATGATCAAACGGACAAAGCTGATCGGGGAAAATGTTTATGGTGAACTTGGGATGAAGGCGCCTCGTATCCCAAGGATGGGAATCAAGCCTTCGTAGTTCAGGCTTGGGTTCACTCGAGTATTTTCACTTTCCTTTTGCGCTCTAACTTTTGCCAAGGCCGCCCTTTGCGGGTTTTCAACCTTGCGAGCTCAGTTTTTATATTTTCTAATTTTCTGTGCTCTGAATTTTTGCCTAGGTCGCCCTTCCGGGTTTTCGGCCTAGCGAGCCTCTCAGGTAATATTTCTTGACTTGTCCATGTTGATCGGTTGGGAGAACTCTAGGCCATCTAGGTCCATCGAACCACAGCTCCACGACCATATAGACTTGATGATATAGGGACGATCCAATTGGTGCGAATTTGCCCTTGGGTCATGGATGGGAGCTCGGTTGTCCTTGAGCACCAAATCTCCTTCCTTCAGATTCCTAGACTTAACTCTCTTGTTAAAAGCCCGGGCGATTCTGCGTTGATAACCTTGGACATGGTACAGTGCTTTTAATCTTCTTTCATCGAAGAGCATGAGTTCCTCGAATCTACTCTGCTGCCAATCTGCCTCAGCTATCTGACACTCAGCCAGCACTCGCAATGACGGAACCTCAATCTCAATCGGTAGAACGGCTTCCATCCCATAGACCAGCGAATAAGGGGTTGCTCCAGTCGAAGTTCTAATTGAAGTCCGGTAGCCCCATAGAGCGAATGGCAATTTGTCTGGCCAGTCCCGATAGGTTTCCACCATCTTCTGCAGTATGTGTTTGATGTTCTTGTTGGCGGCCTCAACTGCTCCGTTGGTCTGCGGCCGATACGTGGATGACTTATGAAAAGCCACATTATACTTCTCCAGCAAATCAATCACCTCCTTCTTGAAGTGAGAACCATTGTCCGAAATGATCTCATTCGGAACCCCATAACGACAGATAATGTTGTTTCGGATAAACTTCGACGTCTTGACCTTCAACACGGCATAAGATTGGGCCTCGACCCACTTTGTGAAATAGTCTATTGCTACCAAGATAAACTCATGCCCATTCGACCCCTTGAGTAATGACTTCGATCACTTCGATTCCCCAAACTGAGAACGGCCATGGTGATGTCATGTTGTATAACTTTGATGGCGGGATGTTCATGCGGTTTGCGTGAATCTGGCATTTGTGGCATCGCCGAACAAAACCGATACAATCTTCCTCCATGGTAGACCAATAGTAGCCTTGTCTGAGAATTTTTCGTGCCAGCATCACCCCATTCATATGTGCCCCACATTCTCCTCCATGGATGGCCTCCATCAGGCGCTTCAACTCTTCGGCTTCCACACACAGCTTGTGCATTCCCAGATGACCTCTCTTGTACAATTTACCCCCGCAGATGATAAACTGAACAGCTATTCTTCTGATGGCCCTCTTGTCCTTGGCATTTGTTCCTGGTGGATAGGCCTCCTTCTCCAAGAAGTTCCATATGTCGTGATACCAAGGGTTGTTATCTTGTACTTCATTTATGGCAGAGATTGATTAAATGGCGGTGCAAATTACGGTCAATAATATTTGGGCATCCGGACCCCAGATGGGATGTCTATCATGGAAGATAGAGTTGCTAACGAATCTGCAAATCTGTTGTTCTCTCTTACTAGGTGAGTGAAATTTAGCTTTTCAAACCGAGGAATTAACAAATCCAAGGTCTGGTGGTATATTATCATCTTTTCCTCCTTCACTTTCCAATCTCCTTTCGCTTGAGACACAACCAGGTTCGAATCTCCAATGACGTCCAATCGCCTTGCCCCTAGTTCTAGGGCAGCTTCTAAACCGGCAATACACGCCTCGTACTCTGCCTCATTGTTCGAGACCTTGAACCGAAGCTTGAATGCTAAAGGGATACGGGAGTCGTCGGGCGCTATCAGCAACACCCCTATCCCATATCCGTATTGATTTGACGCTCCGTCAAAGTACATCGTCCAAGTCTCATTTTCGATGTGCAAAATAGCTTCATCTGGGAATAGGTACTCAACTGTTTCATCCCCTTCAACCGGGTGGTCAGCAAGGAACTCTGCCACCGCTCTCCCTTTTACGGACTTGCGCGTCACATACTTGAGATCAAATTCGGAGAGCAACAACAGCCAACGAGCTAGCCTACCCGTAAGTGCCGGTTTCTCGAAAAGATATTTGATGGGATCAAGTCGTGAAACCAACATTACAGAGTGAGCTAACAGGTAGTGTCGTAGCTTCCTAGTAGCCCATACCAAGGCCAGACATGCCTTCTCCAGCGGAGTGTAGCGGGTCTCGTAATCTAGCATCTTCTTGCTCAGATAGTAGATGGCCCTTTCCACTTTGTCTTCCGACTCTTGCGCGAGCATACAGCCCATCGTAGTTTCAGTTACTGAAAGATACAATATCAACGGCTTCCCCGGCTTTGGTGGTGACAACACGGGCGGATTCTGTAGATACTCTTTAATCTGTTCAAACGCAGCTTGGCATCGGCCGTCCCATTGGAACTTCTTTCCTTTCTTCAGAAGACCAAAAAGTGGTTCACAAGTTAAGGTTAGTTTTGAGATAAACCGCCTTATGAATTGCACTTTACCCAGAAAGCCTCGCACCTCCTTTTCAGTCATTGGTGGTGGCATTTCTAAGATGGCCTTGATTTTAGAAGGGTCGACTTCGATGCCCCTTTGTTATGTCGAAATCCTAACATTTTCCGCTATAACACCAAGCGTACATTTTGAGGATTCAGCATGAAATTCTCGATCCTTTGGAAAAACTTTTGCAAAGGCGGTGTAGTGGCCCTCTCTTTCTTTGGACTTGACAATCATGTAGATCACATACACCTCAACCTCTTTATGGATCATGTCATGTAATATTGTGGTTGCGGCCCGTTGATATGTAGCCCAGCGTTCTTTAGCCCAAATGGCATCACTCAGTAGCAATATGTACTTACAGGGTGGTAAAAGCGATCTTCTCCGGTCTTGGTGCCATTACTATCGATTATAGCACGAAAAGCCATCCATGAGCGAGAGCAAAGCATGCCCTTGTGAAATCTACCAACTCATCGATATGCGGCAAGGAAAGTCATCCTTGATGGCTCTGTTCAAATCCACGAAATCCACACATACGGATTACGCCATCCTTCTTGACGCAGGAACAATGTTGGCAGCCAAGTCGGGTATTCGATACGGCCGAGGAAACTGCGTCAATCTGTAGTGACCTCTTCCTTGATCTTAATGGCCCAATCGGGCGGATCCTCTGAGTTTACGCTTGATAGTCGAGCCTCGGGGTTAGAGGATCCGGTCTTTACAATCTCGGGATCGATTCGGGCATGTCTTCGTAGGACCACGAAAACATCTTTGAAATCTTTTAATAAAGCGACTAAGCGCTCGCGTTCCTCCGAAGACAACGTGGACCCAATTTGGACGGTAGCGGGTCCTTCTCGATTACCAATGTTCACGGTAGTGATTTCATCAATTAAGGGTTTAACAAACCTCTCTTGCTCTTGTTCAATTAGTCGTTGCAAAACCGGAGGAATTTCGTCGTCGTTTTCATCAAAATTTTGAAAGTCTGATTTAAACAATAAACCAAAGGCAGAAAAGTACTAAAACCACAGTTACCTCATTCTCATTAGATACTTCCAAACCGTCCAATTCTTCATTATAAGACTTAAAAGAAAAAAAAAAAGACTCGAGACAGATTGTGGCATCCGGGTTATCACTCGAGAATCTGGGACTCAGACTCGGGCAATTTGGAACTGATTCGACTTGCAAGACTTCGGTGGAATCGATTCGGCTCACTACGACCGGTCTTTGCTTGATAAAAATCCTCCTCGTCTTGCCAGACGAGGGAGGTGCGATGGACGCATCCAAAATAGCATTTGGTTGGCCTGGCCGTTTCATCTCTAATCATGGACACCGAGTCATCTCCCAAGCACAACCGGTCGATCAAAGGATCCGAAAGTAGACATGCGATGCTACCCCATTTGAACTCTGTGTCCCTGAGACTCCAATTCCTTGCTATGTTCGGCCTCAACTGCCGGATGCATGCGCTCTTGACAACATCATCCCCAGATAACTGCAAGTCGAAGAAAATCTCAAATCCCGGCATGCGTTTCTTTTCTTTATTCAGCCATGGCTCCGGAAAACCACAGAATGGGAAGTCTTCCCCCTCCCGGACGAAACGTCCGTTCAAGGTACCCCGGATGGGCCGGTGCATCAATTCAAAAGGTTTCCCCATCTGTTTTGCTTTGGCTCTTCCAGCCATCTCTTTTCCTCTTCTTACCCAATCTTCCTTGGTGGGCAGATAACCCAAGCCGAAGGTATAAGGATTGTGCGGCACTTCAGCCAGTGTTGCAATGCCCTTACGGCCGCTCTTCCCTAATCCCATCCCGGGGATGTATTGGAGTTTGTTCATGAGGTACACTGCTTGGGCACTAACATATATCCCTTCATTAGTGGCCATGATATTCTGTACAACCTGAGCCTTAGCCAAGGTAAAACCTGATATAAACACGTCCTCCAGGCCATGCTCTATCTCCAGAACAGGCGTGGATATTTCCGGTGGTGGATGAATTGATGAATTCCTGAAAACGATGGCTACTCCCTTCCCACAGGGGTATTTCACCATTTGGTGCAAAGTAGATGATACTGCCTTCACCTGATGCAGCCACGGCCGCCCCAACAACAA
This sequence comes from Camellia lanceoleosa, assembly GCA_025200525.1. Lineage (NCBI taxonomy): Eukaryota > Viridiplantae > Streptophyta > Magnoliopsida > Ericales > Theaceae > Camellia > Camellia lanceoleosa. The sequence goes on from CM045770.1 coordinate 24,866,125, forward strand.
ATTGAAAGTTGCAGGTACTTCCAAGACGTGAAAATCTATCTCCTGCTGTCCCGGCCCAACCTTGTTCTGGATTTTAACGGTTCCCATCACCTCTCGGCTTGTATTGTCATATGCCCTGATGACCTGGACTGTTGGTACAAAGTCTGCGACTTTCAGACCAATCGCGTAAGCTGTCCTCGCAGGGCAGACGTTGATGGCAGACCCTGTATCAACAAGGACTACCGGTATCCATTTATTCCTACACTCCATGGAGATGTAGAGTGGCTTGTTGTGATTTGTGCCCTCAGGCGGTAATTCCTTATCAGCAAACGTCAACATCGGGGTAGCTCCTCCCGGAAAGACTAACCCTACTAGCTGTTCTGGTGTTGTTTCTATTGAAAGCTTTGCCTTATCCATGGCTGATAAAACAGCCTCCCTATGCACTCGAGAAGCCATGAGCAGTCCCCAGATGGAGATGTCTGCCTGTATCTTTTTCAGCTGTTTGAGTACGGCTTCCTCTTCGAGCTGCTTTTCCTTCTGTTTTTCAACCTCTCTGTCCTTCCCTGAGGCCTCTGGTTGATCCAAGTGTGGGGGTTTGAAATACCGCCCACTCCTAGTCACATGGTCGATTTCCCCCAGGTACCAGGTACCGTCAGGTTGATCATTTCCCCAGCCTTCGTCTGTATGGGCAAGACAAAGATCCTCATCTTCTCACCACATTCCGCCAGCGGCCGACAGACACCTGTCCGGTCCTGGTATGACTGTTCCCGTGCTCGCGGCACTTTCCATCCTCGTATTTGTAGCATTATCCGTTTCTGTACACACAGCGGTTTCAGTCCCCACGTGGGCCTTTGCCTTTCGGATCCTCTCGGAATCCTCGAAACTTGCTTGTTCTGACACAACTAACTGTTCAATCATTTCCGTACTCAAAATGTTCCAATCCCGGGTGAAATTCTTAACACCGGCGCCCCCCGGCAATATGCTCTGCTCTTCGACCCTTCCGGCCGTCGCTGATATTCTCATTCCTGCTGAATTCTGCTCTACCTGAAATTCTCCTACCACATCGGGCTGCTCGTTCAACCACCCGGTAGCTTCTACTGAATCCTCATAATTGAACCACGCAACTGCCGCGTCCTCTAGGTATTGGTTGCCGTAGAATTGGAGATTGGCCAGGTCTTTCCCTACGGTTGCCACATCATCGATCCCCTGTCCCAGACTATCCCCTCGGATCATGCACAATTATCCCCCTGTTGGCAGTTCCATCCTGGGCCTATCTTGGCTTATCAACGAAATGTAGTCACTCGGACTGTATGTCTTCCCACTGTAATTCCCAGATTCCGCAGACTCTGATTCAACAACCCTTTTCTCCTTCGGGGTCTCTTCTCTCCTGTTCTCGGCGGTCACCACTGATGGCTTAGGTTGGGCTACGGAGATGTCCATCATGCACAAGTTAGTGCACTCGGGGAGGAACACCTCCGGTTTAGGCAAGTGGGTGGGTGTGATATAGACACTAGGGTCGTAAGACACGGCCCCGGTATGGATGAAATTAAGTCTTTTAGGTGGTGGAGCTTGGTTATGTGCAGGGAGGGGATTTGTAGTAACATTGGGCTTCTCGGGAGGCAAAATCACCCCGTTATCGATAAGGTCTTGAATTTCATGGCGTAGCAAATAGCAGGTCGGTGTCGTGACCGTGCTGTTGATGAAATGCACAATATTTGGTCGGGTTATGGGTAGGAGGGAGTTTTTCTGGTAGGGGTCGCGGCTCCAGGGGCCTCAGGTGTCCTTTCTTGATCAACACCCCCAGAGCTTTGGATAGGGGCATATAGAGTGGAGCGAAAGTTCTGGAGTTTTTGGGTGGGTATTTGGTTGTTTGTGGGTTGCTTCCGGACGCACCGGAGAATGGCGAAGCTGCCGCGTTTCTTTGTGAGGGGTTAGTGGTGACCATGCTCACTTCGGAGGCTCTCGTGGCAGATGTACCACTCGGGCCTGCATTAGTGTTGCGGTTGAAGGTCCTTCGGGGTTGCTCCCGATCATTATCAATCCAGCCTTGTTTCAAGGCATCTTCAATCTGCACCCCCATTTCATGTAGGTCAGAAAAGGTAGGAAATGGGACTACTATCATCCTTTGCATCAATTTCGGCTGTAGATTGCGCACAATCATCCGAATCTGGTCTTTGTCCGTAGGCCTCAAGGTCATCATCGAAGCCTTGGCCCTCCATCTGGTTACAAATTCTGAAAAACTCTCCTTAGGCTCTTGTCTGGTTGTCTCGAGATCACGGGTAGTGATCTCAATCTGTGTGTTGTATGAATACTGCGCGATGAAGGCCTCAGCCATTTCGTCCCAATTTCTCTTAACGTCATCATCTAGCTTAGCATACCATGCAGACGCCACACCTGACAGGGTCCGACCAAATAGAGACAATTTCTGGAGCCTACTGAGGCCCATTGGTCTTAGAACGTCCGAAAACAGTCTTAAGTGTACCATGGGGTCCCCAGACCCATCGAATCGATCAATGTGAGGCATTTTGAATCTGTCGGGCAACGTCACAGCTGCGTCAGTGTAACCATCTTCAATATCGGGGATAGTCTTGACCCCTTGGGATCTCTTGAATAACTTTTCAAGCTTGCTTAATTTGAGTGCGGTGGGATCAGTCTCGAACTCAAAGGGAGAGTCCGGTAGATTGGTGGGTGTTTTTAATAGTTGAGGTTGAATTTGGGGTAGGGTTGGAGGCGGGGGTGGTCCTCTAGGTAGCTCTGTATCAGTCTGAACATTGGCTGTCTCCCCGACGTTAGGAACTCCTGGTGGGGGAGGAACTTGGTGCGAAACAGATGCTCCAGTTTGCTGTTCTAGCCTGGCAATTGTCTCTGCCTGTTCTCTCTGGCTGTGGCTGTTTGTTCTGTGAAGTCTGCCTGACGGACGGCATCCTGCTGCATTGCTTTCATGCTCTCTTGAAGGTGGTGCACCATCTCCTCCAAACTGGCCATACTATCCTATTCTGGTTGGATTACTGGTATAAATTCCCCCTCTGTTGGTAACACAAAACCCCGATCTCTACTGAGCACAGGTGGGGTAGACAAAGCCCTCTGAACTGACTGTTGTACTGATGTCCTCTGCCTTACTGACCTCCGTTTAGTAGTCGGGGGTAGTGAGTAGTACACTGGTTGTCCATCTATCAGATCCTCAGATCGAAGGAGTCGACGGCCTCTGATCCAGGGTGCTTGGGGAATATCTATCGGATCGGTAGCAATTGTGCTCAACTACCCTAATAAAAAGATAAATAAAACATATAAATAAACAGACAATCGGACAGCATAACGGCGCAAAGTAAATAAACACACAACACATGGTCGGGTATTTTAAAATAAACGGTCGAATGCTGGATACACTGCTTCTCAACCACTGATCACTGATTCATGAACCATTGCCCCTAGGCCTGAATCTGATATCCACGGACAACTGATTCTCAAAACACTGATACTGATGCCCTCGGGCCTGATACTTAAACTTGCAAACTGATCTGTACGTTCCCTGCAGAGTTACACTCGAAAGCACATAGCAGATAAATGAGAACCAAAGCACCCCCATATTGGGGTAGGGTTTCCCTGTCCTATTTTGTCAGGAACTAGGGTTTCACTATGCACGCAGCGGTTTCAAACAACCTATATTGGGTAAGCAACCTGTCCTAGTTTGGAATGGTCACTATGGATTCCAAATATGCACTAGGTCGAATGGTCCAAAAGGGTGCCCCGGTAAAAACCAGGGTTTGTGTTCCCATACTGGCAGAGCCCGCAACCGGTCAGCCTTATGGACATGCCTTGACAAGACAAGCCTCCAGCAAACCGCTCAGGAATAGCAGATGGCCAACACGGTGTCCTAGGCGCACCAATGCACATGCAATGCAAAGATACACATAAGTGTAGTCAAAACAGGATATCACGAGTTCGAGTCAAGCTCCCTAAAATCCCCAGCAGAGTCGCCAGAAACTGTAGCACGTCCGGCGGAGGACCTCGCTACAGTTCGGACTCAATTGTGTCGCGGTTCTAAATCTGAACCAAAGAGTCCAAATCCGGCAAATCGTTTGAGAAAACAGATTTTTGAAAAGTAGTGCCAAACATGGACTGCTTTGCCAGATTACAGAGTCGCCACCTAAATATTTTTTAAAATGGGAAATTTAGGAAACCCTGACTCGGTGCCGAAGGCCACATGTCCGTCATCACCAAAGTGGTCTTGGCTCGGGAGCTTGGGTACGATCGGGGAAGGTCAGCTATGAGCACCCCCTTTCGCCCGGTCCGAAGACCGGCCTCTACTAACCGTGATATCCAATTTTGAAAACGTTATGTGTTCTTATTCCAATTATTAGCCTAGAATTACTATGTTATGCGCACAGCAAACAAGTATAGACTAGATTGCCTAATTTGGAAATAGGCGTTGCATATCTGTTTTGTCTCGAAAAACGTGTCGTTTTCTTTTGCTACTCGTAAGTAGGCTAAAATACGGATTTCAACGAGTTGTTCCAACTCAGGCAATCCAACCTCCATCCACAGGCATTCAAACAGTTTATCATGTAAGCACTTAGCCGCATGGCAAGCATACTGTCATGGTAAACATTCACACGCATGCGATATGCTAAAGCCATAAAAACTTACATCGTACTCCGCGCCAAAACAGTGAACTAGTTAGCAAACATGCATGACCTAGTTCATGTTAAGTGGCTAATGCATCACATACAGGGGTGCAATCTAAACAGGCTCGGCTAACCCTAAACATGGCACATGAGATGCGATCAAATAGCATGTATTCAATTTGGAATTTGAAAATACAATGCAGTTTGTATGATGTACTGAGCCCGGTGCATGTAAACAAAATGCATGAATGCACACATGCATTGCATAAGGTATGCTAAAATAGGCGTGCCTAATCTACCATAGCGAGTAAAAAAAGGGTTAGAAAGAAATGGGGGTTGGAAGACATACACCCACTCACGCACACTTATTACATTTTTGCCCTCGCTCGGAGGGACCAAAATAATAATACAGTCCAACGAATAAATGAATAAATAAATTATTACAAATTTATTAAAATTAAAGCAAATAAATAGATAAATGTAATGAGGCCTCGGCCCTGCCTCGGGGCGCACGAATGATGCATGCTCGATCCGTCTTGCGAAAAAATCCGTGTCATGGCATTCTTTATACATTTTTCTTTGCCTTGCCTCTCCAAAAATGCCCAAAATTTCAGGAAACCTCCCAAATGGTCTGAAATGCCTCACCGGCTGGGGGAGGAGCTCATCGGCTGCTGAGATTGACCATCGGCTGCATGTGGGGTTTATCAGCACAAAAACAGTGCCGATCGGCACAATAAACTGCCCGCCGGCAGAAAGTCCCCGTGAGCAGGTTGATGACAACAAAAGAAGACAATGCATGGCATGGGTTTTGGGGGACATGTAAGCATGGTCATTGCCTCCTATCATGCTCGGGGACTCAAGGAGGTAAGACCCTTGGTTCTTGGGCCACCAATGGTGCGTTTTGATGCATGATAGCCCTAAGAACTAAGATTGCATTTTAATATGAATGCATGCAACACAAGCAAATGGAATCCAAAGCCTTATCATGTGTTGGTCCAAGGCCTTGGTGACCAAGAATTGAGGTGAGTTGCACCACTTGAAGTGTGAACTCCTCTCAATCCTATGCTTGGCTTGACAATCCCCAAGCCAAGCCATGGAATGCATGAATGCAACAAGGCTCAAATGCAATGCAACTTATCATGTTAAGCATGCAAAGAGCTAAAGTATGCAAGTCACAAATGTCATGCAACGTGGACCAATTAAGCATGGAACTAGCATACATTCAAGGCCTCATTGATCAAATATGCAACAACCGAGATACAAACATGCAATAATGGACTTAAGCCATAGAGGGCAGCCCTCAAACTCCCCTAAAACAGTGGCAAATCATGCCCCAAAACAAGAGCAAGATGCCGCACAAGCATGCAAGCCATAAGGCATAAGGCTAAGGCACAAAGTGGGACATTGAACCACCACTTAACAAGACTAAACATGGCACATGTTAGGCAACCAAAACAGGTTTTTATCATGCAAAAAGGCACCCAAATCCCTCATGTGGCAGCCCCAAAACAATCCCAAAAGCATAAATGCCCACAATACACATTTTAAAGTATAAAGGACACACCTTTAAAGCATGAAGAGAGATGACAAATCTAGACATGTGAGCATGGATTAGGGTCTGAAATGGCATGCCAAATGATCCCAAATCCTCTAAATAGGCTAACCAATGTATACACATGGACTATATGCTTGAAGCCAACAAACCATCATGCAAAGTAACCATACTAATCATGCAAAATATGATCAAAACAGTGGCTCACAGCCCTAGAACATGGCAAATCAAGGCTAAATGCTCCACCATACCAAGCCAAAACATGGAGATATATGGGGCTAAACATATGGCACAATTCTAGGCCAAATGAGGCGTTACAAAGCAAGTGTAAGAAGCATGTTAAGAGCCATGAATCCGACCAAAAACAGAGGTATAACATGTCATATTGAGCACAAATATACTCTGAAATGAAGCCAAAACTCACCATACACTCATGCTATTCTTTAAGCCCAAAACAAAGGCAAACAAAGAGTCAAGGGGAGAGGGGTGTCTCTCCCCTATATGAGACTTAAAATCATCTTCCCCACCACTGAAAACCCACTGGTTTTCAGTGGTGAGAAGGCCAAAAACACCAAGGCAACAAGGTCTAAGATAAAGGTCACCAAAATAGCCAAATAAGGCCTAAAAGGGTGAGCCTTTGTTCAAACCACAAAATGACCTTAATGAAGGTTCAAGAACAAGTAAAAACAAGAGTTTTTTTTATCTTAAACACAAACTCAAAAACACAAAGCAAAGAGGGTAGAAAGAGGTTGCAAGAATGGGGAATATAAAGTAAAGTGTTTACCCTTGAAGATCCCTTGAAGAACAAAGGTTCCAGCCACTCTTTAGTGATCAAAACCAGTCCAAGATCACACAAAACAAACCTCCAAGCCTCTCAATCTCGAGCTAAGGTGTAAAGGTGTGTGTAAAGGAGCAAAAGTGAGGTAAAACTACACTTTTTGGCCTAAAATCACACACACAAGAGGAGAGAGATGGAGATATAGATATATGGCAGAGATATATGTATATGAGCTCTGGTTTTTGTCTCTAAAAACCCTAACCTTGAGCCAAGAGGAAGAGTCTCCCCCTTATAGAACTTGTAAGACTTACAAGCTAAGCAAACAAGGGCTCATCCCTCCATACACGTGTATGGAGGGGAGCAAAACACTTCTGTTTGCAATAAAATATCCGATAAAGCAAAGCAAGTGTACAAGGCTCGGCAAAGAGTAATCAATGGTAAAATTTAGTGCCGGTCGGCACAATAAAGTGCCGATAGAATCTCTGACCCAGGTGGCCTCTAGCCCCGGTGGTGGTGTGTAGGGATGCCTCATTAGGCATTCCCTGCCCTTTCAAAGAAAAACACAAGCGTTTGGTGCAAAACCAAACACAAACGGTCGAGTTCGGAGGTCCTGAGGCAAGGCGCGCGCAGCCGAGAACTCCGGGAACTCCAAACGAACACAAACATAGATAATCACCGAGTGTTCCAACGGTGACGTCCAAGTCTTGAGGACGGTCAAAAATGGGGTGTCTACAGTTGCGTTTCAATACTGGTCTCAGCCTGCATGGCAGTTCCCTGATTTAACGCTGCTGTCATGGCCACAAATTCTTCCGAACCCTGTGCCATCACGGCCTGCTGATGATGTGACTGGTGACTGTGGGATTAGATGAACCGGTGAGCCCTAACTGGCCTTTCTTTACCTTGCCTCTGCGAAAGAACACTGGTTGACCTCGAATTGAATCTCTGACCTAACAAAGTCTGTCAGCACTAGTCCAATTTACCCGGGGGATAACGGAGCCTTCTGAAGCTATGGTTCTAGGACTACCCCCTAGCAAAAGAGAAAACAGACAGCATCTCAGCTAAATTTCACCAAAACAGATACGAGCAAAGCTGAACGACTGTATTCAATACTGATCACTGTTCCCTAAATATCTGTCCCAAAACTGATACCCTTGGGTAAAACTGATTCCCAAATACTAATGTTGATGCCCACAGGCCTGATACTCAAGCTTGCAAACTGATATGAGCATTTCCTGTAAAGATACACTCTAAAAGCACATAGCAAGTAAATGAGAGTCAAAACACCCCTATGTTGGGTAGGCTTTCCCTGTCCTATTTTGTTAGGAGCTAGGGTTTCACTACGCATGCAGCGGTTTCAAACAATCTAACATCGGGTAAGCAACCTGTCCTAGCTTGGAATGGTCACTATGGATTCTGAATATACACTAGGTCGAATGGTCAAAAAGGGTGCCCCGGTAAAACCGGGGTTTGTGTTCTGATACTGTCAGAGCCCATAACTAGTCAGCCTTATGGTCATGCCTTGACAAGACAAGCCTCCGGCAAACCGTTCAGGAATGGCAGATGGCAAACACGGTGTCCTAGGCCCACCAATGCACATGCAATGCAAAGAGACACATAAATGAAATCAAAACAGGATATCACGAGTTCGAGTCAAGTTCTCTAAATCCCCAGCAGAGTCGCCAGAAACTGTAGATGCGCCCTTGGGCCTCACTCTACAGTTCAGACTCGATTTTGTGTCACGGTTCTAAATCTGAACCAAAGAGTCCAAATCCGGCAAATCGTTTTGAGAAATAGATTTTTTTTGAAAGAAATACCAAACATGGACTGCTTTGCCAGATACAGAGTCGCCACCTAAATATTTTTTAATGGGAGAATTTAGGAAACCCTGACTCGGTGCCAAAGGCCACATGTCCGTCATCACCAAAGTTACCTCGGCTCGGGAACTTGGGTATGATTGGGGAAGGTCAGCTATGAGCACCCCCTCTCACCTGATCCGAAGATCGGCCTCTATTAACCATGATATCCGATTTTGAAAACGTTTATGTGTTCTTATTCCAATTAATTAGCTAGAATTACTATGTGATGCGCGCAGCAAAACAAGTATAGACTAGATTGCCTAATTTGGAACAAAGCATTGCATATCCGTTCGTTTGGAAATGTTTTAAGATTTGCTACTCGCAAGTAGGCTAAAACACGGATTTCAACGAGTTGTCCCAACTCAAACAATCCAACCTTCACCGACAGACATTAAGGCAGTTATATCAACTAAGCATTTAGCCACATGATAAGCATGCTGTCATGTTAACATTCACACTCATGCGAGATGCTAAAGCATAAATACTTAACTCGTACTCCGCACCAAAACAATGAAACTAGTTAACAAAACATGCATGACCCTAATTCATGTTAAGTGGCTAATGCATCGCATACAAAATGCAACTAGAATAGGCTAGGCTAATCTATGTATGGCATGTGAAATGTGACAATTGATACACGTATTCAAATTGGAATTGAAGTACGATGCAGTTAGCATGATGCGCCGAGCCCGATACATGCAATACAAATAAAATGAATGCACGCATGCGAAGCATAAGAATGCTAATTGAGATATGCCCTAAATCTAACCATCGTAAGTGGTTAAATAAAAGGGAAGAAAGAAAGGGGGTTGGAAGACATGCACACACGCACGCACCCTTATTACAACATTGGCCCTCACTCGGAGGGTCCGAATAAATAATACAGTCCACCTAATTAACTAACTCACAAGCTAATTAATTATTACAACACCGAATGAATAACTAGCTACAACTAATTATTACACAACTTAATTAATTAACAAATCAATTAACTAATTAATGAAAGACAACAAACAAATAGGGAAAGCAGTAAATAATGCTGTTCTAACTCTTGTTTGATGGAGGGAGGATGCATGCTCGCTTTGATTCCTCGCCTCGGAAAGCCTTCCAACTGCTCTTTGGAGGCTCTGTTTGCAGGGTGTCCTCTAGTTCTAGGTGCTGAGTCTTACCAAAACACTGCAGGGGAAGCTCCCAATGGCCTGCCGGCCAGGAGAGGAGCACTGCCGGCCAGAGATGGCCCATTGCCGTCCATCAATGGCAGCCTGTCGGCCACTGGTGTGCTGTGACACCAAACTGCAACAAAGCACAAAATAGAGGAAAGGGAGGGTCTCCCAAGGACATGTACGCACCATGGCACTCCAAATCACCTCAAAACATCGAGGGAGAGGCCGAGTCGGATCCACGACCATCAATCACGCATTCCGATGCATAATGGCCAAGGATCCAACTTGTGCAAATCAATATAGAAATGAATGCACAAATAAAGCAAATAAAGCCTAGAACTCTATCATGAATCATCAAGAGCTTCGGCGACCGAGAATTGAGACGCGTTTCATCACTTGAAGTATGAAACGTCCCTCGTTCCTCGTGCTTGGATTAACACTTAAACCGAACAATGCAACACATAAGCATGGCAAACATGCAACATGACCTAAGTATGCAAACATGCAATCAAACCAAACATGCGACAAGCATATGAACATAATGTGAGGCAACAACCTTGGACAAAATGCAATATGAACATATGAACATGCAAGGCATGTAAAGCTAAGCAAGTATACAACAACATATTACATGTAATAGGCATGCGACAACATGGCAAAATGGGCTTACACCAAAGATGGACAACTCTCAACTAGGTCCAAATTAGTAGCCATGAGATGAAAGTGAGACAATCGAAATGCGTGCACACATGCACGCAAACCGAGGACTGAACCTAAGGCATAAAATGCCACTCTACCATGGCATGGCAAGGGATGCAATGTGGCATGCAAACTCACAAATTCCAGCATTGAAACATAATGCTAAATGGTCCTGAAACATGGAAACATGGCACCCGATGCATGAAATAAGCCCCGAAACTCAAGACTAGGCACATGTAATGACTTGTAGCTATACAAAGCATACATTATTTGATCATGAAGCATGAAGACAGAGTCAAGGCAGTCCCAAAACATGAACTTTTTCAGTTCAAAGTGTGGCCAAACAGTGCTAGCAAGATGGCTTAAAATGGCATGCAATTTTGACTAGCAAACATGGTTTACAAGGCAAGTGTATGAAGCAGGTAAGAACTCATCAAACCAGCAAAATCAGTGAATAAAATATGCCAAAACATGCTCAAATAACCTCTGATATGCAACCATGGCATGCAAAAATGATGAGTTACTTTAGAGGGCCATACAAGGGGTTATTAAGCACATGCAAGATAGACATTTAGCATGGGATAAACAACTCTGAAAATCAAATATGGTAGTCCCAAAACTCACCAAATTGGCTCCGAAATCAGTCAACAAAGCATGTAAGATAGGGCCTCTTTGGAAGGCTAAAATGACCACCAAACATGTCAACGTGAGAGGGGGAGACCCCCCTCTAATTTGGGCTCTCAAAATAGCAACAAGGCCACTGAAAATCCACTGGATTTCAGGGGCTAGGAGGCCAAACCATGGCCGATGCAAATGCTCACATGTATGGCTCAAAGCATGGAGAAATAAGGCATGCAAAGAAGGAGATGACCCCAAACAAAAATCGAACCTTAAGCAAACTCAAAGAGGAGGTTAAAACAAGACTCTTTCTAGTTCATAACAAAACTCAAAAGTGAACACAAATAGGGCTAATCTATCATGCAAAAATGGCCCTAAAAGAGAGGTTAAACACAAGGGACAGCAGCTGGCCCCAAATGGCAAAGAGCCCTTCAGCAAAGTTGAAGAGGGGCTCAAAAAAAGGCACTTTACAATTTACATCAAGCCACGAAAATAAATACAAGTGAGGCTAAACTAGCATGCAAGAAAAAGACCTAAAAGAGGGATAAAGAGACAAGTGGTAGAATATGACCTCAAAAAGAGGAGAGCCCTTCAACAAAGTTGAAGAGGGGCTCAAAAAAAAAGACATTTTGAAGTTTGGCTGGAAGCCCATAAGTGCTCAAAAATGAGGCTAATACATCATGCAAAAAAAGGCCCACAAAGAGGGATAAAGCATGCAAGGGTGTAGGAGGCCTCAAATAAGAAAGAGTCCTTAGTCAAACATGAAGAGGAGCTCAAAATATGACTATTTACAGTTTGGGTCAGAGCCCAAAAATGCTTGCAAGTGAGGCTTATAAATAAAGCAAGAAAATGCAAGTTTAAGGGAAATAGATACTTACCCTTGAAGAGCAGCAAACCAGGGGCTTTTGGTCCACGATTCTGAGCTTTCAACCTTTGCAAATGGCCTCCAATGTGCTGGAATGGATGATGGAGGTGTTGTGCTATGAGGTGTAGTGCAAAAGTGCAAGTAAATCCAACTCCAAAGTACAAAACACAAACAATATAGAGAGAGAGAGAGAGAGATAGATAGATTTTCCTCTTCAAAATGGCTGAACCCTGTCTAAAGAACAAGCCCCTTGCTTATATAGAAGAAAATCAAAGCAAAGCTTCTTGAACAAGCTTGGCAAGAGCTTCATCCCTCCATACACGTGTATGGAGGGCAGATAAGAGGATTCCAGCTGGCTCAAAAGATCTGCCCGGAAACCTGCTGAGACAAAGGGTTCTACGCCATCGGTGTTAGTGACGTTGGCTCATTGGTGGCCGGCACCCTATCATTGGTGGCCGGCATAGGGCCGACATTGGCCATTCATGGCCGGCACCCTCCCATAGAAGCCAGAAGCAAAAATCAGTCATAGTCCCTGTTTTGAAGAAAGCCTAATTCCTTTATCTGGATGCCTTTTCAGGTCGTTCTTGTGTCCAAAATGAAGCCCCGGAAGTCTTATTTCCAAATTTGGCAGCCTCACCTCAAAATTCCATGTGTGCTAAGAGATATCCCTCTTTTAGTGAAGGTTGCTCAGTTTCGGTCCAACCGGAATGATGCCCAACTTCCAACAACCATATCTCTCCCATCCGGACTCGGTTCGAGGAGATTCTTGAATGAAAATTGAAGCCCCGGAAGTAAGCTTTCCAGCGGTGGTGGCCTCATAGCTGAAATCCAAGTGTACAAATGGATAGGCCTGATTTGGCGAGGACTGCTCGTCTCTCTCTTACCGGTTCATGCCCAACTCCTTCCCCAACTGGGTTTCTTCTCTCCTCTCCTCTTTTCTTCAACTCCAAACCCCTAAACAAGGTGTTTTGAAAGATTTTTCGAAGATATCATCTCTCTTTCATTCATTTCCACTTTGTCCTTGCTCGGTTTACCGAAGAGCGCAACGTTTGACAAAATGCGAGCCTCGGAATATCGCAGAAACTTTATTTCAAAAATGTTTCAAAAGAGAGGGTTTTAAGGTCTAAAAACCATTCAAAATAGCTTTGGTCCAAAATGGGGTGTGAAGTTGAGATTTGTCTCTCTCCTTGCCAAAGAAATTGAACCTTTGCCCTGCACACCTTTTACCACCAAGTAAACCATTAGTAACGCCCAAGTCTTAAGGGCTGTCAAAAATGGGGTGTCTACAGCATCCAATGACCTACAGGAAAAATACTGAAGGTTGAAGAATCCCGCTCGAGCGTCAGATTGCCTGCTCGAGCGGAGGAGCAAATGCAAAAGGGCCCGCTCGAGCGTGAAAAGCCCGGCTCGAGCGTGGAGGCCAAAATCTGGGCATTAACTAGTTGTTTCTAAACACAACCAACCTGTTACAAACTTGCCCAACACAACCCAAAACTCAAATACAAGTAGTTAAAGGAGGGAAATGAGAGTAAGACAACAACACACATCCACGGAACCGAGTCCAGAATACAATAAATAATGTATGGAAAACTGGGATCGCTATAACCTCCCCCCTTAAAGAATTTCGTCCCCGAAATTAGATAAATAAGTTTCAAATTTTTTATTCTTCAATTCTTAACATGATCACAATACAATATTCAACATCTGGACCCACTACCGGTCATTCCATCTCTTTTCAAGAGGCAACTTGCAACATAACTTTCAACATGCATTATCAACATGCATTCCCTTGAATTTCAACAAGTTTCAATATACATGCTTCACAATCCCATAACATATTCAATGTTAATGATATATTTGCATCTCTACAACATATTCAACATATATAATGTTAAGTTTAAACTTCCATTTCAAGGCATATTCAACCATTACAATATTTCCAAAAGCCAAAACATATACAATGTTTTTAGATTTCATCAAGAAATAAAATTCCCAATACATGGTTAAACATTAACAAACAAGTTTGGGTATTTCCCACGGGCCTCCAACTCACGTTCCTAAGTGGCTTCCTCCACTCTGTGATATTTCCACAAGACCTTCACCAAGGGTATCGTCTTGCCTCGCAAAACTTGGTCCCGCCTATCCAAGACCCGCACCGGTCTCTCCTCATATAAGGTATCCTCATCTACCTCTAAGTCGGACCAATCTAACACGTGCGACAGATCTGGCTCGTACTTCCAAAGCATACTAACATGAAACACGTTATGTACCACGGACAACTGCGGCGGTAATGCCAAATGGTAGGCAACCTCTCCAATCCACTCAAGGATCTCAAAAGGGCCAATAAATCGAGGGGACAATTTCCCACTCTTCCTAAACCTCATCAGACCTCGCCTAAGTGATATCTTCAGAAAGATGTGATCACCCACCTCAAATGCCAAAGGCCTCCTCCCACGATCGGCATAGCTCTTTTGGCGACTCTAGGCTATAACAAGCCTCCTACGGATAAGTTCAATTTTCTCCGTCATTTCCCGCACCAACTCCGGGCCCAATAAAGGAGCATCACCCACCTCGGCCCAACAAACTGGAGATCTACACGGTCAGCCATACAAAGCCTCAAATGATGTCATGCCAATGCTCGATTGGAAACTATTGTTGTAGGCAAATTCCACTAAGGGTAGGTGCCTCTTCCATGACCTACTGAAGTCAAGGACACAGCCTCGAAGCATATCCTCAAGGATCTAAATAGTATGCTTGGACTGCCCATCAGTCTGAGGATGGTAGACACGCCTGAACGTCTCGGGGCTCCGCGCGCAAAAATGGGCGCGAAATCCCATTTTGTTAATTTGGGCTTACTACTACAGTTCGGACTCAATGTCATGATTCTGAATCTAATCTCGCAAAGTGCAACGCAAGACCGATAAATCACCAAAGAGTCTAAATTCGGCAAATCATTTTGGAAAACTGATTTTTGTAAAGAAGTGCCAAACATGGACTGTTTTGCCAAATACAGAGTTGCCACCTAAATATTTTATTGGGGAAATTTAGGAAACCCTGACTCGTGCCTAAGGCCACGTGTCCGTCATCACCAAAGTTGCCTCGGCTCAGGAACTTGGGTACGATTGGGGAAGGTCATTCAATGAGCACCCCCACTCGCCCGATCAAAGATCAACCACTACTAGCATGATATCTTGTTTTTGAAAACACATGTGTTCTTATTCCGGTTATTAAACCTAGAATTACTATGTGATGCACACATCATACAAGTATAGACTAGATCGCCTAATTTGGAACAAAGCATTGCATACTTGTTTGTTTTGAAAAACGGTTTGAAGTTTGCTACTCGCAAGTAGGCTAAAACGAGAATTTGATGAATTGTTCCAATTCAAGTAATCCAACCTTCACCCACAGGCATTCAGGCAGTTATATCACATAAGCAAATAGCTTCATGGTAAGCATGCTATCATGGCAACACTCACACACATGCAAGGATGCTAAAGCATAAAAGCTTACAGTGTACTCCGAGCCAAAACAATAACTAGTTAGTAATCAATGCATGATCCTAGTTCCTGTTAAGATGGCTAATGCAACACATGCAAAAATGCAACTAGAAATAGGCTCAGCTATTCTAAGATGGCATATGAGATGCGATTAGATAACATATACTCAATTTGGAATTGAAATACAATACAGTTAGTATGATGCGCCGAGCCCGGTGCATGCAATACGGATGAATGATGCAAACATGCATAGCATAAGGATGCTAATTGAAAATGACCTAAAACTAACCATTGAAAGCAGTATGTAAAAGGGAGAAAGAAATGGAGGTTGGAAGACATGCACACACGCACGCACGCTTATTACAAAATTAGCCCTCTCAACAGAGGGTCCGAATGAATAATACAAACCAACTAATTAACTAGCTAACAAACTAATTAATTATTACACAACCGAATTGAATAACTAGCTACAACTAATTATTACAAAACTTTAACTAATTAACAAATTAATTAATTAAATTACAAAACCAAATGCTAATTAGCAAGTAAGGAAAACAGTAAACAATGTTGTTCCAGCTCTGGTTGGGGGAGAAGAGGATGCATGCTCGGTTGCCGTCCCGAAAAGCTCTCTGGTTGCTCTTTAGAGGCCCTGTCTGCAGGGTGTCCTCAAGGAATTCTTGCTAAATCTTACCAAAACTAGTCTGGGGAATACACCAGCGGCCTGCCAGCCATGGGGAGCCACTGCCGACCATCTGCTGGCCAAGAATGAAGGTCTGCCGGCCATCTGCAAGGCACTGCCGGCCATTGGTGTGCTGTGACACCAAGCTACAGCAGAGCACAAAATAGAGAAAATGAAGGGTCTCCAAAGGGTATGTACGCACTATGCCATCCCATATCACCTCGAAACATCAATGGAGAGGCATAATTGGATCCATGACCATCAATCACGTATCCCGATGCATGATGGCCAAAATCCAACTTGTGCAAATCAATGTGAAATGAATGCACGAATAAACACATAAAGCCTAAAACTCTATCATGTGTGATCAAGAGCGTCGGCGACCAAAAATTGAGACACGTTTCGTCACTTAAAGTATGAAACGTCCCTCATTTCTCATGCTCGAATTAACACTTAATCCAAACGACAATGCAACACAAGCATGGCATATACAATGCGACTCAAGCATGCAAACATGCAATATGACTTAAGCATGCAAACATGTAATGTAATATGAACAACCTAACAAGGCTAATGGCGTGCACAATGCTAATGTATGCACAATGCAAATGATAGCATACTCAATGCAATGTTACCTAAGCATACACAATGCAAAGTATAAGGTATAGACAATGCGATGTAATGCAAGCATGAAAACAAAATGTAATCAACCATGCTCAATGGACTTAAACCGAAACGGACGGATCTCAGATATGCCCAAATCAGTGGCCAAAATGCTAAGATGAAGGCACCGAAAACACATACAAGCATGCATGCCAATTGGCTCACCAATTAAGGTATAAACGTGCAACTCTCAAGAACACCTAAAGAGTGAATAGTATGGAAGTGTAACAACACTAAGTGCACTAAAATGAGGTAAGAAATGATGCCAAATCATTTAAACAACAAAAGTACAGCATGCGAAGGTCCTTAAAAGCATTGAGCTATCAAAGAGGACTACAAATGAGGCACGCCATACATGGCACAAATGCATGAACTAAGCATGGACAGAGCTCAAATAGGTAAAAATAAGGACCTAAACATGCTGAGATAAGGGCCCAAAGACCTAGGCATGAGAGCATACAAGCTAAGTCATAAGCTAGGCAATAATGCACAACACTCAAAGGCACTTAAAGCATGATTGAAGTGGAAATATGGCAATGCTATAGGCACTGAAATGTTATGTTAAGTGATGCCAAATCACGTACACAACACAAATGAAGCATACAATGGTGCTCAAAGCTTGAGGCAAGCAAGAACATTTATACTACAAGTATACAAAACATGAAGCATGTGGCTAAGGCAACCCAAAATAGTCCTAGAACATGTTAAAATGAGACTAAAAGATGTATGGAAGTAAGCCAAAACAAGCTAGCATGGTGAGCATGAGGCATGATGCATACAAGGCAAATAAGGTGGATTACACTACACCTATTAAGGCCATGCATGGGATGACTCAACCAACAAAAATCAAAGTTACGGCATGTGAAAATAAGCCCAAAAACACACTGAGATGGCATACCAAAGACCTAAGCATAGAGGCATGCACAATGATCCATTCATGAGGCATAAAACACAAACTCTCTAAGGCATTGAAAGCATGTCAAATGCAAGTCTATGACCACATTACATGGACTAAAATAACATAACAAGTGATGCCAAATTCTTGAAATAGGCCAAGTAACACATGCTAGTGGACTTGGTGCACAAAGCTAACAAGCTAGATTGAACCATGGCTACACAAAGCAAGTCATGCATGGCCAAAACAACCAAAATCAGACCTTAAAATGGTAAAACATGAACAAAATCTTCTCAAAGCTAAGCCAAAAGCATGTTAAAATGACATGTTAAAGCATGATGCATGTTAAGGCAATAGAGAGGATTACACTACAAGTGCATGAGACATGCAAGGGCGAACCAAACCAAAACAAAGTCATGACATGGAAAAAATCACCAAAAACATGCTGAAATGGAAAGAAAACAAGCTAGAATGGCATGCTACTTCATGAGGCATACAAAGCTAGTTTTTGTGATTTACACTACAAGTGTATTATGCATGCATGGAGTGACAAAATCAAGCCAAAACAGATCTAAGGCATGGTAAAACATCACCAAAAACCTACTAAAATGGAGCCAACACATGCAAGAAAGACATGCTACTTTGATGAGCCACAAATGGGATTACACTACACATACGAGGAGCATGCAAAAGGTGACCAAACCAGCCATGGATAGAGTCAAGGAAGGTCCTAAAAGTCACAAAAAAGTGTCTGAACTAAGCCTCAAAAGTATAGAGATACATGCTCCTTTGGTAGGCCAATGATACAAGCAAACAAAAACAAGAAGAGAGGGGGTTACCCCCTCTGGTTTGAGGCCTCAAAACCACATGCCTACCATTGAAAATCCACTAGATTTTAGTGGCTAAAAGGCCAAACCAAGACTACTCCAATGGCCTTAATGCTTACAAGGCCAAACAAGGCATACAAGAGGGTTGTGCACCCCTAACACCAAAAAGACCTTAAACAATCATCAAAATCAGTTAAAAGAAAAAAATTTTCCAGTTGAAAGCAAGGCCTAAAATAATATGCAAGGATGGCCAAAATGAGATACAAACAAAGGCTTAAAAGGGGAATATACTCACCCTCGAAGATCAACTTTGAAACCAGCAAGCTCAGAGGCTAGAAACCAAGTTTCAGAGCTCAAGTAACACTCCCAAGAATGTCAGCTCAAAGATGGTGGTGTACCTCTATGTGTTGTAGTCCAAAAGTGCAAGAAAAATGGACTTTAGAGCATAAACAAACACAATATATAGAGAGAGAGAGAGTGTGTGTGAGAAATATATAGAGAGAGAGATACAACTTCTCCAAAATTTTCTTCAACCTCTGATAGAGAGGAAGGGCCTCTCCTTATATAGAAGGGAGCAATGCAAAGCTTGTTGAACAAGCTTGGCAAGAGTTTCATCCCTCCATACAGTGTATGGAGGGGAAAGGAGTGAAAACCAGCTGGCTCAAAAGATTTGGCGTGAAACCTACTGAGACAAGGGGTTTGCCGGCCATCAGTGGTGGCCGGCAATGGCTCATTGATGGCCGGTAGGCTTTATCAATGGCCGACAGTAACAAAGGCATGGCTGGCAGTGGCAGGAAGTGGCCGGCAGTGCACCAAGAGAATCAAGCTGGAAGGGCCAATACATGGTCCAAAAATGGGGCAGAAAGGATACAGGGTTTGGAAAGCTCAAACCTGTGACTTTCCGCCGCAATAGTCGAGTACTCGACGAGAACTTGTTGTTGGATGTACCTACAAGCACAACCAAGTCTTGAAGACGGTCAAAAATGGGGTGTCTATAGTTGCCACTCTTTGACAGAACTCGAAAGTCACAAAGCGACGGGAGAGAATGTCAAAGCCCAGAGACGACCCATTTTTGACAAGGCTGAAGACTTGGGAAAACATTCAAAATAAACATGCAGAGATGCGCCCGCAGGCTGGGGCAAAATGCAAATGATATGCACGATGCAGAAGCATAACTTATGATTATGCAAAGAAAGCTGTAATGAAGCATAACATGCAAAGTAAATGCGACACTTTAAGCAACCTGACAAGTTGGAGAAATCTCACACATTTCAACAAAAAGGATGTAAGGGGATTACGCAATTCTCACCACGTCTCATGTGGAGTGAATACAATACGGTCCAGTTCGTCTGGTCGCGCCAGCTTCAAATGAACCGTACATACAATATCGTGCCTGCAAAAGAAAGAAACTCAACAGGTACGATATCATTAGAAACATGCATAGCAATGCAAGTGAAAAGTGCGTGACAATGTGAATGAAGTAGTTCATAACAATACAAGTAACATGTGTGACAGTGCAAGTGAAGATCTGCATGACAATGCAAGTAACGTGCGTGACAGCGCAAGTGAAGATGTGCATAACAATGCAGGTAACGTGCGTGACAGTGCAAGTGAAGATGTGCAAAACAATGCAAGTAACGTGCGTGACAGTGCAAGTGAAGATGTGCAAAACAATGCAAGTAGAGATACGTGCGCGACAGCACAAGTAAAACATGCGTAATAGCGCAAGTGAAGAAGTGTAATAGCCCGACCCTCGTACATGTTTTCTGATATAATTGCAACTCTTGTTTTGTGCTTTCCAATGTTTACTGTGAAATCCCACGAGAAATTAAGGTTGAGTAAAATCTATGTTGAGAGATGTCTATCTGTTTACCAAGGAAGGTATCTGTTACACCTAACAAGTTTGAATAAGAAATTGGAAGCCTTAGAGGCTTAATTATCTGAAATTGATTATATATCTGTGATCAGCTAATTTTTATGTAATATTAAGCATGTTTACGAAATTTCAATTTTGGAATGATTAAACGATTGAATTTTGTCTTATATGGCCTTATATGTATGTCTTGCTATATTTCTAAGTGTAATATGGAGTTAAGACCCAAGAATCCTTCCATCCAAAAAATCTCCTGGGAGATAAGATAGAGAGAGTGGAGGAGGAGAATTGGGGGAAACGAAAATCAACATGAAGATTGCCAAAATTAAAGAAAGTTGTGGGATTTAACACAAGGTAAGCTCCATCTAACCTATTTAACCATCACTTAGATTTAAGGAAGGGTAATTTCTTGTTTGGACAACTTAGGGTTTGTATTATGTATGATTTGTGGTTGATTATAATAATTGTGCTCATCAATGGATTATTTTGGGATCTAATTGAAGTGTTGTGTAGGATTTCTACTTCAAGCTTTGATTGTTATGCCAACCCTATGAAATTAAAGTCATGAATTGTGTTATGTTTTATGGATGTAAGAAACTTAGATTAAAAGGTGGAACTTGGCAAGATTATGACTTGATAGAGCTTCTAATCATGTATATTTGCAATACTCAAGTTCCAATCCATGCTAAGGTGACGTTGGGTTAATGTATTGCATTAATTTCTACTTGTTTTGCATGAATAATGAAGTGGTGTTGCAGAATTTCTGGTTGCACTTCGAACTGCCCAAATCAGGGGCACGGCCGCTCGAGCGGAGGTCCGGGCGCTCGAGCGGAAAGAAAGAAAAATTTATATGTTCTGTTTTGCGTACTGGACCCTCAGCTATTTTTAGATTATTTTTTTTATGGTCTTAAGATGGTTATAAATTCAATGGAAGTGTAACGAAACAGGAACTAATTTACCAAGGAAAAAGAAGAACTAATATGCAAGTTCTGATTGTATACAGGACACACTCCAGGAGGAAGTAACACGTCATCTCAACACCACTGTGAGTAGTAGTACCATTATATGCTTCATATGTATAGCTAGTAAATGTCATTAGCATTTCGTTCATACACGACATATAATTATGGTCATGTTTTGATATGTGTATATAAAGGAATGGGAAGATGAAGTGTTTTCCTTCTTTAAGATTATGGACTTTTGGCCATACGGTATAAGTAACTACGATATGAAACAAAGTGCTACACGGGACTAAGTGCTACAATGTGAGTCACCGCTAGAACCCGTGTGAGTCACCTCTTGAGTTCATACAAGAATTTACAAGGGCTTAATGCCAATTTACAAGGGCGTAATGCCAATCTACAAGGGCTTAATGCCAATTTAAAAGGGCTTAAAGCCAAATGATTTAAGGGCTCCATGCCAATTTATCCAAGGGCCTTGCGCCACTATGTTAATGGGCTTCACGCCACCATGATTAAGGGCCCACACTATAAAAAGGGCTTAAAGCCAAAACATTATGTTCCATTCAATATGTTCCAAGATAAGATCTAAGACTACTATGAATAAGTACAGATACAGACTCATTATGTGAATGATGCATTAGTATACAGAAGTACATGTCGAAGCTTTGGATACCAGGTTGAAACTTTAATTGGAATTTAAAATTTTCAAAAATTGCATGGTCCACTCGAGCGGAGGAATTCCCGCTCGAGCGGGAAAATTGACCTCTCAGCACTTTTTTAGAAATTTCGCTGTCAGCTCGAGCTGGGGAATTTCCGCTCAAGCGTAAAAATCGACCTCTCAGCATTTTTGTTAAAATTGTTCAATCCACTCGAGCGGCCAAAATGGCGCTCGAGCGGGGATCTATTTTCAGAAAAATTTGGAAAATTGCATTTAATTCATATTTTTATCCTCATCTCTTTCTAAGACATGTTAAACACGATTTATGGTTCAAGTACGAAACTAAATGTATTCTTTTACTCTGGTTCAAGTTAAGCATCACTTTGTTTACGTATTACTATTCACTGAGCTTGGCTCACTCTTTGTTATGTCTGTTTCTGTAGGTAACCAACCCGGAGGTCAGCCCTAGCCCAGGACGTCCGTTTATTTTGTCAACCATTATGAGTCCGAGCACTTATTTTTGGGAAGCCTTACGAAGATGTTGACTTTTATTTGATTACTCATTTAAGGTTGAATATATTTAACTTTAATGTTTTTGTTTATGCCCGACGTCAGGGCTGGGACTGTATGCGTATATAGATAACTGATACTCAACGAATTATTTTGGCTTGTAACTATTTGTCATAATGTTCGTGATGCATGTGATCCTGGCATATTAGAAGCAGCTCAATGGAGTTTGTTATATTATTTTAGTTCTGGTGCTTCCGTTAAGGCCCCGTATACTACGTATACTAGTGTATTTGTCCGTTTCCGTTTAGGTCATGCCCCAAACTTTTAGGGGTGGGTATAAGGGCGTGACAAGAAGTGCGTAACAGCACAAGTAAAACATGCAAAATAATGCAAGTAACAAGCGTAACAGCGCAAGTAAAACATATGCAAAATAATGCAAGTAACAAGCGTAACAACTCAAGTTAAAGATGGGTGCGAAACAACGCAAGTAACGAGCGTAACAGTGCAAGTTAAAGGGGGGTGTGAAACAACGCAAATAACGAGCATAACAACGCAAGTTAAAGAGGGCTGCAAAACAATACAAATAACGAGCGTAACAACGCAAGGTAAAGAGGGGTGCAAAACAACGCAAGTTAGAGAAATGCGAAACAATGCAAGTTAGAGAATTGCAAAACAACGCAAGTTAGAGATGCAAAACAATGTGAGAGAGATATGCAAAACAATGCGAGTAAAACATGCGAGACAACACAGGTTAAAGATGCAAAATAATGCGAGAGAGATATGAAAAATAATGTGAGTAAAACATGCGAGACAACGTAGGTTAAAGATGCAAAACAATGTGAGAGAGATATGCAAAATAATGCGAGTAAATAGAATGGATATTTAGTACAACAAGTAAATGCTAGGTGACAACAAAAGTATGCTTGATAAAGACATCTTGAAGGCAACTTCCGGTTTACCTCCTAGAAGATTGCGATTCGTCAAAAAGGATACACCTCGTGCACGTTGATGGGCGATGACCACCGTATATCGAGAACATGATTCTGGGCTTCCACAGAGGCATTTTGAATCAAATTTTGAACACTCCTCGGGGATTGTTGGAACCCAGGGACACATACCAAGGTATAATAGGCAAAAGAAGTTGGTGGAGGATTTCTGGCCACCAGGGAAAACCGCCGGCCGCCTGTCGGCCATCAATAAAGGACTGCCGGCCATCGATGGCAGATTCGGGCAAAGTGGTCTTTTCAGCCATGGGTCTTTAAATAGACTCAAAATTACTCCATTTCCTCACAAAACCTTGCATAGAAAACATTTCCCTTGCCCTCTAGGTGTGCCTTCTCTCTAGATTCGCGCGTTCTACGCGTTTCCCAACACCCTAAACAACCTTGAATCGTTAAAACTCCTTTGTTCTCTTCGATTTGAACCGATCAGAAATTGAATCTGAGGCCTCTTTCATCATTTCCCCCATTCAAGGATCATTTCCCCCGAATTTCTCTCGAGGTTAGTTCACTTTACCCGGGTTTTCAACTTTATTTGAATTTTCCCTCTCCTAGGGTTTGATTTGTTCAAAATTTCACCATTTTGCTCATTTTTGCCTCTTTTTGCATCTATCGTAGATGGCTGACGATATCCCGCATGATGAGGGCTTCCCCGCACTCCCTCCAGTAGAGTTAGCGGCAGACTTTGCGGCTGAGCCGGAGGTTGAGCCTCAGCCTTTACCATTGAGCATACGTCCCTTTGACCCCGCGAGGTATCACCTGGAGACTCACATTATTCCAGTGGCAGGAGGCATCCACACTTTCACTGATTTCGATGAGGGCGTGCCAGACAACCTCTTACTGAGAGAGCCGATGTCTTATTTGTCGACCATTGCTGTGGGGGTAGCAACTCTGCTTTTCTGCAGTATTACTTTCAACTACTTGCATTTCTTGCACTGTTTCGATCTGATTGTATCACATGCTTTGATATGACTGTATTTCATACATTGTTGCTCTGCATTTAACTGTACTTCACGCATTACTACCCTGTATGTACTGTATACGACCGCACTTCATGCGTCACTGCCCTGAATTCAATTGTGTCTTCGATACATCACTGTTCTGGATGCAACTATACTTTCAATACATCACTGATCTGATTTGAACTACATTTTCAATACATCGCTGATCTGACTTGAACTGTATTTTCAATACACCACTGATATGATTTGAACTGCATTGCTGCAGGATAGATCCCACTCCTTCCGAGGTTATGGTGCTACGACCGCTTGGGATTGGTATGCGCTTCCCGCAAGAGTCCGCCGAATCATTGACGGGACCGGCTTTGGTCTATTTTGCTGCAGCTTGACGCGAGTCACAGCGAGTCGCCCCCTCCTAGGGGCTCTTGTGGAGAGGTGGTGGGACATCACCAACTCTTTCCACTTTTCCACGGTGGGAGAGATGACGATGACTCCCCTCGACTTTGCTATGATCACTGGCCTGGGTGTAGGAGGTGATCTGATTCCTCTTGATCTCGATATAGGAGAGTGGGTGGCTGTATGGGATACATTACTTGGAGCGCGTCCACCGACACTTCGAGCAGGTATGGTCAGATATACTTGGTTCGAGGAGCATTACAGAGGGGAGGATCCCAATACTGATGAGGAGGCAGAGCAGTACGCCAGGGGCTTCCTTTTGTTCCTTTTCGATACCACCTTGTTTTCGAACAGTTGGAATACCGTGGGTTTATACTTCATGGGCACTTTGGGGGTGCTCCAGTAGGTCCGTTTCTATGACTGGGGCGCAGCCGGCCTTACCACTCTCTACGGATACATGAGCTCGACCTCTCGGATGTGTGGGAGGTTGATCGGCGGCTACTGGCGGCTTGGGAGGTACACAACCTAGTTTCCCCTTTTCATTACTTTGCTCAGCATTTCCTGCTTTTGCTTTATTCAACACTTGTACTTTCTGCGTTTTCTATATCTGCTCTTGCACTGTATGCTTTCTTCTTTGCACTTTCTGTACACCATACATACTGCACACTGCATACCATACACCGCACACACCAAATCTAATATCTACTCTAGACCTGCACTCCTTATGCATTGTACTGCGTTCTACTTTCTGCATATTCAAAACTCTGTTTATACACTGTACTGATCACATCTTTATTATAACTGTGGGTGTACGCATATTCCCCGACACTTGCTCCAGAGCCTGTGGAGGAGACCCCAGCGACAGTCCCATTTTCTGATGTATGCGACGGCCAGCTCCATCATAGGACTCGAGAGAGCTTTATGTTCTTCCAACAGTATTTTGACACGGTCGCGGCGCGCGAGGTAAGTCTGCAATGAGATTATTTCGATTAACCTGATGCACCCTCATTAGTTATTTGACGACTGATCATCTTGTTCATTCTCTTTTCTCAGATCACGTGGCAGCCATGGGATGTGATTCTGTCAGGACTCCGAGATCAGTACCACACTGCCTGGATTATGTCTCACTACCACATTCTCTTCGAGGGCCCGATCTGTCATGCCTGGTTTTTGAGTGAGCGCTTCGTGCGTCAGACCTTGGGATTGCCTGCTCCATTTGTACCGATGGCACCTCCACCATCGATGAGGGAGACACACAGGTTGTCTACCGACCAGGTGATTCAATTCATGGTAGGACTGGAGAAGGATTTCTTCTGCACCAAGGGCGATACGCGACCTTTATTCAGACGCATCTGATGCCACCTTTGTCTGGTGTCCGAGGAGGAGAGGGAGCGAGGGCTCCAGCTGCGAGAGGGAGAGGCAGAGTGACCAGGTCTCGTAGGAGGAGAGGTCCTAAGGGGAGACAAGGGATTGCATGGCCAATGCTGCCTGCTACTATGATATGCCGAGGGTGGGCTAGAGAGACTTATCAGATTCCCTTCGCTCCTCCTCCAGCTGGTCACGAGCTTGTTGGAGTTTACGGCTCGATCCCGGTATGCACTATACCTTTTATTATGTACAGTCATTTGATTTCATTTGATGTTCCGCAGAATACTAATGACTTCAACATTTTTGCAGGCTCCCATTGAGTACACTCGTCAGTCTCTGGAGTTAACGACATCGATAATGGGGATGCTACAGATGAGCATGGACCTGCTCAGTATTTACAGTATTCCGGTGAGTCCTTTCAAACTACACTTCATGCCACATAGTCTTTTCTTGACATGCCATCACTTGCACAGTTGCACACCGCACTAATCTAATACATTGCTCCCATACACCGCTCACGGTATGTATACACTGCAAATCATTCACTGCTCACAACACATTATTCTTTGCATCTGATACATTTTGATTACTAATGCATTTTGACAGATTGCCCTTTTTTAGATTCATTCATGATGCCAGGCCCATCAGATGTCCCAGCAGGAGCAAGGGCAGGTCCTTCAGCACGTCCCCGAGCAGCAGGGGGAGCGGGATGAGGGACTAGTTCATGGGGGCCTGCCCTAGATGATGATGAGTCTGATGAGGGGGTAGTGAGTCCGCGGTCAGAGTCGTCTCAGGATGGAGATGGGGCTGGGGATAGTTCGAGTTCAGATGCTGATGATGACGATGTTCCAGAGTCCTCTCAGTCGAGGAAGAGGGCGAGGAGGACCTCTCAGCCTTGAGGCGACTGGCGCCGATCCAAACATTTTGCTGATTCAGATGCTGCTCTTCTTTTTGCTTTATTTTTCTTTTTACTAGTAGTTTTGCACATAGTACTGCATCAGGCAGATTTACCTTCTTTAAAACTATGCTCTTTTGTAAAAAGAATCTATGATGGAATGAAAGCAGTCATTTTGTTGAAAAAGTGTTATATTTGTACATTCTATACATCACATCGCATCGTATCACTTTACACAACAATGTAAATGAGATTGAACTTTTGTTTTGAAAACTAAACACTCGAATTGCACTAATCAGGTAGTGAACCGACTAACAACAAAACAACTTGATAAACAAAACAAAGTCTTAACAAGTTTACAACTCGATAAACAAGTTACAACAACTCGATAAATGAGAGGAAGATGATTACAACTCGATACAAAATTGAATACTAATACATCTTAAATGAGACGCAACAGAGTCTAACAGTCCAAAAATAAGACCTTAAAAGACACGAGTAACAGGACTTCTCTGTAGCAAACAACTGGATCTTCACCAAGAAGGCCAGTGAGCATGATGGAGGGGTTGCCAGCCACATAGGAAGGCCTGGCGGCCATCAGTGTGCCACTGCCGGCCACTGATGAGCCACTGCCGGCCATCGATGGCAGACTCTCTGAAACGTCAACATCTATCATCCACTCACTGCCTTATCTTCTATATGAGTTCTAGCTTCGGGATTCTCTTCATTTCAGCTCAATTTTGCACCAAATGGAAGCATTTCTTGTCCAAAACCTCACAAATTGGATTGCCAACTTGGATGGCTCGGAAAAGCTGAGTTTCTGGGGCTTTGGTATAAATGCACTATTCACATTGAGTCGCACCCCGCTGCGTTTTCCGTTCCTCTATGCTGTGACAAGGTTTTTGAATCCGGTGACACACGTCTTTAGCTTTGGCGGGCAAGAGATGTGTCCCACTTTTGAAGACTTCCAAGTTTTAATGGAGTTCGAGCGCGAGGAAGAGATTTTGCCACAATTGCGCTTCAGCCACATCCAAGCCTTAGGACGGATGTGCGGCCTTACTTTGCATGACACTCGATCGTTGATTCACAACAAAGAGCTAGACATTCTGAGCTTGATTTGCTGGTTTTCTGATGCCGGTGACCGCGGCGACCATCATTGGCAGGATTATCGGCGTCATGCACTTTGTTTGTGCATGTTGTCTCATTTCTTGCACTTTGCTTGTGCATGTTGTCTCATCCCTCCCCAGATATGGTTGATGGACAAATTGAAGATTGTGGACTCCTACCCTGCATACTCAGCTCGTAGCTATTTCTTCCGACGACGCTTGGTCGATGCCTCGGATGAGGGATGGTGGTACAACTGGATGTGTAGTTTGTCCGTTACCGACATTGCTTGGCGTTGTCCTTGGCTCAATCTACCGGCAATGAGATAGAACATGACCCGCCAGCCCAGGATCCAATTGATCGGCTTGACACACTACGTGTTCTATTTTCCATTCTCGACCGGTGCGGTTATTTCGATCAGACTTGCCAGGAGAGGGGCAGTACCTCTTGCATTTCGTCCAAAGCGCGGTGGCTCGGTATGCCACAGCATGGAGGACTAGAGAGCTTCTGGCCCCCACTCCAATTTTCAGTTGCATTCTTTCTGGTGAGTGCACAACTTGGCTTGCTGAGAAGGCACAGATTGGACCTACTTTGGCATTAGAGGCTTCCACCAGCTCTGGGAGGGGACGCAGGAACACCTGACTATGCCCCGGATTTATTTTCTTTATCAATACTTTCAAGTTTTCTTTATGAATGTAATAAAAAGCAACTTCAATTTATATTTAAGAGTAGGAGAACTCTGTATTGAAATCAATGAAATTGAAGGTTGTGGGCACTGAAAATTTTCCGTTTGGTCAAAAAATGATCTAAGTTGTAAAAAGATTAATTTGAGCAAAATCAACCTTTATTAAAACTTTTCAAAATCATTTTCGATATGGATCAGAACTGGACATGCCCGAGATCTATCACTGAGATGTACAACCCCGGATCCTAGCAACTAGAAAGTTGCCCCTAGTCTGAGTAGCACTGCACTGGAGATCACAACTGAGCTCTTGAATGCAGAATAGGCGAAGATGGCCAACAAGATCACATGGACAAAGTTGATCGAGGAAGTGTTTATGGCTGGACTTCAGGATGAAGTTGCCTACACATCCCAAAGATGGGAATCAAGCTTTACGTAGTTCAGCTTGGGTTTACTCGAGTGTTAACTCTCTCCTTTTGCTCTCTGACTTTTGCCAAGGCCGCCCTTTGCGGGTTTTCAACCTTGTGAGCTCAGGTTTTATAATTTCAAATTTTTCATGCTCTAACTTTTGCCTAGGTCGCCCTTTTGGGTTTTCAGCCTAGCGAGCCACTCAGGGGTAATATTTCTTCAACTTGTCCATGTTGATCGGTTGGGAAAACTCTAGGCCATCTAGGTCCATCAGAACGATAGCTCCACCTGACCAAATAGACTTGATGATGTAAGGACCAATCCAATTGGGTCTGAACTTGTCCCTAGGGTCATGAATGGGAGCTCAGTTGTCTTTGAGCACCAAATCTCCTTTTTTAAAATTCCTAGACTTAACTTTCTTCTTGAAAGCCCTGGAAATTCTCCGTTGATAACCCTGAACATGGTACAGTGCTTTCAGCCTTCTCTCGTCAAAGAGCATGAGTTCTTCGAACCTGCTCTGCTGCTAATCTGCCTCAACTATCTGACACTCAGCCAGTACTCGCAATGACAGAACCTCAAGTTCGATAGGAAGAATGGCCTCCATCCCATAGACCAATTAATACGGAGTCGCCCCAGTAGAAGTTCTAATTGAAGTCCAGTAGCCCCACAGAGCAAATGGCAATTTATCTGGCCAGTCCTCGTAGGTTTCTACCATCTTCTGTAGTATGTGTTTGATGTTCTTGTCGGCGGCCTCAACTGCTTCGTTGGTCTGCGGCCGATATGTAGATGACTTATGAAAAGCCACGTTGTACTTGTCCAACAAGTCAATCACTTCCTTCTTGAAGTGGGAACCATTATCTGAAATGATCTCGTTCGGGACCCCATAGCGACAGATAATGTTGTTCCTGATGAACTTTGCAACATGCGAAGCCTTCAACACCGCATAAGATTGGGCCTCAACCCACTTCGTGAAATAGTCTATCGCGACCAGAATGAACTCATGGCCACTGGACCCCTTCGGAGTGACAGCCCTGATCACATCAATCCCCTAGACTGAAAACGGCCATGGCGAAGTCATGTTCTACAGCTTAGACGGCAGAATGTTCAAGCGATTTGCATGGATCTGGCATTTGTGGCATCACCGAACAAAGCCAATACAATCCTCCTCCATGGTGGTCCAGTAATAACCCTGTCTAAGGATTTTTCGGGCTAGCATCACCCCGTTCATGTGCGCTCTGCACTCTCCTCCATGGATGGCCTCCATCAGGCGCTTCGATTCTTCAGCATCAACACACAGTTTATGCATCCCAAGATGACCTATCTTGTACAGTTTACCCCCGCAGACGATGAACTCAGCAGCCATTCTTCGAATTGCCCTCTTATCTTTGGCATTTGCCCCTAGTGGGTACGCTTCCTTCTCCAAGAAGTTCCAAACATCGTAATACCAAGGGTTCTCATCTTAAACCTCATCTATGGCAGCAATCAGCTCGTAGGCCGGCATAAATTTCTGTTCAATGATGATCGGACGCATCCGGACTCCAAAAGGGATGTCTATCATAGAAGATAGAGTTGCTAATGAATCTGCGAACCTGTTGTTCCCTCTTAACAAATGAGCGAAATTCAATTTCTCAAACCGAGGAATCAACAAGTCTAAGGTCTGGTGGTAGATTCTCATCTTTTCTTCTTTGACTTTCCAGTCTCCTTTAGCTTGAGACACAACAAGGTTCGAGTCCCCGATGACGTCCAATCGTTTTGCCCCTAGTTCTAGGGCGGCTTCTAAACCAGCAATGCATGCCTCATACTTTGCTTCGTTCTTCGATACTTTGAACTGAAGTTTGAATGCTAGAGGGATATGGGAATAGTCGGGTGCTATCAGCAACACTCCTATCCCATACCCATATTGGTTTGACGCTCCGTCAAAGTACATCGTCCAAAACTCTGCTTCGATATGCAGAATGGCCTCATCCGAGAATAGGTACTCAACTGCTTCATCTCCTTCCACTGGGTGATCGACTAGGAACTCCGCTACCGCTCTCCCTTTTACTGACCTGCACGTCACATACTTAAGATCGAATTTGGAAAGGAGAAGCAACCAACGAGCCAGCCTACCTATAAGTGCCGGTTTCTCGAAGCGATATTTGATGGGATCTAATCTTGAAACCAGTATTACAGAGTGAGCTAACAGGTAGTGTCGCAGCTTCCTGGTAGCCCATACCAAGGCCAAACAAGCATTCTCCAGCGAAGTGTAGTGGGTCTCATAATCCAGCATTTTCTTGCTTAGGTAGTAGATAGCTCTCTCCACCTTGTCCTCGGACTCCTGTGCAAGCATGCAGCCCATTGTAGTTTCAGCCACTAAAAGATACAAAATCAACGGTTTCCCCGGCTCAGGCAGTGACAACATAGGTGGGTTCTGTAAATATTGTTTGATCTACTCGAAAGCTGCTTGGCATCGGCCGTCCCATTAGAACTTCGTTCCTTTCTCCAAGAGACCAAAGAGTGGTTCATAAGTCAAGGTTAATTTTGCGATAAACCGTCTTACGAATTGCACTTTACCCAGAAAGCCTCGCACCTCCTTTTCAGTCCTTGGTGGTGGCATTTCTAAGATGGCCTTGATTTTGGAAGGGTCGGCTTCGATACCTCTCTATGTGATCAAGAACCCCAGCATTTTCCCTGCTCTAACACCAAACGTACACTTCTGAGGATTCAGTCGCAACCGATACTCTCTGATCCGTTGGAAGAACTTTTGCAAGGCGGTGTAGTGGCCCTCTCTTTCCTTGGACTTGACAATTATGTCGTCCACGTACACCTCAACCTCTTTGTGGATCATGTTGTGCAATATTGTGGTCGCGACCCATTGATACGTAGCTCCAGCATTCTTCAGCCCAAACGGCATCACCCTATAACAGTAGGCCCCCCACAGGGTGGTAAAAGCGGTCTTCTCCCGGTCTTCGGGTGCCATCAATAGCTGATTGTAGCCTGAAAACCCATCCATGAAGGAGAGCAATGCATGCCCTGTAGTGAAGTCCACTAATTCATCGATATGTGGCAGAGGAAAGTCGTCCTGCGGACTGGCTTTGCTCAAATCCCTAAAATCCACACATACCCGAATTCTGCTATCCTTCTTCGGCACTGGAACTATGTTGGCCAACCAAGTTGGGCATTCAGATACCCTGCGTCAATTTGCTTGGTGACCCCTTCTTTAATCTTGATAGCCCAATCTAGACGGATCCTTCTAAGCTTCTACTTGATAGGTCGGGCCTCTAGGTCAAGAGGGATCTGGTGCTGTACAATCTCAGGATCGATTCTAGGCATGTCATCGTAGGACCATGCGAAAACATCTTTGAAATCTTTTAATAAAGCGACTAAGCGCTTGCGCTCCTCCAAAGACAACGTGGACCCGATCTGGACCAGCTGCGGGTCTTTCTCAGCACCAACGTTAATTTGGGTGATTTCATCAGCCAAGGGTTTTACAAACCTCTCCTCCTCTTGTTCTAGCAAATATTTCAAAATCGGAGGAATTTCTTCCTCGTCGTTTTCATCAAAATTTTGAAAGTCCTGATTAATACAATAAATCAAAGGCATAGAAAAGTATTCGAAGGCCACAGCTGCACAATTCTCATCAAGTACATCATCCAGTCCATCTGATTCCTCTGTTACAACAGACTCAAAGGAAAAAGAAAAAGACGACCCGGACAGGACTATGGCATCCAGGTTGTCACCCCCAGGAATATCGGACTCAGACTCAGACAAGTTGGAACCTGATTCCGACTCTACAGACTCGGTGGAATCAGATTCCGGCTCACTACCTGACCTGGTGTTACTTGATAAGAATCCCTCCTTGTACTGCCAGACGAGGGAGGGTGCAATGGATGCATCCAAAATGTTTGAAGGTGGGCTCGCAGCCGTGTCATTCCCGATCATAGACACTGAGAGGTTATTCCCCAAGCACTCATGTACGATCGGAGGATCTGAAAGTAGACAAGCCAGTGCTACCCCCATTTCAGTCTCGGTGCTCTCGGAATCCACTTCCTTACACTACTTAACCTCAACTGATGGGTCGGTCTGCTCTTTGGCAATATCGTCCCCAGACAACTGTAAGTCGAAGAAGATTTCAACTCCCGGCAAATGCCTCTTCTCTGCATTCAGCCATGGCTTTGGGAAGTCGCAGAATGGAAAGTCTTTCCCCTCCCGGACGAAGTGTCCATTCAGGGTGCCATGGATAGGCCAATGCATCAAGTCAAAATGCTTCCCGGTCTGCTTGGCTCTGGCTCTTCCAGCCATCTCTTTGCCTTTCCTTACCCAGTCCTCCTTGGTAGGCAGATAGCCTAAGCCAAAGGTATGCGGGTTGTGCGGCACTTCGGCCAATACAGTAATGCCCTTCCGGCCACTTCTTCCTAGTCCCATCCCAGGGATATGCTGGAGTTTATTCATGAGGTACACTGACTGCGTGCTGACATACAGCCCCTCATCAACAGCCAAGATATTCTGAATGACCCGGGCCTCGACTAGGGTAAATCCTTATAGGAACACATCCTCCGCGCCGTGCTCGATTTCCAAAATCGATGTAGACACCTCTGGTGGTGGATGGATTGACGAATTCCCAAAAACTATGGCCACCCCCTTCCCGTGGGGGTATTTCAACATCTGGTGCAAGGTGGAAGAGACTGCTTTCACCTGGTGCAGCCACGGCCCCCCTAGGAGTAGATTAAAGGTTGCGGAAACGTCCAAGACATGAAAGTCAACATCATGTTGTCCTGGACCAACCTGGGTCTGAATCTGCACAGTCCCCATCACCTCTCTGCTAGTATTGTCGTAGGCCCTTATTACCTGGGCAGTGGGCACAAAGTTTGCGGGCTTCAACCCGATTGCATATGCTGTCCTTGACGGGCACACATTAATGGCGGATCCCGTGCCAACAAGAGCCACTGGTATCCACTTGTCTCTACACTCCACAGAGATGTAGAGTGGTTTGTTGTGATCCGAGCCCTCAGGCGGTAGTTCCTTGTCAGAAAAGGTCAATGTCGGGGAAGCTCCTCCCGGAAAGACCAGCTCTACCAGCTGTTCAGGTGTAGTGTCGATTGAAAGTTTGGCCTTGTCCATTGTAGAAAGGACAGCTTGTCTATGAACTCTTGAAGCCATAAGCAGTCCCCAGATGGAGATGTCTGCTTGTATCTTCTTAGGCTGTTTCAGCACAACCTCATCTTCGAGTAATTTTTCTTTCTGCTTTTCCGCCTCCTTGTCCTTTCCGGATGCTTCTGGTTGATCTAAGTACGGGGGATTGAAATACCGCCCGCTCGTAGTCATGTGGTCAACCTCTCCCATATACCAGGTATCATCCGGCTGGCTTTGTCCCCAGTCTTCATCGGTATGGGCAAGACATAGATCATCATCTTCCCACCACATACCATCGGCAGCCGACAGACACCTGTCCAGCTCTGTTACAACTGTTCTTGAGCCCACATCACCTTCCGTTCCTGTGCACACAGTACATTCTGTCCCCGTAGGGGCTTTGGTCTTTTGACTCATTCAGAATCTTTGATCCTTTCCTGCTCAAACTACTTCAGTATAGCTTGATGTTCAGTATCTTCCATACTAGAATTGCCCGTGTTCTGAGCAAAATTCTTTACATCGGTGCTCTCCGGCGATGCAAACTGATTCCCGGCCCTTCCGGCCACTGTTGATGTCCCCGTCCTTGACGGACCCTGTTCTAGCTGAGGTTGTTCAACAATATCTGGTTGGTCATCAAGCCACCCAGTAGACTCTGCTGACCCATCAAACCAATTGACTGCCACGTCCACTGAGTCCCGCTCTTCAAAGAACTGTAGATTTGCCATGTCTTCTTTCAGATCCGCTAGGTCATCTAGCCCCTGATTAGGTCCATCCTCCCGTACTACACAAATCTGTGCCTCCACTGGCAATCCTACATTCGGCCTATCCTGGCCTGCTGATGTAATGTAACCGCTTGGGTTGTACATGAAGCTCGCAGAGCCCTCAGGCTCTGACTAATCATTCTCATTTGTTTCCATAGTTGACCCAATTCTATCTTCGATAGCCACCACCACCACTTCTGGTTGGGTTTGGGAGATGTCCAACATGTACAAGTCAGTGCTGTTAGGAATAAACACCTCCGGCTTGGGTAGGTGAAAAGGGGTGATGTATATGCTAGGGTCGTATGACACAACCCCAGTTTGGATTAAATTGATGCGTTTGGGAAGTGGAGCTTTGTTGTGAGGTGAGAGAGGGTTGGTTGTGACATTCGGTTTCTCTGGAGGCACGATCACCCTATTATCAATGAGATCCTGGATCTCATGACGTAATCGAAAGCATTGGTCGGTGTCATGACCATGCTGTTGGTGAAAGGCGCAGTACTTTGCTGGGTTATGGGAAGCAGGGAGTCTATCTGGTAGTGGCCGCGACTCTAGGGGCTTCAAGTGCACTTTCCTGATCAAAACCCCCAGAGCTTTGGACGGGGGCATATATAGTGGGGTGAAGGTTCTTTGGCTTCGGGGTGGATACTTGGTTGTTTGTGAGCTACTTCCGGACGCACTGGTGAATGGTGTAGCAGCAAGGGTTCTTGGGGTGGTGGTGGTGGTAACCACACCTACATCTGAAGATCTGGCAGTTGCAGCACTACTTGTGCCTGCATTTGTACTGCGGTTGAATGCCCTCTTGGGCTGCTCTCTCTCATAATCAATGAGGCCCTGTTTCATTGCATCCACGATCTGCACCCCAATCTCATGTAAATCCGCAAAGGTGGGGAAGGGGGAGAACGATCATCTTCTGCATGAGCTTGGGCTAGAGGTTGCGCACAACCATCCGAATCTGATCTTTGTCAACGGGCCTGATGGTCATCATCGAGGCCTTGGCCCTCCAACGGGTTACGAAATCGGAGAAAATCTCCTTCGGCTCTTGCCTAGTGGTCTAAAGATCACGGGTTGTAATCTCAATCTGCGTGTTATAGGAGTATTGAGCTATGAAGGCCTCAGCTATCTCCTCCCAATTCCTCTTGATGGAGTCCTCCAGTTTTGCATACCAAATAGCCGCTACACCCGACAGGGTCCGGCCAAACAAGGAAAGCTTCTGCAATCTGGAGAGACCCATCGGCCTTAGTATGTCCGAAAACAAATGCAAATGCACCATAGGATCTCCAGACCCGTCGAAATGGTCTATGTGCGGCATTTTAAACCGGTGTGGCACAGTCACGGCCGAGTCGGTGTACCTATCCTCAATATTCGGAATGGACTTCATGCCCTGAGACTTCTTGAACAGCTTTTCTAGCTTGCTGACTTTTAACGTTGTGGGGTCCACCTTGAACTCAAAGGGAGAATCCGGTAGGTTGGTCTATGCTTTGGATAGCTAGGGTAAGATCGGGGGCGGAGCCGGCCCGATTGGAATGTCCGTATCATCCTGGACATTAGTTGTCTCCCCGAGTATGGGAACTCTTGGTAGAGGAGGAGCTTGGTGTGAAGCAAATGCTCCAGTCTGCTGCTATAGCCTAGTAATTACCTCTGCCTGTTGGGCCATAACCTCGGCCTGGTGTGTAGCAAATTCCGTTTGACGGGCACCATCCTGCTACATGGTTTTTATACTTTCCTGGAGCTGATGTATCATCTCTTCCATACTGCCATATTGTACTGATCTATCTGAATACTTGGTATATCTGTCCCTGTAATAGAAACTGAGACCTCACTCTGACTGTTCACTAATGGGGTAGACCACTGATCTGTCGATCGCTGTACCGATACATTGCGCCTTACTGATCTCCGTCTGGTAACCGAGGGTAAAGAAAGGAACACTACTTGTCCGTCTACCAGATCCCTAGATTGATTAAGTCTATGACCTTTAACCCAGAGTACTCGGGGAATATCTACCTGGTCAGATGCAATGGTGCTAAACTACCTTCCAAAAAGATAAATAAAGCATAATAAGGAAATAATGTACAGAAAAACAGACAGCATAACAGCTTAAATAAAGGCAACACACAGTTGGCAAACACAAGCCGAAAGAACTATTCTCAACCACTGATCACTGCCCCAAATCTGAATTCGATACCCGCAGGTGAAAACTGATTCCTAAATACTGATGCCTATAGGCCTGACACCCAGACTTGCAAACTGATACGTGCATTCCCTGTAGAGGCACACTCTAAAAGCACATAGCAAGTAAATGCGAGTCAAAAACACCCCTATGTTGGGGTAGGGTTTCCCTGTCCTATCTTGTCCGGAGCTAGGGTTTCACTATGCACACAGCGGTTTCAAACAACCTATAATCGGGTAAGCAACCTATCCTAGTTTGGAATAGTCACTATGGATTCCGATATGCACTAGGTCGAATAGTCAAAAAGGGTGCCTCAGTAAAAATCGAGGTTTGTGTTCCCGTCGTGGCAGAGCCCGCAATCGGTCAGCCTTGTGGCACGCTTCTCAAAGCAAGCCTCCGGCAAACCATTCAGGAATAGCATACGGCAAACACGATGTCTTAGGCGCACCAATGCAAATGCAATGCAAAGAAACACATAAGTGTAGTCAAAACAAGATATCATGAGTTTGAGTCAAGCTCTCTAAATCACTAGCAAAGTCGCCAAAAACTGTAGACGCGCTCGAACGTCCCAGGGCTCCGCGCGCGAAAATAGGCGTGAAATCCTGTTTTGTTTATTTGGGCTTACTACTACAGTTCGGACTCAATGTCACGGTTCTGAATTTGATCTCGCAAAGTGCAATGCAAGACTGATAAATCACCAAAGAGTCCAAATCTGGCAAATCGTTTTGGAAAACTGATTTTTGTAAAGAAGTGCCAAACATGGACTGCTTTGCCAGATACAGAGTTGCCACCTAAATATTTTATTGGGAAAATTTAGGAAACCTTGACTCGTGCCTAAGGCCACGTGTCAGTCATCACCAAAGTTGCCTCGGCTCGGGAACTTGGGTACGATTGGGGAAGGTCATGCAATGAGCACCCCTGCTCGCTCGATCAAAGATCGGCCACTACTAACATAATATCTTGTTTTTGAAAACACATGTGTTCTTATTCCGGTTATTAAACCTAGAATTACTATGTGATACGCACAACATACAAGTATAGACTAGATCACCTAATTTGGAACAAAGCATTGCATACTTGTTCGTTTTGAAAAACGGTTTGAAGTTTGCTACTCGCAAGTAGGCTAAAACAAAGATTTGATTAATTGTTCCAATTCAAGTAATCCAACCTTCACCCACAGACATTCAGGCAGTTATATCACATAAGCAAATAGCCTCATGTAAGCATGCTATCATGGCAACACTCACACACATGCAAGGATGCTAACGCGTAAAAGCTTATAGTGTACTCCGAGCCAAAACAACAACTAGTTAGTAATCAATGCATGATCCTAGTTCGTGTTAAGATGGCTAATGCAACACATGCAAAAATGCAAATAGAAATAGGCTCGGCTATTCTAAGATGGCATATGAGATACGATTAGATAACATGTATTCAATTTGGAATTGAAATACAATGCAGTTAGTATGATATGCCGAGCCCGGTGCATGCAATACAGATGGATGACACAAACATGCATAGCATAAGGATGCTAATTGAAAAAGACCTAAAACTAACCATCGAAAGCGGTAAGTAAGGGAGAAAGAAATGGAGGTTGGAAGACATGCACACACGCACGCACGCTTATTACAAAATTTGCCCTCTCGAAGGAAGGTCCAAAGGAATAATACAAGCCAACAAATTAACTAGCTAACATGCTAATTAATTATTACACAACCGAATTGAATAACTAGCTACAACTAATTATTACAAAACTTTAACTAATTAACAAATTAATTAATTAAATTACAAAACCAAATGCTAATTAGCAAGTAAGGAAAACAGTAAACAATGCTGTTCCAGCTCTAGTTAGGGGAGAAGAGGATGCATTCTCGGTTGCCGTCCCGAAAAGCTCTTCAGTTGCTCTTTAGAGGCTCTGTCTGCAGGGTGTCCTCAAGGAATTCTTGCTGAATCTTACCAAAACCAGTCTGGGGAATACACCAGTGGCCTGTCGGCCATAGGGAGCCACTGCCGACCATCTGCCGGCCAAGAATGAAGGTCTGCCGACCATCTGCAAGGCACTACCGGCCACTGGTGTGCTGTGACACCAAGCTGCAGCAAAGCACAAAATAGAGAAAATAGAGGGTCTCCCAAGGTGTAACAACGCCCGCGGGGGACCTCGCTACAGTTCGGACTCGATTTTGTTGCGGTTCTCAATCTCGAACCAAAGAGTCCAAATCCGGCAAATCGTTTTGAAGGAAAACAGATTTTTTGAAAGAAGTGCCAAACATGGACTGCTTTGCCAGATAACAGAGTCGCCACCTAAATATTTTAAAATGGGAAATTTAGGAAACCCTGACTCGGTGCCAAAAGGCCACGTGTCCGTCATCACCAAAGCTGGCTCGGGAACTTGGGTAC
The DNA here is from genome assembly GCA_025200525.1 of Camellia lanceoleosa. Taxonomy (NCBI): domain Eukaryota; kingdom Viridiplantae; phylum Streptophyta; class Magnoliopsida; order Ericales; family Theaceae; genus Camellia; species Camellia lanceoleosa. Next base: position 24,906,071 of record CM045770.1, read on the forward strand.
GATTGGGGAAGGTCACATCGTGAGCACCCTCTCTCGCCCGGTCAAAGACCGGCCTCTACTAACCATGATATCTGTTTTTGAAAACTTTGTGCGTTCTTATTCCGGTTTATTAGCCTAGGTTACTATGTGATGCTCATGACAAACAAGTATAAATCGGCGTCTGAATTGGAACTAAACATTTCATGTTTGTTTGTTTGAAAATGGTGTGATGGTGCTACCTGAAGGTAGGCTAAAATGCGGATTTGCCACACTCAGGTGGGCTTAGAAAACAGTGATGTTGCCACTATCTAGTGGGCTTAAAACAAACAGTCAATGTATCGTCCCAGTTCAGATAACTCAACCTTCACCCACAGGCATTCAAGCAGTTATATCACATAAGCACATAGCCTCATGGTAAGCATGCTATCATGGCAACACTCACACGCATGCAAGGATGCTAAAGCATAACCACTTACCGAGTACTCCAAGCCAAAACAGAAAACTGATTAGAAATCATGCATGATCCTAAGTATACAGAATTGCCTAATGCAACACATGCAAAATGCAACTATAGCAGGCTCGGCTATTCTAAAGATGGCATGTGAGATGCAACAGCTATCATATATTCAACTTGGAATTGAAATACAGATGCAGTTTGTATGATGCGCCGAGCCCGGTGCGTGCAAAACAGATGAATGATGCAAACATGCTGTCATGCTGTATGCTAATTGAAATATGCCCTATATCTAACCATTGTAAGCGGGTAAATAAAAGGGAGAAAGAAATGGGGGTTGGAAGACATACATCACACTCACACACCCTTATTACAAGATTGCCCTCGCGCAGAGGGTCCGAATAAATAATACAGTCCGAAAATGAAAGTATAATACAGTCCGAAATAAATGTACAAATTTCTAATTAATTAACAAATTAATTACAAAAGAACTAAACTGGCATGCAAGCCAGGGACTGCCTCGCTTCTGATAGATGATGTATCTTTGGGTCGCTTGGTGAAATCCACTGGGATGCCCTGATTAGCCTCTGTTTGCAGTATTTCTCGAAATGCGCGCCGGACTCCGAAAAGTTGTTGATCCTTAATTTTGCTGCAACAGAGAGCAAGAAAAGGGCATAGCAATGTATTTTCACAAATATATGCATGCCTCGATCCTCGTGCCACCAATCACGCATACCGATGCATGATGGCAGAGGAATTGGATTGCACAACTCAATATGGGATGAATGCAGATGAAAACCTAACTCCGTCTTGGGTAATCCGGAGTGGTGGTGACTTGGGAATTGAGGCCCGTTCCGTTACTCGGAGTACAAAACGCGCCTCGTTTCCGGTGCAATATGCATGATATGCATGAAATGTAGCTGAGATGTGATATAGCATGCACAATGCCATGAAAATGAGTAACCTCGAAATGCGTGCACACGGGCACGCAAACCGAGGTAATGCATGAATGCAATCTAAGATACAACCTAGTATGCACAATGTTGTGAAAATGTGATGAAAAATGAAACGCCTCGAAAAGTGTGCGCGCGGGCACGCAAACCGAGGCGATGACATGAAATGCAAAGCGGATAAAACAGAGTGCCTCGAAATGCGTGCACACGGGCACGCAAACCGAGGCGATGATAGAATGAGAAAATCGGATACAACCGAAGTGCCTCGAAATGCGCGCCCACAGGCACGCAAACCGAGGCGATGATAGAATGAGAAAATCGGATACAACCGAAGTGCCTCGAAATGCGCGCCCACAGGCACGCAAACCGAGGCGATGATAGAATGAGAAAATCGGATACAACCGAAGTGCCTCGAAATGCGCGCCCACAGGCACGCAAACCGAGGCGATGATAGAATGCAACGAAATGGCACACGGAATGCCGCGATGGGCTTACACCAACATGGGAGAGCCTCAGCTCACTCACGTAGGAGGCCGTCGGATGAAACGGAGGTGCCTCGAAGTGCGTGCCCATAGACACGCAAACCGAGGCGATGCATTAAGGCATAAAATGACATGGGAAATGATATGCAAGCATGCAAGACAAATTTCAGCCACTAAATGAAGGGGAAAACAGCCCCGAAATGATGTGAAATGACAAACAATGCACGAATTCATCCCGAAATGCAATTTTAAGTGCCCGAAATGGCCTACGGTTGTGCTAAACATGCAAAATTGGCACACGACAGAAAAAACAGTAGTAAGGCAGTCCCAAAAATGACATTTTTATAATACAAAACAAGGCCAAAATGCAAGCATAGATATAGCAACAAAAGCATGCAAGAATAGGGGCTAAAAGAAGGGTATTGAGACAAGTGATATATACAAACCCCAAATGAACAAACATGCTTCTACAACATTGAATAGGGCCTAAAAATAAGCACATTTACAGAAGATGGCAGCCCCAAAAACATAATATAAACATGCTATAAATTCTATGCAAAATGGAGCCCAAAAGAGGTTATAACAAGAGATATGCAAAGCATACACCAAACAACAAAACTTTATTCATGAAACATGTAGAGGGGGTCAAAATAAGGCCCCTTTCAGTTCTGACCAAGAACTAAAACCAAAAGCACAAAAGGATACAAAACATGCAAGAATTAAGGCCCAAAGTGGATTTCAAAGGGAGGTGGTATATGGGATGGCCAAATGAGGTTGAGCCCTTCTACAATGTTGTAGAGGGGCTCAGTATAAGCACAAAACCAGTAGGGGTCGGAGCCCCAAAAACAAATGCAAATAGGTTAAAAATAGCATAAAAGATTGTGACATACAAGCTAGATATTGAGACAAGTGTATCATAGGGACACCAAATGAAGTTGAGCCCTTCTACAAAGTTGTAGAGGGGCTCAAAATAAGCCTAAAACCAGTAGGGGTCGGAGCCCCAAAAACAAAAGGAAATAGGGTAAAAATAGGATGGAAAATTATGCTACAAAGATGAGATTTGGAGACTTACCCTTGAAGATCCAAGTGTTGCTACTTCTTGGCCTGAATTTGTTGCTTCTTAACCCCTGGAGAACACTTCCTTGCTGCTGGAATGGTAGTGTTGATGGTGGAGCTAAGGGTTGATGAAGAGGGGAGCTAGGAACTTGGAAGTTTTTCAAGGTTTTGGCTATGGAAATGAAGCTTTGAGAGAGGGATGTCTTGAGGCAATTTTTTCTAACCTTGAGGAAGGGGCTGTTGGTCCCTTTAAATAAGGGAGAAAAGGTGTAAAAGGGGAGGGAGAAGCATCCAAGCTTTCCCTCCCAAAATATCCAGGATGGGCGATATTTCAGAAAAATATCCTGACACCAGATCGAGCCGAAAGGTGAGAAGTCGGCTGGCCAGTAATCTTCGGGAGGTGGCCGGTCATCCACCCCACTTGGTCGGCCAGCCACTCACCATGGCCGGCCACCACCAAAAAATGAACTCAAAATTGCTGGTCGACCACCATGCGGTGGTGTCCTCCCAAGTGTAGATCAAGGCCCCAAGGTCGAATCTGCAACTCAAGCAGAGCCACAACATAGAGCTTGAAGGAGAGCCTCAAAATGAAATGCACAATTTCGCCGACCATATACCCTTGGTGTCCTCCCAGATGTGTGGAACAAGGTTCCAAGGTTGGAATTTGGCAACAGGCAAGGAGCCACAACATTGGATTTGAAGGAGAGGCCCAAAATGAACTTCCAATTTTCTGGCCAACCATGCTTGTTTAGGGTCCTCCCATGTCCCCGATCACAGATATGTGGCTTTGGTTGGAAGAAAAATACCTGTGGTGTTCAACATTGGCCCTATGAGAAAAACAGGCTCGGAGGAGCTTAAACCGCTATCTGGGATAATTGCTGGCCTCCCACCCCAAAGTGATCTTCTGGTGTTGAAACAGAGGTACCGCCAAATTTGAACAAAACTAATGAGAAATGAACGTTCGGGGCCAAAACCGAGCAATTCGGATCCCGAAATGGGTCGGGTGCCGGAAATGGTGTATGGCAGCGAAGTGGGTATCTGCGACCCCAGTGTCCCTCGGAATGACAAAACAGAGGTTCCTGCCAAAAATCAGAGAAAACCAATGCAAAATGAATGCTCGGGTCCCAAACCGCACGATTCGGTCCAGTCCCGAACAGCCCGAAAAGTGGCATACGGCCACGAAGTGGGCATCAGAGGCTCCAGTGTTCCTCGGAACTATAAAACAGAGGTGCAAGCCAAAAACCGGAGAACTCGGAGGTGGTTGGGCGGTCCCGAGCCGAGGCACACGGCCTGACGATCCCGAAAACCGGGAACCGGGCTCCGAAAAGGGCAAAATGGCCTACGGCCACAAAAAGTAGCTCACGGCCACCAGGAGATAGTCTATAGGACCATTCCCTTCCCTCGGGAAAGAAAACAGAGAAAACCGAGTTTGGTTCGCAAACCGAGACAAGGCACAAAAGAGAATTCGGAAGTCCGGAGGCGGAGGCGCCTGACCGACTCGAGATTTCCGAACGAGCACAATATGCAACATCACCGAGCGCTCAATCGGTGACGTCTGAGTCTTAAGGTCGGTCAAAAATGGGGTGTCTACAGTTGCCCCTCTTTGACAGAACTCGGAAGTCAAGAAGTGACGGGAGTGAATGTCAAAGCCTAGAGACGACCGATTTTTGACAAGGCCGAAGACTTAGACAATCATACAAGGTGAACAGAGATATGCGCCCGCAGGCAGGGGGGGCAAGAATGCAAACGATAGGCACGGAGCCAGGTGATTGTGCAAGTGCAACGAGCTGTAATGAAGCAAGTATTGACAAATAGATGCAACAGTTTTAAGCAAGAATGCAAAGCAAGAACTACATTTCATGCAGTTAGGAATGCGGAGAACTATCCAATTCTCGTCGCGTCTCACACGGAGAAGATACGATACTAAGGCTGATTCGTGCGTCGCACCAAAATTTCAAATGAACCGTACATACAATATCGTGCCTGCAAAAGAGAGAAATGCAACAAGAACAATATGCTAACAACATATATTCAATGCGATTCCCGGGATTCGAAAAGTTTGACACACACAGTGTCGGTGAAAGGATGCATCACAATGCGAGAAAAGATAACGCGCGACAATGCATGCTCGAGCATAGAAGTATGGTACATCAAGAAAACACGTATGACAATGCAAAACATTCATGAGAATGCAAATTATGAGCCAAATAATGACAAACGAGCATAAATCGGGATGCCGGTTTGTTGCGCAACAACAAGCTGAAAAACGCGCATTCGGCGACGGCAACTCGATCGCGGCCTCTGATTTACCTCCCGGAGAGGTCACAACATGTTTAAAAAGGATACATTCCGATTTCGATGAATAATGAGGAGACACATGTCAATAATTGCAATTAAAGTTCCAGCGGAGCAATTCGGCGCCAGAAAGTGCACTTTTCTTCAACTTTTCAGGTCCCGGGAACTCCGATTTTCCTCAAAATTTGCAGAGAGGTAGGGGAGGGTGTAGGGGACATGGTCGGCCAGCTCTCCTCCCTACGAGAGGCCATCGGCCAGGGGCAAAAAGGAGGTGGCCGGCCAGCCAGGTTAGGTGGCCGGCCGACCACTTGCTAAAAGCAGGGGCAAAATGGTCATTTTTCAAATTTCTATATATACACACCTCCATTCCACCCGAAATCACACCCAAAGTTGCAAAACTTCTTCCTCTTGCTCCCTAGACCATTTTCTCCTTCAGATCTGCATTTTATACGCGCCCCTCGGCCTCCCACGCAAGTTGTTTTTGCGAAATCTTCCAGTTTTAGGCACTTTGAGCCGACTAAATTTCGACTTCGGGACTTCTCTTCTCGTTTTCACCACTTGAGGTAATTTTGTCTCATTATTTAGAAAATTTTCCCGGGAGTTGACTTTTGGTTGACTTTTCGTTTCCCGAGAGTTGACTTTTGTTGACTTTTTCCAAGTTTGGCTCGTTTTGCTCATTTTTGCTCCTCTTTGCAGATTTCTCGATATGGCGGGTCATTTCCCTCGCGGTAGAGGTTTTCCAGGCGCCGGAGATGATTTTGATCTCATGACACTGCCCCCGAGGGTCCGCCCTTTCTTTCCGTCGTTATGCTCCAATGCATAGGCTTCATGAGCCACTTTCCGTCATTTCACCGAATTCAACGATCGAGCACCCGGGGATCTTCTTCTACGAGAGCCGGAGCAGCACCTCTCCTACGATGTAGAGGTATTTTACTTTATTCTCTGTATTTCTTGTGCATTTCATACTCCTGGCATATTGAATAATTGTGAACGCACAGTGCACATTAGTTAGAAATTGAACACACAGCTCAAACATTGATTCATCGAAGAGACAACCTGAAGTTGAAAATGAGCACACAGCACATACTGACTAAGAGTAGAACACACAGTCCCAAAATTCAGATTTTCTGAACACGCAGCCCAGCTTTGAAGCGAACACACAGCCCACTGATTGAGAGTAGAACACACAGTCCACTGATTGGAAGTAGAACACACAGTCCCAAACTTGAAGCGAACACACAGTCCACTGATTAGATGTAGAACACACAGTCCCAAACTTGAAGCGAACACACAGCCCACTGATTGAAAGTGGAACACACAGTCCCAAACTTGAAGCGAACACACAGCCCACTGATTGGAAGTAGAACACACAGTCCCAAACTTGAAGCGAACACACAGTCCACTGATTAGATGTAGAACACACAGTCCCAAACTTGAAGCGAACACACAGTCCACTGATTAGATGTAGAACACACAGTCCCAAACTTGAAGCGAACACACAGCCCACTGATTGAAAGTAGAACACACAGTCCCAAACTTGAAGCGAACACACCAAATTTGTTTGAAGTAGAAACGACTGATCCCAAACTTGAAGCGAACACACAGCCCACTGTTTGAAGTAGAACACACAGTCCCTAACTTGAAGCGAACACACAGCCCACTGTTTGAAGTAGAACACACAGTCCCAAACTTGAAGCGAACACACAGCCCACTGATTGAAGGTAGAACGCACAGTCCCAAACTTGAAGCGAACACACAGCCCACTGTTTTTCTGAAACTTTGAACACGCAACCAAATACCAAATTCACTGAACACGCAGCCCATTTTCACTCCATTTGCACGCAGCTCATTTTCACTTCATTTGCACACAGCTCGCTTTCACTTCATTTGCTGACCTATGCATTTATTCTAAATGCAGTAAGCGCCGCACAAAGGCTAGGGTATGGCTCCACCGCCGAGGGAGTGGTATTTTGAGCTCCAAGTTGTCAGGGATTGGTCGACTTTCTTGATTCGGGCCATTCTCAGAGTGTTATCTCGGTGCCTCATCAAGAGGACTTTATTTGTCGCTTTGAGAGATGGTGGGACACCACCAATTCTTTCCATTTTTCTCGCCATCGGGGATATGACCATGACCCCATTGGACTTTGCTATGATCACGGCCTAGACCTAGGCGGTGCTCCCATTCCTACGACGAGGACATGGGTCGGTGGAGGCTGCTGGATGCACCTATTGGGGGCACACCAGAGACAGAGAGGTCTTGGAAGAGTTCGGTATACTTGGTTCTCTTCCCATTTTAATGCCACAGATGGAGCCCGAGACTCTGAGGAGGCGGAGCAAGATGTCTGGTTTCCTTATGTACCTCCTCGGCACCACCTTATTTGCCGATAGGGGAACATGGTAGGATTACATCTCTGAGCACTCTGGTAGACCTCTCACAGTCGGCCAAGATGATTAGGCACGGCCTTGGCTACCTCAGTCTTGTTACATGAGCGCATCGCATTACGAGGGGATTACTCGGCTGACTCTTGGAGAGCCCGGAGGTACATTCATCCTCTTGATTTACATTTCGCTTCTCATTACTTGTTCATCATACACTACAAGACTTTGCATTCTCAGATTCTCGCCTTTTAGCTTTGTACTCACATTCCGATCGCTTTCTCAGCTATGGGTATATGCATATTTCCCCACATTAGCTCCAGAGATGGAGGTGGCGGGACCTCCCATGACCCCATTTTCATTGATGTTTGAGGGTGAGCACTTATCGAGGCCCCGAGAGACTCTCTTCCATCTGCGACAAGATTTTGACCTTCGTTAAGACTCTGGTATTTCGAACTCTCTTTTTTTCATTTTCATCTTTGGTCTACTTTGCACCTTTTGATTTCTGTTTGATTTACATACTGGCTATCTATAGATCACCTGGCAGCCTTGGGCAGTGTTTGGCGATGACCTCGAGAACCAGTATCCAGGAGGATCGACCAGCCCCAAGATAGGTTCCTCGCCGAGGACGGTCAGCGAGCTTGGTTCTGGGAACGCTTTCAGCGTCAGGTGTGGGGGTGTGATTCCCAGGACCCTCCTGCTGTGCCTCCAGACACCATGCGGACTGCTGATAGATTATCCCCTGAGGAGGTTAGTAGTGCTATGCAGGGCAGTGATGCTTTATTACATCTTCTTGATGGAAACTACGCCACCTATCGCCGCATATACCTGATGCCCCCTCTGACGGGAGTACGGGCTCCACCACGGAGGTCCACTGGCGCACCATCTTCGAGTCGCGCCCGTGCTACAGATATCCCTTCTTCTAGCAGGGCCGGTATATCTAGAGGTAGAGGCAGTTCGATTCCTCCGATCCCTCCGACTCTTGATCACCCTGGATGGCCAGAGATGCCGACTGAGTTGACGGGTTGGCAGTATGGGACCACTTCTCCAATTCCGATCCCTATGGAGCCTCCGATGCCTGGCCACAGATATGTCAGTGATACTGACTCACCACCGGTATGTTCTACCACTTTCATTTGTCACACAGACATTTGGCAGTTACTTATTTATTGATAAGTTGAGCTTGCGTCTGCAGCCACCTCGGGATTACATAGACCAGATGCTCGGGGTAGTGGCATCACTTGAGGGGATGGTCCTGCGTAGAGAGGCACAGATGTCCATCATGGGCTTCCAAGTACCCTTCATCTTTCTTGCATTTATCATATTTCTGTTAATGCTCTGGCTGTGAACATTTCATTGCACTGATAGGCTGTGTAGAACACATCGGGCACACACCCCACTCACATACTGTACTTGCACCTACTTTTCATGTTCGAACTGACGCATTGCACTTTGCATTTTCAGATGCCTCCAGTATATGCTCCACCGCGAGGTGGGCCTCCTGGGCTTTTTCAGAGAGGTCGAGGCGCTAGACCTGCTCGAGTCTGAGGACTCAAGGAGCTGGGCCATCCAGGCCTTACCAAGGAGCTCGAGGAGGAGGGTCGTCTCGCAGACGCAGGGCACCCATTGTCGAGGATGACGAGGAGGAGGTCGCAGATCATGTGTCAGAAGCATCCCCTGGAGAGGGAGGCCCTGGTCTTGGTTCCGGGAGCAGAGACGAGCCTGAGGAGGATCCGGAGGATGACAGCTCCGATCCAGATGGTGATGAAGATGCAGAGATTATCCCGCAGAAGAGGATGAGAGGGCCTCCCTATTCCCGTTCCCGAGGACACTGATGTTATTTCCTGCTTTATTCTACTTTTTTAGCTAGTAGTTTGTAGCACTTTGCACATTGTTAGGCAGTTTTAATTTCTGTAAAACTTGTACCTTTAATTGTTGTAAAATATGATGGAATGAAACAGCTTTTGAAAAGATGTTGTATTTGAAATTCTTAGCATCGCATCGCATCATTTTGCACAAAAATGGAATTGAATGGAAACGTGCCTCATGTATTTATCGGGTCAGGTAGTGAACCGACGCAACAAATCAAAACAAACCGACCCGCTAAGAAATAACAGAATCTTAGCAGGTTTACAACTCGATAAGCAAAGTACAACATTGTTAACGACTCAATAAACAAGACTTAACAAAATGCGACAGCTCGACAAACTTACAACTCGATAATCAAAACAACAACTCGATAAGCAAAAACACGACAAAATGTATTTCAGACAGACGATCTGGATGATGGGACGTACCCAAAACTGATAGAAATGGAGGCCTTCGACATTCCCGATGCACGAAAGTGCCTCAAACTTCCTTCCGGCGGGCAAAACAGGACCAACACGAGGCCGAAAGCATTTTGTACCCGGAAAACAAAGAGTGGCCGGCCTACTAGGATAGGTGGCCGGCCGGCCACCCTTCCCTTGACCACCAAAATGTTGACAAGTGTCCCGTGAATAGTGTTTTGGCCTCCTATAAAAGCCCCAATCTTGGAACTCATTCATTTCATCACATTCTCTCTCAAAATGGAAGCATTTCTCACCGAAAATCTCACATCTTGGATTTCTTCTTTAGATGGCTCGGAGAAGTTGAATTTTCGGGGTTTCGGCTTGAACGCACTATTCACGCTAACCCATACTCCACTGCATCTTCCTTTCCTCCATGCCGCGGCAAGGTTTTGGAACCCGGTGACGCACGTCTTTAGCTTTGGCGGGCAAGAGGTATGTCCTACTTTTGAAGATTTTCAAGCCTTAATGGAGTCTGACCGCTCAGAAGAGATCTTGCCTCAGTCTCGTTTTGGCCACGCCCAAGCTTTAGGGCGAATGTGCGGTCTCGACGCGCATAACGCTCGATCTCTGATTGGTAATGGGATGTTGGACATCCCGAGTCTGATTTACCGATTCTCCGATGCCGGTAACCGCAACGACCACCATTGGCAAGGTTTCCGACAGCATGCCCTTTGCTTGTGCATGCTATCTCAATTTACGCTCGCTCGCTCGGAGGAGCCAACATCCGCTTGATCGAAGTCGCCAAGGCTTGAGGGAGAGGAAAGAGTCAGATCGCTATGACTTTGGCCGAGACATTGATGGGTCTAGATGCCTTCTACCGTCGAGAGATAGCCAGTTTATGGGAGTCCACTCATCACATGTAATGTTTCCCACCCAAGCTCACATGTATATTTGCTCACATCACTCGGCCCTCGGGCTCAATTTTTCCTCACAAAACCCTATCTTACTTTTCTCTCCTCGTACATCTCTCTATTCTTTAATCTCTCATTTTTCATCCCTCCCCAGATATGGTTGATGGATAAATTGCAAGTTGTGGACTCTTGTCCTGCTTATTCAGCCCGCGGCTACTTCTTTCGTCAACGCCTGGTTGACGCCCTTGATGAGGGATGGTGGTATGAATGGATGTGCAACTTGTCGGCAGATCGCATCGCGTGGCGTTGTCCTTGGCTTAACCTTCCGGCGATGAGTTATAGCATGTTTCAGGATACTGGGATTCGGTTGGTCGGCTTGACTCACTGCGTATTTTACTTCCCATTCCGCATTTTGCGTCAGTTTGGCCATAATCAGACTTGCCCTCCGGAGGGGATTGAGTATCCGGCTACATTTCCAATTCGAGGCGCGCACCTTGCCCGACATACTACGGCCTGGAGGACCAGAGAGCTCCTATCCCCCGCTTCTACTTTTAGTTGCACTTTATCTGACGAGTGCTGGGATTGGCTCAACGAAGAAGCACAGGTTGGGCCTAGGCTGGCATCAGAGGCTTCAACTAGCTCTGGAAGGGACACAGAACACTGGTCGACTATGCCCTGATTTATTGCTTTATTAGTACTTTCAAGTTTTCATTATGAGTGTAATAAAAAGCAACTTCAATTGTATGCGAGAGCAAAAGAACTTTGTTTTGAAATCAATGAAATTGAAGATTGTGGTACTGAAAATTCTCCACTCTTGGTCCAAAAATGGTCTTAATTGTGAAAAGATTACTTTGAGCAAAGTCAACTTTTATTAAAACTTTTCAAAACTATTTTCGATATGGATCAGAACTGGACACGCCTGAGATCTGTCACTGAGATGTACAACTCCGAATCCTAGCAACTGAAAAGTTGCCCCTAGTCTGAAAAAGGGGCCTCGGCAAAGTGTGGCAACGGAAAGTTGCCCCTAGTCTGAATAGCACTGTACCGGAGATCGCAATAAATGCTGATGAATAGAGATGACTGAGATGATCAGAATGGACAAAGTTGATCGGGGAAAAGATTATGACTGAACTTCAGGATGAAGCTGCCTACGTATCCCAAAGATGGGAATCAAGTCTTACGTAGTTCAGGGCAAAGGTTCACTCGAGTATTTTTGCTCTCCTTTTGCGCTCTAACTTTTGCCAAGGCCGCCCTTTACGGGTTTTCAACCTTGCGAGCTCAGTTTTTGTAATTTCAAATTTTCTATGCTCTGAGTTTTGCCTAGGTCGCCCTTTCGGGTTTTCGGCCTAGCGAGCCTCTCAAGGGTAGTATTTCTTCAACTTGTCCATATTGATCGGTTGGGAAAACTCCAAGCCATCTAGATCCATCAGAACCACAGCTCCACCTGACCAGATTGACTTGATAATGTAAGGACCAGTCCAATTGGGTCTGAACTTGCCCCTTAGGTCGTGAATGGGAGCTCGGTTGTCCTTGAGTACCAAATCTCCTTCTTTCAAGTTCCTGGACTTAACTTTCTTGTTAAAAGCCCGAGCAATTCTGCGTTGATAACCTTGGACGTGGTACAGTGCTTTCAACCTTCTTTCATCGAAGAGCATGAGTTCTTCAAACCTGTTTTGCTGCCAATCCGCTTCGGCTATCTGGCATTCGGCCAATACTCGCAATGACGGAACCTCAATCTCAATTGGTAGAACGGCCTCCATCCCATAGACTAATGAGTACGGAGTCGCCCTAGTAGAAGTTCTGATCGAAGTTCTGTAGCCCCACAGAGCAAACGGCAGCTTATCTGGCCAGTCCTTGTAGGTTTCCACCATCTTCTGTAATATGCGCTTGATATTCTTGTTGGCGGCCTCAACTGCTCCGTTGGTTTGCGGCCGGTAAGTAGATGACTTATGAAAAGCCACATTGTATTTCTTCAACAAGTCAATCACCTCCTTCTTGAAGTGGGAACCATTGTCTGAAACTATTTCATTCGGGACTCCGTAGCGACAGATGATGTTGTTTCTGATGAATTTTGCAACGTGTGAAGCTTTCAACACTGCATAAGATTGGGCCTCAACCCACTTTGTGAAATAATCTATCGCTACCAAGATGAACTCATGCCCATTCGACCCTTTCGGCGTGACGGCCCCGATCACATCAATTCCCCAGACTGAAAATGGCCATGGCGAAGTCATGTTGTACAGCTTCAACGGCGGGATGTTCATGCGGTTTGCATGAATCTGACATCTGTGGCATCGCCGAACAAAACCGATACAATCCTCCTCCATGGTGGACCAATAATAACCCTGTCTAAGGATCTTCCGTGCCAACATCATCCCATTCATGTGCGCACCACATTCACCCCCGTGGATGGCTTCCATCAGACGCTTGGACTCTTCAGCATCAACACACAGTTTATGCATTCCCAGATGACCCCTTCTATACAATTTACCCCCGCAGATGATGAACTGAACGGCCAACCTTCTTATTGCCCTCTTGTCTTTGGCATTAACCCCTGACGGGTATGTTTCTGTTTCCAAGAAATTCCAGATGTCGTAATACCAGGGGTGTTCGTCCCGAACTTCATCTATGGCTGCAATCGACTCATAGGCAAAAGCGAATTCGTCAATAATGACCGGACGATTCGGACTCCACGTGGGATGTCTATCATGGATGATAGAGTTGCTAAAGCGTCTGCGAACTTGTTGTTCTCTCTTAGTAGATGAGTAAAGCAACTTTTCAAACCGAGGAATCAAGAAATCCAAGGTTTGGTGATACATCATCATATTTTCCTCTTTTAATTTCCGCTCTCCTTTAGCTTCTGACACAACAAGATTTGAATCCCCAATGACGCCCAAATTGCCTTGCCCCTAATTCCGTGGTCGCTTCCATACCAAAGAATGCACGCCAGATTCTACCGTTATTTGAGACTTTGAAACGGAGTTTGAAGGCTAGAGGGATACGGGAATTGTCGGGTGCTATCAGCAACACTCCTATCCCATACCCATGTTGATTTGACGCTCCGTCAAAGTACATTGTCCAACTTTCCTCGTCGATATGCAGAATTGCTTCATCTGGGAATAGGTACTCAACTGCTTCATCCCCCTCAACCGGATGGTCGGCAAGGAACTCTGCCACTGCTCTTCCTTTTACTGACTTGCGCGTCACATATGTAAGATCAAATTCGGAGAGCAACAGCAACCAACGAGCTAGCCTACCCGTAAGCGCCGGTTTCTCGAAAAGATATTTGATGGGATCAAGTCGTGAAACCAACATTACAGAGTGAGCTAACAGGTAGTGCCGCAGCTTCCTGGTAGCCCATACCAGAGCTAAGCAAGCCTTTTCTAGCGGCGCATACCGGGTCTCATATTCTAGCATCTTCTTGCTCAAATAGTAGATGGCTCTTTCCACCTTATCTTCTGATTCTTGCGCATCAAGCATCCATCGTGGTCTCCGTCATCGATAGATACAAAATCAACGGTTTCCTGGTTCACCGGTGATAAACGGGTGGGTTCTCAGAGATATTCTTTAATCTGTTCAAACGCAGCTTGACACCGGCCGTCCCATTGGAACTTCTTGCCTTTCTTCAGAAGACCAAAAAGTGGTTCACAAGTCAAGGTTAGTTTTGAAATAAACCGTCTTATGAATTGCACTTTACCCAGAAAGCCTCGCACCTCTTTTTCAGTCCTTGGTGGTGGCATTTCTAAGATGGCCTTGATTTTGGAAGGGTCGACCTCGATGCCCCTTTGTGTAATCAGAAACCCCAGCATTTTTCCCGCTGTAACACCAAACGTACATTTCTGAGGGTTTAGCCGCAACCGGAATTCCCTGATCCTTTGGAAAAACTTGTGCAAGGCGGTGTAGTGGCCCTCTCTTTCTTTGGACTTGACAATCATGTCGTCCACGTACACCTCAACCTCTTTGTGGATCATATCATGTAGTATTGTGGTCGCGGCTCGTTGATAAGTAGCCCCAGCGTTCTTCAACCCAAACGGCATGACCCGGTAGCAGTATGTTCCCCACGGGGTAGTGAATGCAGTCTTTTCTCTGTCTTCCGGCGCCATCACTATCTGATTGTACCCTGAGAAGCCATCCATAAACGAGAGCAATGCATGCCCTGCAGTGAAGTCCACTAGCTCATCAATGTGTGGCAAGGGAAAGTCGTCCTTCGGACTAGCTCTGTTCAAATCCTCAAGTCTACACACACCGGATCCTACCATCTTTCTTCAAGACCGAACGATGTTGGCCAACCAAGTCGGATATTACGATACTAGCAGAAGCTGCGTCAATTTGCTTGGTGACCTCTTCCTTAATCTTGAGAGCCCAATCCGGGCGGATCCTTCGAAGCTTCGCTGTTTGGCCCGGGGTCAAGGGGGATCCAATCTTTGCACAATCTCAGATCGATTCGGGCATGTCTTCGAGGACCACGCGAAAACATCTTTAAAATCTTTTAATAACGCGACTAAGCGCTCGCGTTCCTCCGAAGACAACGTGGACCAGATCTGGACCAGCCCCTGGTCCTTCTGAGTACTAATGTTCACAGAAATGATTTCATCCGTGTATGGCTTAACAACTCTCTCTTGCTCCTGCTCAATTAGGCGTTGTAAACCGAGGAACTTCGTCCTCGCTGCTTTGATCAAAATTTTGAAAGTCTGAATTAATGCAATAAATTAGGGGCACCGAAAAGTACTCGGAAACCACATTCCCCTCATTCTGATTAAGTTCATCCAAATCGTCTGATTCACCGGTTACAACAGACTCAAATGAAAAGGAAAAAGACGACCTGGACAAGACTCGCATCCGGTTAACATCCTCAGAGTACGGACTCAGACTTCCGAGCCGAATCGATTCCGACTCACAAGACTCGGTGGAATCGATTCGCCACTACTGACCCGAAGGCTATTTGGATAAGAATCCTCCTCATCTCGCCAAATGAGAGGGTGCGATTGATCGTCCAAGATAGTCGCGGTTGGCTCGCACTGTTTCATCTCCAATCATGGAGACCATGAAGTTATTCCCAAGCAATCTTGGTCGATCGGAGGATCGAGAGAGACATGCCGATTACCCCCATTTCCAATTCGGTGCCCTCGAATCCTCTCGCCTTTATTCTTTCAAATTTCGGTTGTTGGGTGCAGATGCTCTGTGGCAACGTCATCCCCGGATAGTTGCAGGTCGAAGAAGATTTCGGAACCTGGTGCGCGCTTCCTCTCTGCGTTAAACCATGGCTCTGGGGAGCCGCAGAATGGTAAATCTTCCCCCTCCCGACGAAGCGTCTCAGTGGTACCAGATGGGCCTATGCATTAGATCAAAAGGCTTCCCAGCCTGCTTCGCTCGGACCCTGCTGGCCATTTCCTTTCCTTTCCTCGTCCAGTCTTCTTTGGTAGGCAGATAACCTAATCCAAAGGTATGTGGATTATGTGGCACTTCGGCCAACGTTGCGACCCCTTTCCTGCCACTTCTTCCCAATCCCATCCCGGGGATATGTTGTAGCTTGTTCATGAGGTAGACAGATTGAGCACTAACGTACATACCCTCATTCACGGCCATAATGTTTTGCACCACCCGGGCCTCAGCCAATGTAAATCCCGATATGAACATATCTTCCATGCCGTGTTCGATCTCCAGATCGGCGAGATACCTGAGGGGATGGATTGATGAATTCCCAAAAACAATGGCTACTCCCTTTCCATAGGGGTATTTCACCATTTGATGTAGAGTAGATGAGACAGCCTTTACCTGATGCAACCAGGGTCGCCCCAAAAGCATGTTAAAGGATGCGGGGACCTCCAGGACGTGAAAATCTATCTCTTGTTGTCCAGGCCCAATCTTGGTTTGGATTTTTACCGTCCCCAGGACATCCCTGCTTGTATTGTCATAGGCTCTGATCACTTGAGTAGTCGGTGTGAAGTCCGCAGGCTTCAACCCAATTGCATATGCCGTCCTGGCCGGGCAGACATTAATAGCGGATCCGGTATCAACCAGTACCACCAGAATCCATTTATCCCTGCATTCTACAGAGATGTAGAGAGGTTTGTTATAATCCACGCCCTCAGGCGGCAATTCCTTATCCGAAAAGGTCAATGCCGGGGAACCTCCTCCTGGAAAGACCAAACCAACTAGCTGTTCTGGCGTAGTTTCAATGGAAAGCTTGGCTTTGTCCATAGCAGAAAGGACATCCTGTACGGCCTCAGAAGCCATAGGTCCCAGATGGAGATGTCTCGCTTGTATTTTCTTTAGTCGCTTCAAGATGCCTCCTCTTCAACCCGCTTCTCCTCTCGCTTCTCCGCTTCTTTATCTTTCCCCGATGCCTCGGGTTGATCAAGGTGTGGGGGCTTGAAATACCGCCCACTTCTAGTCATATGGTCCACTTGTTCGAGGTACCAGGTGCTGTCTGGTTGGCCACCTGCCCAGTCTTCGACTGTGTGGGCGAGATATAAGTCATCATCCTCCCACCACATTCCATTAGCATCTAATAGGCACCTGTCTGGTTCTGGTTTGTTTGTGCTCTCGGTATTTTCCTCCCTCATGCTCACAAAGATGTTCGTGCCCACAGCACTCTCAATTTCCTCATGGTTCTTCGCTTTTCGGGCTCTCTCAGAAACCCATCTCTTTTCTTGTTCCTCCAGTGTCAATTGTTCGGTTTTCAAAATGTCTTGGTCCCGAGCGGAATTCTTCGTACCGGCGCTCTCCGGCAATTCACTCTGACCTTCGGCCCTTCCGGCCACAAATGGTACAATGTCAGGCTGATCATCCAACCACCCGACGACTTCCGCTGACTCCTCGTAATCGAACCAGTTAATTGATGCATCCCCTGATTCCTGATCATTGAAAAATTGGAGATTGGCGAAGTCCTCTTCCACCGTTGTCAAATCATCCCCCACTGATTCAAGTTTGTCCCCCCGGATCATACACAACTCGGCCTCTTCCGGCGGCCCCACACTCAGCTTAGACTGGCTCATTGACAAGATATATCCACTCGGATCATAAGCTCTGCCAGCTAAATTCTCAGACTGCTCCACCCCATTCTCAATAGTCTTGCTCTCCTCGGAAGCCTGCCCGGTTCTATTCTCGGTGGTCACCACCTTTGGCTTAGGTTGGGTTGTAGAAGTGTCCATCATGCACAAATCAGTGCTGTCAGGTAGGATCACCTCTGGCTTGGGTAGGTGGGAGGGAGTAATGTAGATACTAGGGTCGTAAGACACGTCCCCAGTTTGGATGGAATTGATTCTTTTGGGTGGATCTTGGTTATGTACTGGGAGTGGGTTGGTTGTAACATTGGGTCGCTCGGGAGGTAGGATGATGTTTTTGTCAATGAGATCTTGAACCTCATGACGCAGCCTGTAACACTGGTCGGTGTCGTGACCATGCTGCTGGTGGTATTTGCAATATTTGGCCGGGTTATGGGAAGGGGGGAGTGGATTTGGTGGGGGCCTCGGTTCCAAGGGTTTCAGATGCCCTTTTCTGACTAGAACCCCGAGGACTTTGGATAAAGGCATATGTAGTGGAGAGAAGGTTCGTTGACCCGGGTTGGTACCTTGAAGCTTGGTTCTCGCTCCCGAGGCATCGAGAAAGGGTGTGGCCACTGGCCTTGGTTGGGAAGGGGATTGGTGGTGACCATTCACCACCTCTGAAGTTCTTGTATTGGCAGAGCCACTCGCCTGCATTGGTATTCGATTAAATGTTCTTGAGTGATCCGGTCTTGGTCAAACAGACCTTGCTTCATTCGTCCTCTATTTGCATCCCCATATCATGTAGATCTCGAAAGTGGGGAAAGGGACTAGAATCATCTTCTTCATTAACTTACCGAGATTGCGCACAATCATCCGGATCGATCTCTATCTGTTGGCCTTAAGGTCATCATCGATGCCTTCGCCTCCACCAAAGTTACAAAGTCAGAAAAAGATTCTTTGGGCTCCTGCCTCGTTGTCTCCAGATCACGAGTGGTAATCTCGATCTGTGTGTTATATGAATATTGTGCAACGAAGGCCTCGCCATCTCATCCCAGTTTGTCTTCACATCATCCTCCAAATTTTGCATACCAAGTGGATGCCACACCGATAAAGTTCGACCGAACAAGGAAAGCTTTTTGATCGGGTTAGGCCCATTGGTCTTAAGATGTCTGAAAATAGCCGGAGGTGGACCATGGGGTCCCCGGATCCATCAAAGCGATCGATCTGGGGCATCTTAAATCTGTCCGGCAATGTCACGCCACATCAGTATAGCCGTCTTCAATGTCCGTGATGGCCTTCTCCCCCTGAGATTTCTTGTAGGGTTTTTCCATCTTGCTCAATTTCAGAGATGTGTGGTCTACCTCGCACTCAAATGGCGCGTCCCGGGAGTTAGGTGTAATGTTTTTGGACAGTTGTGGTAGAAGCGGGGGCGGAGCCAGCCCCGTTGGAAGACCCGTGTCCTCTTGGGTGTTTTGTGGGTTTGGCAGAGCATTTTGTGGATTTGGGAGGGTAGCTTGGGTATTCTGCAGATTTGGAGGGGCATTACGCCAAGAGATATCTCTGCTCGTAATGGGGCCCCGGTGGTGGAGGAACCCTTTGTGCCTTGGTGGAGGAAGGACTGGTGTGAAGCAGATCTGGCGTTGTAACTGTGATCAACTCGATCATTGGGCCATGACAATGGCTTTGTTGTTTGGAAAATTCCGCCTGGCGGATAGCATCATCTTGCATTTGCTTCATGCTTTCACTCATCTGGCCCATCATCAACTCCATTGCTGTGTTCTGTTGTTCCATCTAAAAAACTGGCAAGTGTGTCTCTATAGTGGAAATAGGAATCTCAACCCGACTGTCTGTTGCTAAAGTAGACTGCTGTACCAATAATCTCTGCTCTGATGGACTGCGTTTCCTCGGTCTCCTTCTAATAACCGGGGGTAGTGAATGGAACACCGGATGTCCGTCAACTAGATCCTCGGATCGAGTAAGTCGGCGACCTCGTGTCCAGATTGCTTGGGGAGTATCGACTGGCTCGGAAGCAATCGTGCTACAAACTGCCCTAGCAAAAAAAGATAATAAAGCAAAAGGAAATAAATGACCAGAAAAATGGGCAGCATAACAGCTTAAATTTAAATACACACAACACACAGTCGGGTATACAACACACAGTTGGATAAGCTGGAAATACACTGTCCTCAACCACTGATCACTATTCCTGTATTACTGTTCCCCAAAACTGAATCTGATATCCGCAGACAACTGATTCTCAAATAACTGACTGATGCTCGCAGGCGTAACGTGCCAACTCAAAACTGATGCCCGCAGGCCTGATGCCCAAACTCATACTGATACATGCATTCCCTGTAGAGACACACTCTAGCAAGCACATAGCAGATAAGTGAGAGCCAAAACACCCCTATGTTGGGGTAGGGTTTCCCTGTCCTATTTTGTCAGGAACTAGGGTTTCACTACGCACGCAGCGGCTTCAAACAACCTATAAACGGGTAAGCAACTTTGTCCTACTTTGGATTGGTCACTATGGATCCGAATATGCCCTAGGTCGAATGGTCAAGGAGATTGCCCCGGTAAAACTTGGGTTTGTGTTCCCATACATCGGGCAGAGCTCAGAATCGACAGCCTTATGGACATGCCTTGACAAGACAAGCCTCAAGAACCGCCAGAATAGCAGATGGCAAACACGGTGTCCTAGGTGCACCAATGCAAATGCAATGCAAAGAAACACACAAGTGTAGTCAAAACCAAATATCATGACTTCGAGTCAAGTTCTCTAACTCCCCAAAGAGAGTCGCCAGAATCAGAATAACGCCATGGGGCACCTCACTCTGATTCGGACTCGATTTTGTTGCGTTCTCAATCTCGAACCAAAGAGTCCAAATCCGACAAATCGCTTTTGAAGGAAAAGCAGATTTTTGAAAGAAGTGCCAAACATGGATTGCTTTGCGGATAATGTAGTCGCCACCTAAATATTTTAAAATGGGAAATTTAGGAAACCCTGACTCGGTGCCAAAAGGCCACGTGTCCGTCATCACCAAAGCTGGCTCGGGAACTTGGGTACGATTGGGGAAGGTCACATCGTGAGCACCCCCTCTCGCCCGGTCAAAGACCGGCCTCTACTAACCATGATATCTGTTTTTGAAAACTTTGTGCGTTCTTATTCCGGTTTATTAGCCTAGGTTACTATGTGATGCTCGCAGCAAACAAGTATAGACTGGGCCGTCTGAATTGGAACTAAACATTTCATGTTTGTTTGTTTGAAAATGGTGTGATGGTGCTACCTGAAGGTAGGCTAAAATGCGGATTTGCCACACTCAGGTGGGCTTAGAAAACAGTGATGTTGCCACTATCTAGTGGGCTTAAAACAAACAGTCAATGTATCGTCCCAGTTCAGATAACTCAACCTTCACCCACAGGCATTCAAGCAGTTATATCACATAAGCACATAGCCTCATGGTAAGCATGCTATCATGGCAACACTCACACGCATGCAAGGATGCTAAAGCATAACCACTTACCGAGTACTCCAAGCCAAAACAGAAAACTGATTAGAAATCATGCATGATCCTAAGTATACAGAATTGCCTAATGCAACACATGCAAAATGCAACTATAGCAGGCTCGGCTATTCTAAAGATGGCATGTGAGATGCAACAGCTATCATATATTCAACTTGGAATTGAAATCTGATCAGATTTGTATGATGTAAGCCGAGTCGATATGCAAAACAGATGAATGATGCAAACATGCTGTCATGCTGTATGCTAATTGAAATATGCCCTATATCTAACCATTGTAAGCGGGTAAATAAAAGGGAGAAAGAAATGGGGGTTGGAAGACATACATCACACTCACACACCCTTATTACAAGATTGCCCTCGCGCAGAGGGTCCGAATAAATAATACAGTCCGAAAATGAAAGAATAATACAGTCCGAAATAAATGTACAAATTTCTAATTAATTAACAAATTAATTACAAAAGAAGTAAAACTGGCATGCAAGCCAGGGACCGCTCGCTCGATAGATGATGTATGGCCGCTTCGCGGAAATCCTTTCGATGCCCTGATTAGCCTCTGTTTGCAGTATTTCTCGAAATGCGCGCCGGACTCCGAAAAGTTGTTGATCCTTAATTTTGCTGCAACAGAGAGCAGGAAAAGGGCATAGCAATGTATTTTCACAAATATATGCATGCCTCGATCCTCGTGCCACCAATCACGCATACCGATGCATGATGGCAGAGGAATCGGATTGCACAACTCAATATGGGATGAATGCAGATGAAAACCTAACTCCGTCATGGGTAATCCGGAGTGGTGGTGACTTGGGAATTGAGGCCCGTTCACATTTCCTGAGTACAAAACGCGCCTGCTTCGTGCAATATGCATGATATGCATGAAATGTAGCTGAGATGTGATATAGCATGCACAATGCCATGAAAATGAGTAACCTCGAAATGCGTGCACACGGGCACGCAAACCGAGGTAATGCATGAATGCAATCTAAGATACAACCTAGTATGCACAATGCTGTGAAAATGTGATGAAAATGAAACGCTCGAAAGTGTCTTGGCACGCAAAACCGAGGCGATGACATGAAATGCAAAGCGGATAAAGCGAGTGCCTCGAAATGCGTGCACACACGGCACGCAAACCGAGGCGATGACAAATGAGAAAATCGGATACACCGGCGTGCCTCGAAATGCACACCCACGGGCACGCAAACCGAGGCGATGATAGAATGAGAAAATCGGATACAACCGAAGTGCCTCGAAATGCGCGCCCACAGGCACGCAAACCGAGGCGATGATAGAATGAGAAAATCGGATACAACCGAAGTGCCTCGAAATGCGCGCCCACAGGCACGCAAACCGAGGCGATGATAAAATGAGAAAATCGGATACAACCGAAGTGCCTCGAAATGCGCGCCCACAGGCACGCAAACCGAGGCGATGATAGAATGCAACGAAATGGCACACGGAATGCCGCGATGGGCTTACACCAACATGGGAGAGCCTCAGCTCACTCACGTAGGAGGCCGTCTGATGAAACGGAGGTGCCTCGAAGTGCGTGCCCATAGACACGCAAACCGAGGCGATGCATTAAGGCATAAAATGACATGGGAAATGATATGCAAGCATGCAAGACAAATTTCAGCCACTAAATGAAGGGGAAAACAGCCCCGAAATGATGTGAAATGACAAACAACGCACGAATTCATCCCGAAATGCAATTCTAAGTGCCCGAAATGGCCTACGGCTGTGCTAAACATGCAAAATTGGCACACGACAGCAAAAACAGTAGTAAGGCAGTCCCAAAAATGACATTTTTACAATACAAAACAAGGCCAAAATGCAAGCATAGATATAGCAACAAAAGCATGCAAGAATAGGGGCTAAAAGAAGGGTATTGAGACAAGTGATATATACAAACCCCAAATGAACAAACATGCTTCTACAACATTGAAGAGGGCCTAAAAATAAGCACATTTACAGAAGATGGCAGCCCCAAAAACAGAATATAAACATGCTATAAATTCTATGCAAAATGGAGCCCAAAAGAGGTTATAACAAGAGATATGCAAAGCATACACCAAACAACAAAACTTTATTCATGAAACATGTAGAGGGGGTCAAAATAAGGCCCCTTTCAGTTCTGACCAAGAACTAAAACCAAAAGCACAAAAGGATACAAAACATGCAAGAATTAAGGCCCAAAGTGGATTTCAAAGGGAGGTGGTATATGGGATGGCCAAATGAGGTTGAGCCCTTCTACAATGTTGTAGAGGGGCTCAGTATAAGCACAAAACCATTAGGGGTCGGAGCCCCAAAAACAAATGCAAATAGGTTAAAAATAGCATAAAAGATTGTGACATACAAGCTAGATATTGAGACAAGTGTATCATAGGGACACCAAATGAAGTTGAGCCCTTCTACAAAGTTGTAGAGGGACTCAAAATAAGCCTAAAACCAGTAGGGATCGGAGCCCCAAAAACAAAAGGAAATAGGGTAAAAATAGGATGGAAAATTATGCTACAAAGATGAGATTTGGAGACTTACCCTTGAAGATCCAAGTGTTGCTACTTCTTGGCCTGAATTTGTTGCTTCTTAACCCCTGGAGAACACTTCCTTGCTGCTGGAATGGTAGTGTTGATGGTGGAGCTAAGGGTTGATGAAGAGGGGAGCTAGGAACTTGGAAGTTTTTCAAGGTTTTGGCTATGGAAATGAAGCTTTGAGAGAGGGATGTCTTGAGGCAATTTTTTCTAACCTTGAGGAAGGGGCTGTTGGTCCCTTTAAATAAGGGAGAAAAGGTGTAAAAGGGGAGGGAGAAGCATCCAAGCTTTCCCTCTCAAAATATCTCCCGGATGGGCGATATTTCAAAGAAAAATATCCTGACACCAGATCGAGCCGAAAGGTGAAGTCGGCGGCCAGTAACTTTCAGGAGGTGGCCGGCCGGCCAGCCCACCTGGTCGGCCAGCCACTCACCATGGCCGGCCGGCCACCCCAAAAAATGAACTCAAAAATTGCTGGCCGACCACCATGCAGTGGTGTCCTCCCAAGTGTGTAGATCAAGGCCCCAAGGTCGGAATCTGGCAACTCTGAAGTAGAAGCCACAACATACAGCTTGAAGGAGAGCCTCAAAAATAAAATGCACAATTTCTGGCCGACCATATACCCTTGGTGTCCTCCCAGATGTGTGGAACAAGGTTCCAAGGTTGGAATTTGGCAACACTGAAGCAGGAGCCACAACATTGGATTTGAAGGAGAGGCCCAAAAATGAACTTCCAATTTTCTGGCCGACCATGCTTGTTTAGGGTCCTCCCATGTCCCCTGATCACAAATATGTGGCTTTGGTTGGAAGAAAAATAACCCCAGGGTGTTCAACATTGGCCCGGAAGTGAGAAAAACGGGCTCCGGAGGAGCGAAACTGGCTATCTGGGATAATTGCTGGCCTCCCACCCCCCAGTGATCTTCCTGGTGTTGAAACAGAGGTACCTGCCAAATTTGAACAAAAACTAATGAGAAATGAACGTTCGGGGCCAAAACCAAGCACGGGATCCCGAAAATGGGTCAGTGCGGAAATGGTGTATGGCGGCAAGTGGGTATTCATGACCCAGTGTCCCTCGGAATGACAAAACAGAGGTTCTGCCAAAAATCGAGAAAACCGATGCAAAATGAATGCTCGTCCCAAACCGCACGATTCGGTCCCGAAAACCGCAGTAATCGAAAGTGGCATCTGACCAAGTGGGCATCAGAGGCTCCGGTGTTCCTCGGAACTATAAAACAGAGGTGCAAGCCAAAAACCGGAGAACTCGGAGGTGGTTGGGCGGTCCCGAGCCGAGGCACACGGCCTGACGATCCCGAAAACCGGGAACCGGGCTCCGAAAAGGGCAAAATGGCCTACGGCCACAAAAAGTAGCTCACGGCCACCAGGAGATAGTCTATAGGACCATTCCCTTCCCTCGGGAAAGAAAACAGAGAAAACCGAGTTTGGTTCGCAAACCGAGACAAGGCACAAAAGAGAATTCGGAAGTCCGGAGGCAGGGCGCACGGCCGCGACTCTGAGATTTCTGAACGAGCACAATATGCAACATCACCGAGCGCTCAATCGGTGACGTCTGAGTCTTAAGGTCGGTCAAAAATGGGGTGTCTACACAAGGGTATGTACGCACTATGCCACCCCATATCACCTCGAAACATCAAGGGAGAGGCATAATTGGATCCACGACCATCAATCATGCATCCCGATGCATGATGGCCAAAGATCCAACTTGTGCAAATCAATGTGAAATGAATGCACGAATAAACACATAAAGCCTAAAACTCTATCATCTGTGATCAAGAGCGTCGGCGAGCAAGAATTGAGACACGTTTCATCACTTGAAGTGTGAAACGTCCCTCGTTTCTCATGCTTGGATTAACACTTGATCCAAATGACAATACAACACAAGCATGGCATACACAATGCGACTCAAGCATGCAAACATGCAATATGACTTAAGCATGCAAACATGTAATGTAATATGAACAACCTAACAAGGCTAATGACATGCACAATGCTAATGCATGCACAATGCAAATGTCAATTAGCATGCACAATGCAAATGATGGCATACTCAATGCAATGTTACCTAAGCATACACAATGCAAAGTATAAGGTATAGACAATGCGATGTAATGCAAGCATGCAAACAAAATGTAATCAACCATGCTCAATGGACTTAAACCGAAATGGACAGACCTTAGATATGCCCAAATCAGTGGCCAAAATGCTAAGATGAAGGCACCGAAAACACATACAAGCATGCATGCCAATTGGCTCACCAATTAAGGTATAAAGGTGCAACTCTCAAGAACACCTAAAGAGTGAAAAGTATGGAAGTGTAACAACACTAAGTGCACTGAAATGAGGTAAGAAATTATGCCAAATCATTTAAACAACACAAGTAAAGCATGCGAAGGTCCTTAAAAGCATTGAGCTATCAAAGAGGACTACAAAGGAGGCACGCAATACATGGCACAAATGCATGAACTAAGCATAGACAGAGCTCAAATAGGTCAAAATAAGGACCTAAACATGCTGAGATGAGGGCCCAAAGACCTAGGCATACAAGCATACAAGCTAAGCCATAAGCTAGGCAATAATGCACAACACTCAAAGGCACTTAAAGCATGATTGAAGTGGAAATATGGAAATCTTATAGGCTCTGAAATGTCATGTTAAGTGATGCCAAATTATGTACACAACACAAATGAAGCATGCAATGGTGCTCAAAGCTTGAGGCAAGCAAGAACATTAATACTACAAGTATACAAAACATGAAGCACGTGGTTAAGGCAACCCAAAATAGTCCTAGAACATGTTAAACTGAGACTAAAACATGTATGGAAGTAAGCCAAAACAAGCTAGCATGGTGAGCATGAGGCATGATGCATACAAGGCAAATAAGGTGGATTACACTACACCCATTAAGACCATCCATGGGATGACTCAACCAACAAAAATTAGAGTTAAGGCATGTCAAAATAAGCCCAAAAATCCACTGAGACGGCATCCCAAAGACCTAAGCATAGAGGCATGCACAATGATCCATTCATGAGGCATAAAACACAAACTCTCTAAGGCATTGAAAGAATGTCAAATGCAAGTGTATGACCACATTATATGGACTGAAATAACATAACAAGTGATGCCAAATTGTTGAAATAGGCCAAGTAACACATGCTAGTGGACTTGGTGCACAAAGCTAACAAGCTAGATTGAACCATGGCTACACAAAGCAAGTCATGCATGGCCAAAACAACCAAAATCAAACCTTAAAAATGGCAAAACATGAACAAAATCTTCTCAAAGTTAAGCCAAAAGCATGTTAAAATGACATGTTAAAGCATGATGCATGGTAGGGCAATAGAGAGGATTACACTACAAGTGCATGAGGCATGCAAGGGCCAACCAAGCCAAACCAAAACAGAGTCATGACATGGTAAAACATCACGAAAAATATGCTGAAATGGAAAGAAAACAAGCTACAATGGCATGCTACTTCATGAGGCATACAAAGCTAGTTTTTGTGATTTACACTACAAGTGTATTATGAATGCATGGAGTGACAAAATCAAGCCAAAAAAGATCTAAGGCATGGTAAAAAATCACCAAAAACCTACTGAAATGGAGCTAACACATGCAAGAAAGACATGCTACTTTGATAAGCCACAAATGGGATTACACTACACATACGAGGAGCATGCAAAAGGTGACCAAACCAGCCATGGATAGAGTCAAGGCAGGTCCTAAAAGTCACAAAAAAGTGCCTGAACTAAGCCTCGAAAATATAGAGATACATGCTCCTTTGGTAGGCCAATGATACAAGCAAACAAAAACAAGAAGAGAGGGGGTTACCCCCTCTGGTTTGAGGCCTCAAAACCACATGCCTACCACTGAAAATCCACTAGATTTTGGTGGCTAAAAGGCCAAACCAAGACTACTCCAAAGGCCTTAAAGCATGGCACAAAACAAGGCCAAACAAGGCATACAAGAGGGTTGTACACCCCTAACACCAAAAAAACCTTAAAAAAATCATCAAAAGCACTTAAAAACAAAACTTTTTTTAGTTGAAAGCAAGGCCTAAAACAATATGCATGGATGGCCAAAATGAGATACAAACAAAGGCTTAAAAGGGGAATATACTCACCTTTGAAGATCAACTTTGAAACCAGCAACCTCAGAGGCTAGAAACCAAGTTTCAGAGCTCAAGTAACACTCCCAAGAACCTCAGCTCAAAGATGGTCGTGTACCTCTATGTGTTGTAGTGCAAACGTGCAAGAAAAACGGACTTTAAAGCATAAACAAACACAATATATAGAGAGAGAGATACAACTTCTCCAAAATTTTCTTCAACCTCTGATAGAGAGGAAGGGCCTCTTCTTATATAGAAGGGAGCAATGCAAAGCTTGTTGAACAAGATTGGCAAGAGTTTCAGTGAAAACCAGCAGGCTCAAAAGATCTGGCGTGAAACCTGCTGAGACAAGGGGTCTGCCGGCCATCAGTGGTGGCCGCTAATGGCTCATTGATGGCCAACAGGCTTTATCAATGGCCGGCAGTAACAAAGGCATGGCCGGCAGTGGTAGGAAGTGGCCGGTAGTGCACCAAGAGAATCAAGCTGGAAGGGCCAATACATGGTCCAAAAAAGGGGCAGAAAGGATATAGGGTTTGGAAAGCTCAAACCTGTGATGTTCCACCGCAACAGTCGAGTACTCGACGAGCAATTGAACTTGTTGTTGGATGTACCTGCAAGCACAATCAAGTCTTGAAGACGGTCAAAAATGGGGTGTCTATAGTAAGCCGTGCTAAAGGTCAACTTAGTGCCCAAGGCACTCTGCAAACTCTGCCATAACCTAGCAGTAAAATGCAGATCTCTATCTAAGACAATTGACACTGGGACCCCGTGCAACCTCACTATGTCCCGAATATATAAGTCGGCGAGGTGATCTACCGAATCTCTTACGTGCATAGGGATAAAGTGTGCCGACTTAGTCAACCGGTCCACTACCACGCAAATGGCATCATTGCCCCCATTGAGTCCTCGGAAGACCCACGACAAAATCCATTGTGACATGCTCCCACTTCCACTCAGCAATAGGCAAAGGTTGTAACAAACCCGCTGACCTCTGATGTTTGGCCTTCACTTGCTGACGAGTAAGGCACTTAGATAAAAAAAATTGTCACATCTTCCTTCATCCCTTTCCACCAAAATTGGCACTCAGATCATGATACATCTTTGTGCCTCCCGGATGCACCGCAAGGTGTGAATGATGAAACTGTCGGAGTACTTCCTCTCGACAAGACTCCGGCACAAACAAGCGATCTCGGTTGCTCACACTCAGGTCGGGATACACAGTTAAGCCCTTCTCTACCTTCCCACTAGATATCTTTTCCCATAAGGAGTCTACCTCTAAGTCACCCCTCTGCGCCTCTAACACTCGATTCACAAGTGTAGGTTGTGCCACTACAGAAAACAAGGCCGCAGACTTGACAGATTCACCCAGAAGCAAGTCAAACTCGCCAAGTACACCCAACATCTCCCATTCTCGGATGGCTATGCAAGCTACATCACTAATGGACTTCCTACTAAGGGCATCAGCCAAAGTCGTAATCCTGGATGATAGTGCAACTCAAAGTCGTAATCCTCAATGAACTCCATCCACCTCCTCTGCCTCAGATTCAAGTCTTTCTATGTAAATAGATACTTCAGACTCTTATGATCCAAGAACACCTCGAATCTCGCACCATACAGGTAATGCCTCCAAATCTTCAAGGCAACTATTACAGGCGCTAACTCTAGGTCATGTGTAGGGTAGTTCTTCTCATGTGTTTTCAACTGACGTGAGCCATAGGCTACTACTTTCCCCTCTTGCATCAACACACAACCCAAACCCTCTAGTGAGGCATCACAATATACCGCATAACCCAAACCCCTCTCTAGAATAATCAAAACTGGAGCAGTGGTAAGTCTAACTTTAAGCTCTTAGAACGACTTTTCACAAGTCTCACTCCATACAAACTTGACCCCTTTACGCGTTAATCTAGTCAGCAGTGAAGCTAGCTTGGAGAAATCTTTTACAAACCTACTGTAATAACTGGCCAATCCCAGAAAACTGCGGATCTCAAAGACACTCTTAGGTTATGCCCAATCTTGCACTGCCTCTATCTTGGATGAATCTACTGCCACCCCTTCCCCGGATACCACGTGGCCTAAGAATTTAACCTCTCTTAGCCAGAATTCACACTTCCCAAACTTGGCATATAGCTTATGGGCTCTAAGCAACTCAAGCACCACTCTCAAGTGTTTCTCGTGCTCCTCCTCCGAAGGTGAATAAATCAGAATGTCGTCTACAAAAATGACTACAAAGCGACCTAAGAACTCCCGAAAAACCCGATTCAACATGTCCATAAACACGGCCGATGCATTGGTGAGCCCAGAAGGCATCACCAGAAACTCATAATGGCCATACCGCGTACGGAATGCCGTCTTCGAGATATCTTCCTCCCTGACCCTCAACTGGTGGTAACCCGATCTCAAGTTTATTTTAGAGAAACAACGGGACCCATTCAACTGGTCAAACAAATCATCTATACGAGGCATAGGGTATTTATTCTTAACCATAGCCCGGTTCAACTTTCGGTAATCAATGCAAAGTCTCAAAGCCCCATCTTTCTTTTTAGCAAAGAGGGCATGTGCTCTCCACGGGGAAGTACTAGGGCGAATAAAGCCCTTATCTAGCAACTATTGGAGTTGAATCTGCAACTCTTGGAGTTGAACTTAACTCGGCTAGAGCAAAGCGATACGGTGCCATGGAAATCGGTGCGTGCCAGGCACTAAGTCAATAGAGAATTCAATCTCACGATGAGGTGGTAAACTAACAAGATCCTCGGGAAAGACGTCCGAGTACTCACAAACCACTCTCGGCAACTCAGCCCGGATCTTATCACACTCATTACTCATATAGCTATCGAGAAGACAACTAAGCTCACTCCGCCCTCGCGGATCATACACTAGTGGTAAGACTCTACCAACCCATTCTCCCAAGAAATAAAAACAATCCTCGCTCAAGGTACATATAGTAACCCTCTGGCGGTAGCAATCAATAACAGCTCGATATGACAATAACCAGTCCATACCCAAAATCAGATCAAAACCCGACATAACCATTACTACAAATGACAATGGAAGTTGACGATTAGCGACCTCTATACCACAACCTCTACACCCCTGTTTCAAAATCAATTCACCCCCAACAGGTGATACAACACAAATAGGAGATGCTAACTACGCCAACTCCAACCCCAAAACAGATGCAAATGCAGCAGCTATAAAGGAATGGGATGCACCCGTATCAATCAACACATTAGCAACCGAGTTACAAAACAAAAAGGTACCTCTCGCAATAGATGGAGCCGGTACAAGATCCGGCGCTGTAACAGCATACACACGCCCTGTAGGCCTCAGATCTACCTACTCGCCCCTCGGAGCATAAGAATGCTGTACAGACTGAGCCGAAGAGGCTCCCTGAGTGGCCCTCGAGGCCTAAACTGACTGAGCTGGCTGATAGCTCTGAGTCTGCCTCAAACCAAATGCACCAGATATGCCACTCAACTACGGGAAAAACCTCTTTAGGTGCCTCGCCTGAGCACACTGGTAACATGAGAGCGGCTGGCCTCTGCCTTGACACTGGCTCTAAGGACTAGTCGAAGATGAAGCTGCTCTCTGCTCTCCTACCCTATGTGGGCAAGCTGGCGACTTGTAGCCCAGCTTACCACATTTGTAACAAGTGAAGTCTCCTTGTCCGCCTCTCTCGGAACCTGAGCTCGGGACGAGAAAAGTAGATCTAGAGTATGCTCCCTGGGACTGCTAAGGGTTAGAACCCCTCTGCCACTTGTCGTCTCCCTGACCTTCCTAACTCCTCTTGGAGCCCCTCATCCTCTCCTTCTCCGCCTCCATAATGGTCTCAAGATGGGCTGCAGCTTGCACAAGGCGCCCATACTCCCTAGTCATGGATCCAGCCACTCGAAACTGGAGTCCGGTCCTCAATTTCTTCTCAAACTCAAGACAGCAGTGTTCCTCAAACGCCACCAACTCAGGTGCAAACCTCGATAAACTGGTAAATGCGGCCTCAAACTCGGCCACTGGTGTATTCAGCTACTTGAGCCAACAGAACTGATCTCTCAATTTCTCCTTAACAGTGGGAGGCAAAAACTTCTCTTGAAAGGCATCAACGAAAGCCTCCCAAGTCCCTCATATGCGCCCTCGCACAAACTTCCACCACTGACCCGTGGCTCCCTTTAACTGGAAGGACGCCAAGGTCACCCTCAAGCCTCCGTCTTCGATGCCAAGCATCTCAAACGTCATTGTCATCTGTTCAAGCGACTCATCAGCCTTAAGTGGCTCTTTAGGATCCCCCAAAAACTCATTTGAATTAGACCGGAAAAACTCCCTCTTTAGAAAGGACGGCCCTGCCTCAGCTACATGGGCCTAGACTTAATTCTCAGCCTAGAGACTATCCATGGATTCACTCAATGCTCCTGCTATCTCGCAGGCTAAGGCGCCCATGGCCTGTTGACGTACTAGCTTGGCCACATTGGCTTGACCAACCCCCTCCTGCTACGCCGGAATCTCATTCGGTATAGGCATCTCCTGCCTCCTTGGCCTACCACGCCTACCATCACGTCCTCAACCTGACATCCTAATAAAGGTAATAAGAACATTAGCACATTCACAAATGTGCTAAAGCTATTTCACTTGCGTCCTAATACATGGACAATTGTAATTCACTCCACGTAAGCATATAATCACATAAACACTTACGAATTTCATTTCCGAATAATGACAGTCTCGTGGCGTTGCTAGAGTTCCAGTTAGAAACGGCAGTGATCAAGTGCCCTTCCAACAGGACTCCCAGAAACCCAAGGATCCAATCAACATCCTAGAAACTAAATCTCATACTCATTTAGTCACATAAGCATGTTATCAAATAAACACATAGCATTACATTTAAGTCTCTAACAACAAACCCATTGTGGTACTAACCACTTCCCATGCACCCAAAGTATTCAAACCCAGTATACTCTGATACCAAGTTGTAACGCCCTCAAAATAATACATATAAACCAATCATTCTTGACATCCATAGACATAATAGAAATAAACATATATTCATTTATCAGAGTATTCATTACAAAAGTATTGCATGTTGACAACAAAAGTAAATGCCCTACGGGCTTACAACTTTCCAAGCCAACACTTGGTTACAAAAAGGACAGTTCTAACTCTAAACACATTAAGCCTTTGGCTTGAATTTACATGTAACACCAAAAATAAAAAAACAACCAAAAAGAGTCTTCCAAGCTAAGACCTTGGAGACGGCATAGCACCTGTACCTGAAAATGATATCCCATATAGGGTGAGCCAAAGCCCAGCAGAGATATACTAAACCACATATGAGATATAACTAAAACATTAGCATTCGACAAATTGTTAACACTTATAAACCAACTCACAACATTTCCCAACTTCAACTACAATTGCATCATATTTCATTCCACTTACCTTTATTTATCCAATCCGATTCATACACATGGTTCATTATCTAACCAAATAATTTAGATGAGACTACAACTCATCTTGTTAACATTTCAATGATTCCCAATTCGACATGAGACTATAACTCATATTATTCACACTTCCATTATCAACAATTTCAATGAGACTACAACTCATATTATTACAACAGTTCAATCATCAACATCATTTAGATGTATAAAAGGTTTCGGGACTTTCACCCTGGACACTCTGGCCAACTTAGTTATCAATGGAGTCTATACCCTATCTCCTCCCAAACAATGGAGTACATCCTCTATCTCGTCCCACACAAATATACATATGCAATGTATTTAAATACTTTATCATATACAATGATCAATCAATACACATATTTGATGTATTAATCCAACCGTCATATTCAATGACATAACTCAATCAGTTAGTTTTAGTTTTCCCTAATCAACATGCAGTGACTACAACAAACAAGACTATCCTCCACCGATAGCCCAAAACAGTTATCTCTAAACAATTAATAAATTTGTCAAACAGATAAATAATCGACATTTTCATAGGTGAGTGATAAATTAATCCAACCACACCATTCAATCACATAATTTCCCAATTTCATGATTTTCAACTCAATTTTATATTTTCATATTCCCCAAATTAATTATACAAATTAATTATTTAATTTTAATTAGGGCTTTTCTCTCCCGTTTCTCAAATTTTGCTCCCAAGGCCAAATTTCATCAATCATACACAATAACCTCATTTTAGGGACCACACATACACTTGGGACCCCAAAAATAGAAAACCCCTCTTTTGTAATTTCACTTTCAAACCCTAACTTCATCTAAAAATCCCAAATACCACCATTTGTACACAATGACCAATGCTTATGTTAAAACTCATAGAAAGGAGTAGGTTATCCCTACATCAAGTTTCGAAGCTCAAAGGAGAAGATGAACCAAGCAAGTGGTGAACTCCAAAGGTGGCGAAATCAACTTCTATTCGGATAGAAATTGAGGTCTTGAGAAGCTCCAACACTTTAATGAAGACACAAGGATTGGGACTCACTAAATCAAGATCAAAATATATAGAGAGAGAGTATTCTAGAGTGGGAAGCTCTCAACCTAGGGTTTTGGAATGCTTTAGAGAGAGAGAGAGAGAGTCAAAAAAGTGATTCAAAATGGCTTCTTCTTAGACTGAAATACACACAGTCCGCTCGAGCGTGGACCGCCCCGCCCGAGCGTTAGACATAGACTCCTGCTCGAGCGTGCTCGAGTGTCGAAAGCACACTTCTAGAAGTTCTGCAGATGAAGGTCCCGCTCCAGCGTGAAAGTGGACGCTCGAGCGTCGAATGACCTGCAAGAAAAATACTGAAGGCTGAAGAATCCCGCTCGAGCGTCAGACTGCCCACTCAAGCGGAGGAGCAAATGCAAAAGGGCCCGCTCGAGCGTGAAAAGCCCCGCTTGAGCGTGGAGGCCAAAATCTGGGCATTAACTATTTGTTTCTAAACACAACCAACCTGTTACAAACTTGCCCAACACAACCCAAAACTCAAATACAAGGAGTTAAAGGACGGAAACGAGAGTAAGACAACAGCACGCATCCACCGAACCGAGTCCGGAATACAATAAATAATGAAGGGAAAATCGGGATCGCTATAGAAAATGATAAAAGGACAGGCAAGAGGGGGGAATGAAGGCAAAGACTTAACATTTGTTACTTTGCTCTCATTATATAGTTTATAATTACAAAGCAAACACATTACCCTTATGAAGAGTAAGGAACCAGACAATAGAGCCAACAATTTCTGTTCCAAAATTGAAGCAGGTTTTAACTTGGTGTAGATGCTCAACACTAACTAAAAATTTAGGGCAAAAAAATGAAATATGTGGGAGCAATTCAAACTTTAAAGGGAACAAAGAGGGCCAAAACCAAATTGTCCAAAAATTAATCTCTATACTATACCAAATTAAAAAATGGTACTAAACCAAGGATCATGGTTATCACCCACTTTTCTTTTTACGCCAGCAGCAAATAGGTTTGTTGGGTGGGGGAGGGGGGTGGAAGCGCTATCACAAAAATAAAATCCTAAATGGGGACTTCACAGGTCAAGCTACACATTTTAATAATGTACTTAAAAAGTTCAGCATTACTAGCAAAATAGAGGCAAAGGCTCAGGCCAACCTGTTTCAT
Organism: Camellia lanceoleosa; assembly: GCA_025200525.1. Taxonomy (NCBI): domain Eukaryota; kingdom Viridiplantae; phylum Streptophyta; class Magnoliopsida; order Ericales; family Theaceae; genus Camellia; species Camellia lanceoleosa. The sequence continues at coordinate 24,941,639 of CM045770.1, forward strand.
CGATTGCTGAATCAACAATAAAAAAGAAACAACTCCAAAAAACACTTCTAGGAAAATAAACATATAAACAGACAAACATCCAATCAAAGAAAACCGAGTTTGAATCAAATGTCATATGTGTATGGTATGGTAATACTCACAATCATTCCAGCTTGTGCACACAAGTAAAAGTCATTGTTCTTCGGATGACATATTTTATTGTCTATTATCGTCCCTAAATAAATTAAAATGTTAAGGGCTTTCATTCAATACAAGTTTTAAACTTTCACTGTGATGTTACTGGAGGACTAACCTGGTGGAACATTATCTGGAGATCCAGGCTGGAAAAATTTTGTATGATGATTTTTCTGAGCAACAATCACCATAAACTTGGGTGACCATTTCTCATCAAGGAACTTGCAGGCCTGGACACACAGTAGATAAATAAAAATTACAACTACAACTTTTTATTTCACTAAACCAAAAATAGATGACTGCTTCTAAGCATATCAAAGGATGAAAATTAGCCAAAAACCTCAATAATTTGATCAAGTTCAATATTCAAAACTTGGTTGAATTGTGATTCGCTAACTCCATCCCTAGAAGAATTCACAATGTTATTGATTGACAAAGAAAGGGTAAATTTGGCAGACTACATAGTGCAAAAGAAAGTAGAACATCTAAAGAGAAAAAGAAAAGGCATAAAAATACACATGCATGAAAGAAAAGTTTATGTTGCAGAGGCTTCGTTAAATCTATCATGCCAAAGGGTTGCAAGATTCTTTTTCTTTCCTCTTGATAAATGCAACAGGGCAATACAACCTACAAAATATAAGTTGATGGCAATGATGTATATGGTAAAATTGAGCTCCAATAAACCAATAGAACTATTACACATGACAAAAAGCAAAGACAACATCAAAGGGTACAAGTTCATAACATCCATTTAGCATATGCAGTATGAACAACAGAGGTAGAAACAATGAATTATGAATTAACAAACCATGCCCGAGAATCTCCTTTATATTATTTACAAAGATGCAGAGCCAGAGCAAGTGAAAACGTCAGTCATGAATATGATAACATGATCCAGAAAAAATACTTGCTATTGGCCAAACAGAGAAGTACCTGAATATAATAATTTGATCAGTGAAGGGGCTAAATGTGAAATGGGTCAGGTCCAAGCCTTGGGCCGGCCCAATCTGACAAAGCCCAAACCCAAGTGGGTCAGATGAGTATATGCACAGATAAGCTGAGCCCAACTTCATGATCAATAGCCCGCCCAAGTCCTCCAGCATTTGGGCCAAACCTGCAGCGGAAAGGCCAGCCCAACCGTAGCGCTGGTCTGGGTCGAGCTGCAGAACGGAATTTGTGGGACGAACAGATAATAGCCCAGCCCATCTCCATGAACAAGCCTGGACAAGGCCGAGCCGAGGCACGTCGGAACTGAATTGAAGTGCATAGGTACCGAGCTGGAGAAACCTCACAAGGAAACGTGGGATCTGTGAGTGCAAGCATGTGCAGGTTGCCACCTCAGCTAGTCCCCCACACCTAGAATCACGGAAGTTGTTGAACCAAAGGAATGTGGTTAGTTATCAGCATGCCTACCATGAGAATATGCAATCAATGACAATTACCAAGTGGTCCCCCACCTGGAGCAATGCTGAAAGGACACCTGGCAGCATCCACACTCTATGAACTCACCTTGAGAAGCAAGTAAGGAACACTATATATACAACATGAACTTCACATTGAAGGTAACTAAACAACTCCGATCAAAATCATACTTACATACAAAAAACTCAACTCTTCTCCAATTGCTAATTCCTACATCGGAGGGGTTATCCGGCCAACCCCGGCCGGGCAGCTCTAACGGTTCTTCTTGTGGTAGGAGCCCTGGTCCTTGGATAGTCTAGCTGAGAGCGGAGCCCCGATCCACTTTCATCTAGTGCGGAATCCGGTACGCACAATTGGTGCGGTGAGCGTGGATCATTTTCATCTCTGAGCTCTGCATTCAGTTCCGGCAATGGGGATTGAGGACGTTCTGACTTCATCACATACTCCGTAGACGGAGAAGACGAAGGACAAAGGTTTGGCACTCCCGACAGTTCTGGAGGAGCAAACTAGAAACAATAATCGAACCCCCGAATCTGTCGAGCATCGATTGCCCTTCGCCGGAGGTTCTTCTCATCACTTCCTTCTGGAAAAGGATTATAGAGATCGAATTATAGATTCCATGGGAATGGAGATACAGGAATTGAAAGCTCAACTTAAGAATGTTTTGGGTGATTCGACGGAAAGGAGGACGGAAGCAGAGCCCTCTCGTTTGCAATGGAGGAGCTCATCTAGGGAGTTACCAGTGAAGAAACTCCCCAGGAATGACTCCGGGCAACGAAGCCAACCAATCCCAACACAGAGTGAAGTAGCGAGTAGCCACACCTGTGGGTCGCGCCGGAAGAGGGCCAAGAGGCAGAAGACGGGTAGTCAAAAAACTGAATATCCTCCTCAGGACCTTCGCACTTGGCTGATTGGCAATAGGCAGAACGAGCAACATCGAGATCATCTGGACCGTACTGTTCACCAGAGGGAACATCGAGCCCTGGACAGACTCGTCTCTATACCATTCTCTCCGGAGATTGAGACCATGAGACCTCCAAAGAAGTTCACTCCACCAAAGTTCACTTCCTATAATGGGAAATCGGACCCTCTGACGCATATCAGCCATTTCAGGCAGATGATGTCCCTCTGGAGCCGAGATGAGGCATTGATGTGCAAAGTCTTCCCATCCAGCTTGGGAGAAACCGGACTCCGATGGTTCGATCGACTCCCCGCTAGATCAATTCATGGCTGGAAGCAGCTCTCCGAAGAGTTCCTGGCCAGGTTTGTCTCCAATACTAAGATCCCGAAAGAGCCGGATACACTGTTCGGCCTTACGAAGGAGCAGGAGGAAACGCTGCGCAGTTATGCTAGGAGATACTAGGAAGAGTATAACGACCTGGAAGAAAATGTGTGCTGTGAGCAAATGGCCGTCATGTCCCTCAAACATGGTCTGCGCTCGGAAAGTAAGTTGAGACAATCACTTACCAAGCGCCTGGCCACAACTTTGAAAGACTTGCGCGCCAGGATTGAGTAGTATGCTCGTCTCGAAGACGATCAGATCCCCATTGAGGTAGTATCAGCAGAACAAGCAGCCAGGCAGAAGAAGAAAACGGATCAAGGAGAACACCGAGGGATTGCAGTGAATGAGGTGGACAAGTCCAAATCCCATGAAGCTATTGTAACTGTGTTCAAAGAGCCAATCTATCGAATCCTGGAAAAGATCAAAAGAGAACCCTTCTTTGTTTGGCCGCCGAAAATGTTGGGAGATCCAGCTCGGCGCAATCAGAAGCTCAGGTGCACCTACCACCAAGACAGGGGACACATGACTCAGAACTGCAGGGCACTGAAGCAACACTTGGAAGACCTAGTGGCAGCTGGGCACCTAAGGGAATACATTGATCAGGGTAAGGAGGTAGCCGAGCTAGGGAACCCACTTCCAGAAGCAAACGTTGAGCATCTGCCCCGGCTGATAATAAATGTGGTCCATAGGACAGCGGCTCAGGAATCTGAGGAGGCACTGAAAGAGGAGATCGCTAAAGCTGCCCAAATTCAGCGAATCATGTTAGTGGAGCCAGCATCGAAAAAGTTACGTACCGTACCAAAATCTCCTCTGTGCATTGTTTCATTTACTAGCAACGATTTAGAAGGCATACAGCACCCACACACTGATGCATTGATCATAACTGTTGGGATTGGGAAATGATTCGATGTGAAATGAGTCCTAGTAGATCAGGGCAGTGCAGTAGACATTTTGTATTGTGATTTGTTCAGGAAGCTCGGCCTATCCGAGCAACATCTCACCCCAACGGCAGCACCGTTGGTCGATTTCAATTCACAGCCGGAATGGCCGCTCGGCCGGATAGTATTGCCAGTCGTAGCGGGGACGAAAACCCTCCAGATAGAGTTCTTGGTTATTAATACACCATCCCCTTACAACGCCATACTTGGCCGCTCATGGATTCGTCGAATGGAAGCAGTCCGTTCAACCTATCACCAGCTCATCCGTTTCCCAACGGAACACGGAGTAGAGCAGATTTCGGGGGACCAAGTTGCGTCCAAACATTGTTTCATGGCAGCATTAAAGGCAAAGCAAGTCTGCAACCGGGTACATACAGTAGAAGTGGCCAGACAGCCAGTCTTGGAAGATGTGGGAGGAACTCCAGAGGAAAAGATGGTGGAGGATTTGGAGAATGTCTTGATAAAAGAGAACGACCCGGATAAGTACTTCCTTATCGGTACCTCGTTAGGCGCAGATGAGAAACTTCAGCTGCTGGAATTGCTGAGGAAAAATATGGAGGTATTCGCGTGGTCAGCATCTGATACTCTAGGGTTGGATCCAGAATTTGCTTGCCACAAGCTCAACATTAATCCTTCAGCTCGGTCCATCGTACAAAAAAGTCGGAGATCCTCAGTTGAGCACACCGAAGCAGTGATTGCCGAAGTCAAAAAACTCCTGGCCTCAGGAGCAATCAGAGAAGTCCAATACCCGCAATGGCTGTCCAACACAGTTGTAGTCAAGAAGAAGAACGGAAAATGGAGAGTTGTGTTGATTTCACTTGTTTGAACAAAGCCTGCCCAAAAGATAGTTTTCCACTGCCTCACATTGATCAATTAGTAGACTCAACAGCAGGGCATGAGCGCATGAGTTTTCTGGACGCCTACAGCGGTTATCACCAAATACCATTGTTCGGTCCGGATCAAGAAAAAACAGCATTCATCACTCCAAGAGGGACTTACTGTTATAGAGTAATGCCGTTCAGCCTCAAGAACGCCGGAGCGACTTACCAGCGAATGATCACTCGGATGTTCAAAGACCAGCTGGGGAAAACCATGGAAGCCTATATAGACGATATGGTAGTAAAAAACAAGTTCGCTGCAAACCACCTCACAGACTTGAGAGAAGTTTTCAGCATCCTGAAAAACCACCAGCTTCGCCTCAATGCCTCGAAGTGCGCCTTCGGGGTAGGAACAGGGAAGTTCTTGGGATACATGGTTACTCATAGAGGAATTGAAGCGAATCCGGATCAGATCAGGGCGATACAGGGCCTCGAAATGCCAACAAAGTCTAAGGAACTGTAGAAACTAGCCGGAATGGCAGCCGCACTAAATCGGTTTATTAGCAAATCCTCAGATCGAATGAAACCTTTCTTCCAACTCTTGAGGAAAAAGGCAGCATTTGAGTGGAACAACGAATGTACCGAAGCACTGTAGAATCTCAAAACATACCTCAGTACACCTCCTCTATTATCCATTCTAGAACCAGGAGAGGAGCTGTATCTCTATCTAGCAGTCTCAGATCATGCCGTGAGCGCAGTATTGATTCGAGAAGTTAATAAGGAGTAGAGACCAGTGTATTACGTTAGCAAGACTCTACTAGATGCCGAGACGCAGTATCTACCACTGGAAAAGCTAGCTTACGCGTTGCTTATCGCCTCAAGAAAGTTGCAACATTTCTTCCAGAGGCATACCATTAATGTCCTCACCGAATTCCCCCTCAGATCTGTGTTCAGCCGAGCCGATTTCTCTGGCCGAACAGCAAAGTGGGCAGTAGAACTTGGTGAGTTTGACATTCGGTATCAACCCAGAACAGCAATCAAGGCCCAGGTCTTGGCGGATTTTGTCGCAGAATTCACTCCCACCCAGAGTACCGAACCAGGGAATTTGAGTTCGGCACAAGCGCCATGCGCCACCGAACAAGAAAAACCCAGGCTAGGCTTGAAACTCTTTATTGGAAACTCTTTATTGGAAACATCTGGCAACTCTACGTCAATGGTTTGTCCAATAACCGAGGCTCGGGGGCAGGAGTAGTTCTTATTTCTCCAAAAGGATTTATCTGGGAACAAGCTCTCAGGCTAGGCTTGAAAGCTTCAAACAACGAGGCCGAATACGAAGCGTTATTGGCTGGCTTATGGAGCGCCGAACACTTCAGTGCAGAGCAACTTCTTGTTTTCAGTGACTCACAACTAGTGGTAAATCAGCTCTCCGGGGTCTATGAAACTCGGGATGAAAGAATGGCTATGTACGTAGGCAAGGCCAAAGACCTACTCCGAAAATTTCAATCCATACGAGTGGAATGAATCAGTCGCGACAAAAATAGCCACGCAGATGCTCTAGCATGCCTAGGCTCATCAGTGGACACAAAGGATGCCAGAAGAGTTTGGGTTGAGTTCATACTAGAACCAAGTATTGCATCTCCGGTCCTCTGCAACAACTTGGAGCCGAGCTGGATGGATCCAATATTGGTCTTTTTAAAATCTGGTAAACTCCCCGAAGACAGAAAGGAAGCCAACAAGATCAGGCATAAGTCAGCTCGATTTTGGATCTCGCCATCTGGTAAGCTTTACAGACGTTCCTACCTTGGCCTCTACCTCCTATGTGTGCACCCAAATCTCGTCGAGAATGTTCTCTACGAAATTCACGATAGGATTTGTGGAAGCCACGTTGGCGGGAGGTCACTGGCGCACAGAGCCCTGACTCACGGGTACTAGTGGCCACGAATGTAGCAAGATGCACAGCAGTACGTGCAAAGGTGCGACAAATGTCAGAGGTTTGCTCCATTCATTCATCAGCCAGCCAAAACTCTAACTCCACTCACCAGCCCATGGCCCTTTGCGCAATGGGGCCTGGATATTGTTGGACCATTGGCGTGAGGCACTGGGAATAGGCGATTCTTCATTGCTGCAACCGACTATTTCACCAAGTGGGTTGAGGTTGAGGCACTGGCAAACATCAAAGAGGCAGACACAAAGCGGTTTGTTTTGAGGAATGTGGTAGTCCGTTTTGGCATTCCGCGGGTACTTATCGCGGACAACGGAACACAATTCGATGGTAAGATCTTCAGGAAATTTTGTGCCGACCTCAGAATCGAGTATAGAAACTCTTCTCCAGGGTACCCACAGAGCAACGGTCAGGCAGAAGCGCCAAACAAAACCATCATCAACGCAGTGAAAAAGCGGCTTGAGCATGCCAAAGGCAAATGGGTTAAGGAGTTACCACACGTATTATGGGCCTACCGAACTACAGCACGGCGCCCCACAGGAGAAACGCTCTACTCTTTAACCTATGGAATGGAGGCCATCATCCCACTCAAAGTAGGTCTCCCAACGCTTCGGTCTGAATTATTTGAAAGCTCTAGTAATGAGGAAGCCATCGCAAGTTAATCGGATATGGCAGAGGGTCAAGAGAGGCGTCGATCGCTCGAAGCATATCGTGAACTCATCAGAAGTTTCAACCAAAAAGTTTTCCCAAGACAGTTTATACCAGGAGAATTGGTTTTGAGGAAAGTCATGGATCACAAACGGGTACCTGGTGAGGGCAAACTTGGGCCGAACTGGGAGGGTCCCTACAAAATCACAGCCGTAGTTGGAAATGGAGCTTACTACTTAGAAGACCTGAATGGCAAAGCAATACCTCGGCCCTGGAACATAGCAAACCTCAAGAAATACTACCAGTAGAGTCATTCCCCAAACTCTTTATCAGGATGTAAAGGCACTTATTTGTTGACCAATACAAATGTTTTCCCGCTCCTCTCAGATTTATCCAATTCTTGTAATTAGTTTTGATGTTTATCAAACAAAATTAGCTTTGGTTCTTACCAAACAGAATTAGCTTTGGTTCTTACCAAACGGAATTAGCTTTGGTTCTTACCCAACGGAATTAGCTTTGGTTCTTACCAAACAGATTTAGCTTTGGTTCTTACCAAATGGAATTAGCTTTGGTTCTTACCAAACGGAATTAGCTTTGATGTTTATCAAACGGAATTAACTTTGGTTTTAACCCAAATGGCCCAGTTTCAGAATGACTGAACGGAATTTAAATTTGGTTAGCACTCAAACATGCTAAGTGGTATAGCTTGGTGGAAAATGTTTGGCAACTGAATTGGAATTTAGCCAAGTGGAATTGCTTGGTGGAAACCGCACTAATGTATCTTAAGTAAACATCTCTACTTAGCCAAGTGGAATTGCTTGGTGGAAACCACATTAATGTATCTTAAGTAGACATCTCTACTTAGCCAAGTGGAATTGCTTGGTGGAAACCGCATCAATGTATCTTAAGTAAACACCTCTATTTAGCTAAGTGGCATTGCTTAGTGGGAATTGCACTGATACATCCTAAGCACACATCTGTGCACCTATAGAACTTCTTAAGTATCAATGCAACAACACTTCAGTATTGATTCGAGCGAACAGAGTTGGAACAAACTCAACTGAGCTACACCAAGAGCAAACTTCTAGCATCAACCTCACTCAGCTCCAGCAAGGGGCAAGCAGTTGTTTCTCTTTCTTTCATTCAGACACACTTATACTATCAAAGTTGAAACAGACTCACACAGTTCTAGACAAGAGACAACTCTTCAGTATCGATCTTACTTAGCTCCAACTGGGGGCAAACAATCGTTTTTTTTTTTGAAACCAACCTGGACCTAAGTAAGATCCACTTATGAACTCAAAGCATAGTCATACTACATATTCACTAGCCGTGCCGACCACTAGTTCGGCCCCGAGGTCCCAACAGTGCGTGGCTGGGGGCAGATAAGTACAATGTCACACATAACATCAGTTCGGCCCTGAGGCCCCAACAGCTCTCGATCGTGGGCAAGCAGTGCAAAATCAGACAGAACATCCATTAAAAGGTAGTACAGAACCAAACCGAGCATCAATTCGGCCCCGAGGTCCCAACAATGCTCGGCCAGAGGCAAGCAGTATAGGAGATGTTCAAACATAGAAGCTAAACAACATCAAATTACGAAGTTCAAAGAGAAAATCATATCATCCAAGCAAAGGACACAGAAGGCCCCACAACCAACAAAAAAAAAAAACAACAAAAAGGGAAAGGAAAAAATTGTCTTCCTCAGAATAGAAAAGCAAAAAGTTCAAATCATTTCAACAATCAACTTTCATCAGTAGTGGGCAATTCAGGAGCAGCATCAGCAATTTTGTCAAGGCCATCCGCGGGAGGAGCAGTAGAGGAAGCTCCAACTTCCTGAGAAGTAGGAGCCACCTTAACCGCATCCTCCGTGGCTTCGGTCTCTAGGGTTTCAACCCCTTCAATGTCCATCGTTTCAGTGGTAACATTCATGCTCTGGGTCTTATTTATAGGATCATCTTCTGGGGAAACATTGTCTGGCAGAACGGTAGGGATAGGAGTAGTCTTTAAACCTGAGGATTTCGAAGGAACAGGGACATCGCGATACAGAGAAGAGCCTTCAGGAACCATCGCAGCAGCTAAGGCACTCGTCCAACCCTTCACAAAGAGTTTGTCTCGCAGCACTAGAACCTCCTCCCTGTATGCCGCCCCAGCTTCATCTCAGCCCTGTTGCCAGTGCTTGGCCTCCAGCGCAGTACGCTCGGCAGCCATCACAGCAACAACGGCCTCCAGCTCGGCCACCTTTCCCTCAAGTTGAGCCTGGGTCTCAATGGCAGCCTCCTTCGATTGTTCAGCGGAAGCGACAATCTTGTTCAAACGGAAGGCTTCCCTCTCAGCGATTCGGCGTCCTTCCTTCTCTGACTCCAAGCTTACTGTCAGTCTTTCCGCATTCATTGCAGCCTCCAGCATGGCCCTTTCCAGCTCCTCAACACAGGTAATGGACAGGTGCATTCTCTGGATACATTGCAAAGGACGACAAAGAACTTAGAAAAAAGGAAGATAGGAATACAACAGCGCAGTTAAGTAAAGCGAAGAAAAAACCTACAGCAGTCAACATTTGAAGGGTCCCCTTTAGGATAGGAATGTCACGAGGCCCATTATGGCCAGCCATATCAACCGGCATCAACAAAAACTTGGTCAAACTAAAAGCAAAATCCTGTGAAGCAACAACTGAATCAGAGGTAGAGATGGGCCTGCCTTCATACGATATCGGCGGCTCCCATCTCTCAAAAGTATCATCCTCAGCGGGATCCTGAGAAGCTTCCCCCACCACGGCTTTGCCGCTTCCTTCTCTCTTTTTGCTCGGGCAATGATCAAGCGGAGGGCTCTAAGATAGCATAGGGTCCCAGAAGCCCCAACCTCCATCTTCACCTCCATAAAGCTCTTTGCCTCGGTCTTCTCCAGGGGGAATTACAAAGCGCTAGAGGCTCCAAAGGCCTCGGCCTCTAACTCCACCAGAACCCTCCTCTTTGCCACTGACCCGCTCCCTATGAAACTAGGGGCAGGGAAGGGCGCTCTCTCAGGTGCACCTTGATTAGTGCGGCGCCTCAGAACTAGCAGGGTGAGAGACGTCTCGGTCTCGGTATCAGAATCCAGAAGAGCAGCAGCGAGTCTTGCTTTCTTCGGAATAACATAACGGTAACTTGACTGGTAGTCCAACAACTCAGGTGCAGATCTTTTCTTATACCTCAAGGCAGTCTTGATGGCTTCAGCATTCTCCCGATTCGGCCTTCGCTGGAAATGGGAAGGTTCTGCAAAAAGAAAGCAACCCATTAGAACAATATTCAGAAGGAAGTAAGAAACACAGAAGGAATTAAAAGGGGAGGCCTGGACACTGGTAGCCGCTCTTCGTGGCATCCGCCGATCAAACTTCGGTTCCAAAGAGAAACTCCCAATTTCCATGAACTTGCAGGAAATCGTCATTGTGCTTATCCGAATCAGGCAGTCCAGTGACTAAGTGACAATCAGCGGAACGAACACGCAAGTAGTATGTACTATGATTTTTGTTGTGAGAAAGGGTGTAACATCCCAAAATATCCCATATATCAAGGTTCAGACCTAGTCGTCTATTGAGGGAAGATACGCCACAGACAACACGAAAAAGATTCACAGACAACTGCATTGGGGTCAACTGGACCTGATGCAGAAAACGGCGCACTAACGGGTCAAGAGGAGACCGAACCCCTCCCTCGACAATCGCAGCAATGGAAAAGGCAACGGTGTTCCTCGTACCCATGCGTTTGGCATCTACCTTCGCCAGTGACAAGGTAACATCATGAGGAATATTGTAATCTAGACGGAACATGGCCATGGCTTCTGGGATATCAACCAAGGAACGGAACTTCCCCATTTGATTAAACTAGTGGGACAGAAATGGGATTCAGATAGCAGAATACGAGACACATATGGCAAATGCACCAGACCAGATGATTAAAACAGAAAGAGAGGAAGAATCATAAGAAAACTTACAGAAATCACAGCGGCAACAGCAAAGCAAGATCAGCGGTGAAGAAGCCTAAGCGGAACACCAGCGAGATCGGTCCAAAGGAATGGGAAGAGGCTCTCTCTCTTTCTTTCTCTCTCTTTGGAACTCACTAGAGAAATGAGAAGATCAAATCGAGGGGTTTGAAATGATAGCCTGAGCATTTATTACATCAATCGGCGCACAGGCATACAAATCACGACCTTCGGTATGGAATCGACGCATAATCTCTGCACGCCTATCACACGTTGCCACGTGTCACACGAAAGGACGCATGCAGGAACCATGTGTCAGGATTAAACCGTCACCAAGGCCGAACTGGGGAGGAGCCAAAACGACGCGACGCTTGGAAGGCAGAACAATAGGGAACCTTAGCGCGAGCTAGGGGGCAAATGAAGGGGCTAAATGTGAAATGGGTCAGGTCCAAGCCTTGGGCCGGCCCAATCTGACAAAGCCCAAACCCAAGTGGGTCAGATGAGTATATGCACAGATAAGCTGAGCCCAACTTCATGATCAACAGCCCGCCCAAGTCCTCCAGCATTTGGGCCAAACTCGGATGAAAGGCCGGCCAATCAGAAGCGCTTAGTCAGGCCGAAAGCAGACTGGAATTTGTGGGACGAACAGATAATAGCCCAGCCCATCTCCATGAACAAGCCTGGACAAGGCCAAGCCGAGGCACGTCGGAACCGAACTAAAGTGCATGGGTACCGAGCTGGAGAAACCTCACAAGGAAACGTGGGATCTGTGAGTGCAAGCATGTGCAGGTTGCCACCTCAGTTGGTCCCCCACACCTAGAATCACGAAAGTTGTTGAACCAAAGGAATGTGGTCAGTTATCAGCATGCCTACCATGAGAATATGCAATCAATGACAATTACCAAGTGGTCCCCCACCTGGAGCAATGCTGAAAGGACACCTGGCTGCATCCACACTCTATGAACTCACCTTGAGAAGCAAGTAAGGAACACTATATATACAACATGAACTTCACATTGAAGGTAACTGAACAACTCCGATCAGAATCATACTTACATACAAAAAACTCGACTCTTCTCCGATTGCTAATTCCCACACCGGAGGGGTTATCCGACCAACCCCGGCCGGGCAGCTCTAATGGTTCTTCTTGTGGCAGGAGCCCTGGTCCCTGGATAGTCCAGCTGAGAGCGGAGCCCCGATCCACTTTCATCTAGTGTGGAATCCGGTACGCACAATCAGGCTTCCTTTTCCCTGTTGTCACATAGAACTCCAATAAAAGCTCCCTGAAATTTAATGAATAATTGGCTCTCTAAAGTTTACCCACAATCAAAGGACAATAACTAGAAACTAATCACATGCACAATCTAATAGCATTCTAAAATCCACAACATTAATAAATCAACAACAATGATACATCCCTCTAATTTGGGAGCTCTAATCGAGCTCTAATGACATGAAAAATCCAAAATAAAAAAATAAAAATAAAAAATATAACGTGAAATCAGTGACCATTGCCTGGAGCTCGCCACCTATGAATTTAAATAACAAGAAATGTATTTCAATAATAAGGAAACATAATAGAAAAATAAAGTAAAAAAATGTGACATTTTTGTATGGATTTCCAAGTACATGTTAGATACTGATAATATCAGAGGGAAAAAACAAGTATGGCAAAAGCATACAGAAAGCCAGAGATGAGTAAAGGCAAGATGTTACAAAGAATAGATGGTATATCGAGTGCCCAGAGAGCCATGTGAGACATCCATCCCAAGAATTATGGTGGGAACCGTCGATATCAAGGGAATAGAGGAGAATGTCCAATGATAACATTGAATTCAATCCACCAAGCCGCAAGTAAGAAGATGACAAAAAGAATATCAAAATGTCCAAACTTATAATTTGAAATTGAGGAAAGCTTGTCTCATTGAGGAACTCACACCTCCATACAAGAAGTACCTCACCTTTGCATTGATCTTAAGGAGAACATTAGTAAGATCTTGGTCATTAACTCTTGTAGGTGCAATGCATTGAGTGACAATGCGAAGTCACGAGATTCTTTCGCTTTCCATGGACCTTAGAAATTAAAATGGATTTATTCATTGAACACCGTAAAAAAACAACAAAGGTGATAAAGGAATAAATCAAATCAAACAACCCATATAGATCGAGTTCTTCCTCTTTGGAAGCACAGAGAAGAAATTGAGGAGCCCTGTGAAGTTTGGATTGTATATCTTCAAACATTTTTTTCACTCTAACAAGAGGTGGGGCCCGCCTATTTTGTGGACTCTCTTCAAATACATCGAACGGAGCATCAATTTGCTACAAAAACAAAATAAAAAAGATTTGTATTTTAAATCATATAGTAGTGAACCTGAGTTAAGCTAGAATAAATGACAGGACATAGAATTCCCTTCATGTCTCCACATTTGATCAAATCCCTAACAAGGCCACGGATATCGCAGCGAGTTGAAAAGTTCAGGACAGCCCAGCGATCGATCTTTGTTGGGTCCACTAGTTTCTAAACCAGCAAAGAAAAATTTTGTAAGAACACAGAATTAAAGTTAAACTGTGCCAAGTTTTAAGAAAAATAAATAAATAAATTAGAGAGCCATGCAGAACCCAAAGATCACCTTATTGTTAAAATTCCACCGGCCATTTCGAGGAAAGAAGTCTTCGCCATTTCCCACTTTCAACTGTAATAGGATAAAGGTATAGTTAGCCCAAAATCAATTAACGCTTAAGGTAACAAAATAGAAGATCAAATAGATCAACAAAACAGAAAGACAAACCACAAGCCATACTGATGCAGCGCGAAATGTGAAATAGTAACAATCTTAACTCCGTTGATTCAAACAAGAATTCCGGAAATAAGACTCCTCTCTAGACCCGTTGATTCTCCAAGAATACCAAGTTTAAAGGCTCAACAAAAGTTGATTCACAAAGAATTAACCAAAGTTGGAACAAAGAGTAATAAAACTCAAAATATATTAATGATCAAAAAACTCCACTTGCCCTAAGGCTTACATCCATTATTTATAAGCAAATAAGAAACAACTAGATTTGGAAACAACGACCAAAAAAGAGAAGGAAATATAAGGCAGACAATAAAATAAGACACTTTAGGAAAACTGCTCTCTGTTCCGAATAAGAAACTACTACTATGGAAACTACTAATATAGTGGACATAAGCAATAAAATAATAAAATAAAGACTACTACTATGGTGGACATAAGTAATAAAATAATAAAATAAAAATACTTATTTTCTAAAATTCAATCTGCATCATTCTTCCCCGCTTGAGAAAACTCGTCGTCGAGTTTTGATTGCTCGAAATAACTTGGAACGTCTGCACTTATCTGCATCAACCTTGTATTTGAGGTTATTTTTTTCAAATCTAAACTTCAAAGAAGAGTCTCCGAAAATTAAAGGAACAAATTTCTTTAACAAATTTAACACATCTTCATCAAAGCCCAAAGTTAAACGGTTCAAACTCAAATTTGTCAAATCTTCATGAAATTTCTCTTCAAACGAATCATAGAAAATATTCTCCATATTGTAAATCAATTTTGAATGCTCATTGAACTCATGCAAACCAAGTATATGATCTTCCACAAAAATAAAATTAACACCAACCCTTCCATAACTCTGATTTATGCTTCCAACAGACAAAATATGATTAAACATATTATTAGTTCCATCAATGAATGGTTCATCATCAAAAATTGGTGGTTTACTCCAATCCACAATCGGATCTGGAATAAATTTTGATGTGAAAGGCCATTTAATTAGATCATCATGTTTAGTGATTTGGTTCACGTGATCTTTATAATTTTTCAATGCATGATCTATCCTCGGTCTTTCACTATGAAAACTCAGAAGGTTAGAATCATCATCTGTTACCTCCTCCACAGGAACCTCTCGAGCATCACTGCGATTCCTAGGCATGAAGCAAGAACGTAGCAAGCTCTGATACCAACTGATGCAGCGCGAAACGTGAAATAGTAACAATCTTAACTCCGTTGATTCAAACAAGAATTCCGGAAATAAGACTCCTCTCTAGACCCGTTGATTCTCCAAGAATACCGAGTTTAAAGGCTCAACAAAAGTTGATTAACAAAGAATTAACCAAAGTTGGAACAAAGAGTAATAAAACTCAAAATATATTAATGATCAAAAAACTCCACTTGCCCTAAGGCTTACATCCATTATTTATAAGCAAATAAGAAACAACCAGATTTGGAAACAACGACCAAAAAGAGAAGGAAATATAAGGCAGACAATAAAATAAGACACTTTAGGAAAACTGCTACTCTGTTCCGAATAAGAAACTACTACTATGGAAACTATTACTATAGTGGACATAAGCAATAAAATAATAAAATAAGGACTACTACTATGGTGGACATAAGCAATAAAATAATAAAATAAAAATACTTATTTTCTAAAATTCAATCTGCATCACATACACAAATGGAATTAGATAAATACCCTTGGAGCTAGGAGCACACAACCTTCAACTTGGGTGAAGTTAGTACCAATTGAAATGCCACAAGACTTCAGCATAGGCTCAGCTTCATATTTGTTGAGTTTTAAAGCCTATCAAAACCGATGAAAGACTTAGCCAAATGCAAAGAGCAATATCAATCACATGTTTGAGGATGACACCTACATCACTTAATACTCTCATCCTTTCTTGTGGCTTTTTTCTTGATTTCTCCACTAGAGAAGATCTTTGAAAAGTCGACAGAGCTTTCGTATAGCGTTGCAGGGACACCAAAGAACAAAGCTAGAAAAACAAAGCTGTGATTAGATACCATATATTAAAATTTAATCACATCAGGCTTTTCATTTAAATAGAACTAACTCATCATTCACCTCAAGAGGGAAGTAAGTAGGGCGCTTTGGCTTCCCAACATTAATGCATGGAAGATCACCAGAATATTGTAAATCTATGTGGCGATAATTAACAAAATAATCATAAACAGTCACTTCCAGTGTCTGCACTTCGCCGTCATCCACTACAACAAATTTGGGATTTAAAGACGAAACACATTTGTCCCAAAATGTATATATTTCGTCACCCAAACTAATTACGACGAAAATTTTTCGTCACCCATTTTGTCGCCAAAGCCTCGTCGCTAAAGGGTCTTAGAGACGAAAAAACAATTTCGTCATTGAAAATGATAAATTTGTGACGAATTTTTTTGTCTCCAATACACTCTGTTGGGAACATACTTGTAAGTAATTAGCGACAAAATATTTTGTCATTAAAGGAAAAAATTAGAGACAAAAGTATTTTGTCATAAATATAAGAAATAGAGACGAAATAATTTTGTCACGTTTAATATAAACGAAGACAAAAAAAATTTGTCAAAGAAGCTACCAATAGAGACAAAAACAAATTCATCATTAAAAATGATAAATTTGTGATGAATTTTTTTGTCTCCGATACACTATGTTGGGAACATACTTGTAAGTAATTAGCGACAAAATATTTTGTCATTAAAAGAAAAAATTAGAGACAAAAGTATTTTGTCATAAATATAAGAAATAGAGACCAAATAATTTTGTCACGTTTAATATAAACGAAGACAAAAAAATTTTGTCAAAGAAGCTACCAATAGAGACAAAAACAAATTCATCATTAAAAATGATGAAATAATGCCAAAAAAAATCGTCACACATTGAGAATAATAGTGACAAAATGTGACAATACTTTTCGTTATGACAAATTCATTTAGCAACGAAATAAAGAATTCATGACAAAATTAATCTTCCACCTAAGCTAAGTAAGAGACGAAATGAAAAATTTTGTCACTAATTCCATAATATTTTTTTTCACATAATATACCTATTTTATCAAAATCTGAATTTTAATTCAACAAATAAAACCCTGTTCATGTTGAAACCTGTTGAATATAACAATTTCATCACAACTTAACCTAACATGTCATCAACACATTTGCGAATTAACAAAATGAAAATATCCATTCATCATTACAAATAATTTCATCCTAATATAATAAAATAGTGCAATATTCACAAAATATCCAAAAGTTATAACTTGTACAGTTCTACCAAACATCCAACAATAACTAGTGCAACTCCACAAAGTATGTGTATCCTTATAAAAAAAAAATGAACATTCAAGCAAATTACATCATTGTTGCACGTCAAAAATGCTGCCCCAATCCAATCTGCAAAAAAATAAATTAAAAGCTTTAGTAATTAATTAATTATACAAAAGATTAAAAACATTAGTAACTCATCAATTTACAATTAGATCAATTATACAATTTATCCCTCTAACATACCTTTTTTCGAGATTATGAGAACAAAAAATAAATTTTAAGGCTAATTCACAAATGGTGCATCCCATTCATGCCGTAAGTACATACAACTTATATTGATCCCTCCTAAGGTGTTTACATTGGTTCCTATACAAAGTGATAATTTAGCCTTCGATGGCCTTTTTGAAGCTTTAAGTATAGAGAAAAAGAAATATTTTTAGACTAATTCACAATTTATACATCCAATCCTAAATGGCATATAAATACATTGTTCAACACGAATCCTAAATGACATATAAATAAATTGTTCAACATGGAGAAGGAGAAGTCAATTTACACGAATACTTATCAAGTTATGACTCTAAGATATATCCAAAGGAGAGGTAAGAGAGAAGTTACAACAAATGAAAGCACAATATAAAGTGAAAGCCATTTACATGAATATTAAAATTCCAATAATCAAGTTATGTATGTCCAACATACCATACTCTCCCTATACTGATAAAGAAAGACTTGCCAATACAAACGAACATGTAAAGTAGAAGAACCTCACAAATACACCAAAAGGATAATGCTTGGATTATGTCTTGGGCTAGAACACCATCAGATATCAAACCACCTTCCATTGAACGAAGTAGGAAGGCCTCAAGCTTCTCTCTGGAGGCATGAAAATGAATTTTAGAATTCAAAAAACATCAACACATCAGCCATAGTAAAGTGATACAATAAGGCAATGCATTCTGTAAAATAACAGGAAACACAAGCTAGAAAGTGCCATGGGCAAAGTTGAACTTGGACATCACAAAATAATGATATCTTTTTTTTTTTTGATAAAATTGCTAATCAAAGACCATAACAAAGCTTCAATCAGGCATAAGGATAACCAAGGTTGAAAATTCTTCCTTAATTTATTGGTCATCCGATGCCATTACAATCCCTATCACTTGGTCTTTTCTATTTCTTTATTTTATGACTTGAATCTTATAAAGAAAGGGGTATGCAAGAAACTTTTCTTTAATTGATGACCAAGGAGCTAATGTTGACTAGACCAAAATTCTTCAAAAAAATTAAGATGACAAAATAGAGTTTTCTAAAAAAGAAAACGAAAAATAGAAAGGGAACTAATTTGAGCAAATAAACAATGCATTATCAGCAAATAGCTTACTTGTCATAAGATTCATGAGGATTGACAATGCTATGCACACTATTTATGTATTGTACTCAGTTATGCTCAAAACTTGAGACTAGCACTAGTTGAAGGGCATACTCTAAAATGTATCAGAGCATCATTAGGGTATAATCAATAAAATGTATGAACTAGTTGAAGATATACTCTGATTCTGTAGGCAAGAACTTGAGACTAGATATCAAGAATTCCAACCTTTGGCCTCTTAACAATCTCCAGCATTTCTAACTATATTTTCTTTACCAAAATCATGTTTCTGACTGATATTGGTCCTACTAATCTTAAACCTTCTAATTTTGAAGAATCTCTCTCTAATGCAGTTAAATAATGTAATGCAAATAAAAGAAAGATTTTTAAGTTCAAATATCTGTATCTAGATCCAGTAGAGAAAATTTACCAGATCCATTGAGTTGCTATCCAAAAATTCAAATGCAGATAAAATTTCACCAAGCTTTCTTTTGGCATCCAATAGTAGATTCGACGAAGAAGACAAAGAAAACAACATGAACTCAAAATTGCAAATCAAGTTCATATTTGAAGTTCACATTAACCGATTATTCAAAATGAAATGATATATAGACGAGGATGCAAGTTTGTTAGGAAATTCATAATGGCATAATATCAGGAATTTTGCATAATCATTATTTCTTCAAGACAACTCATGATCAGATTTCAAGTAACCTTTTTACTTTCACTTAAGTGATATGCTTGTCTAAATAGAAATTAGAAGGAAAATTTATTTGAGTGTGACAGAAGTGATCTTACTTTTTGTGAGAGGGAACTTCTGAGAAGAATTTCATAAGATAAAACAAACATGACAATGCTCAAATAAAAGGAAAATGATAGTCATTCATTTCTTAAAATTAAGAATAAAAACATTTCAATTTCATTATATACTTTGCTTTGGGTAATCTAAAAATGGACCAGATCGACCACTTTCATTAATTTATCGAAATTAAAAAACCACCAACTTGGTTGGATTTTAACGTTTTGGGAATTTTTATCGAGTAAAGGTTGGCATATGTACTTGAAATGCTTTGAAAAGGTTTCAAACTGAAGTTGTGGCCCTAGAATTGGTTTTTTGCTTTTCTTAAATAGGCTCAATTTAGAGTCTGTGCCTGCCTACAAAGTAATTTTGAACAAAATCTTTGTAAAAAGTATTAAGAAAACCAAGGACATCCAATTCAATGCCATTAAAAAATCATTATTACTCAAAAGCAATAACAAACTACATGGATAAATTACCTCCCACAACCCAATAAATCGTGAACCGACACTTTAAATTTGGTGCCATAGCGTTAATGAGACATAGATGGAGGGACATGAGTCCCACACACAACATGGAGTTTCTAATTTAAGAACGTCAAAAGCCCAAAAAAAATACAACATTTCAAAATTTTGTGGGTGTTTTATGACACTAATGTTGTGTGCTTTTTCATTACGGATACATGATAGTTGTCATTGCTTTCCACTAAAATGAGTTCTCAATCTTTGCTCCAGACAAACCTCGTAACCTTATCACAACCTACATTTTCAATTTACTTTCAACAATAAGTTTTCTAAGCTAGCCAAAACAACCATATTTGAAGAGTGATGAAAGCTTAACCTCAAAAAGCAGTGTATGCTATGGCCACCTTAACACAAGACCTTTATCAAATCTTCATCCTCAACTATGCCACATGATTAAACCAACAATCTACTCTTAAACATTATCTATGTCCAATATCAACCGAGATTTCTAAAAGGAGCTGGAAAAATGTTTTTATAAATTCTTAAATAGTTTCAAAAATTAAACAAGTAGAAAATTAAAATTTGACTGGGTCTGTGACCAATCTTAATGGAAATTTCAAGCAACAAATGGACATAGTAAGTAAATGTATCTCATAGAGAAGACCCCGTTTTCATCTTCAAGGCAAGGGGATTCTGTCCCTCGATGGTTTAATGGCCCGCTTTTGTCTGTTACATTTGGTCCTAAAAGGGTAGTTTATGTTATTGCATTTCTCACACTTCCAGCTCCCATAGGGCATCTTGTGTTACGAAGACGAGTTCCATAAGTATCGTGCTAAGAAATTGACCAACCACAAGGAAGGTTTAAAAGGACTTACTAGAATTGGAATCCTACATATTCAACAAAGTAATGTTCAAGACAGAGATACAAGTTAGTATATAAAGAGATAGCATCAAGTCAAATCATTGGTCAAGTTCAAAATGACCTAGATATGGCAAAATCGCACCTTTCTTTTGATATTTATCATTTGGAAAAAATCCGTGCCTTGGGCAGAGAAAAAAATTCAGTCATGAGCTCGTTCCACCAAACATCTAATACAAGAAAATATACTAAGAGGTGAGAGCGCTTTCAATAATTCATGTATCAAAACAAATAATGGGAACCTAGGTAGAGAATGAGAGGAGTTCAGAGAAAATTTTCCCAAACCATCACATAGAGAAAGAGTATGGTTTTAAAAATATTTGTCGACTTAAACATGATTATGAGGGCATCATGTACGCTATTCTCTAGTACTATGCTTCCTTGCAAATAAATTAATTAGTAAACAGCTCTAGACATGGACATTTTGCACATAACATGTCAGCATGGCCCATGGCCATACCCATACCCAAGCCACAACGGTCCATCAGGTGGCATATCTGCCTAAACCAAACAAAAATAATAATAAATAAAAGCATAAGAGAAAATGGAAGAGAAACACGTACCATTTCCCATCATAGATCCACTAGAATAAGGTGTTGGACAAGCTATATGCAGGGGTCTATACTTTTGCCTGCCATAGTTGTAAGGATAAGAACCCCGGAAAATGGATCATCATAAGGAGACATAGATGATCCATTGAAGAGAGAAGATCCATAAGGTGGCACACCCATATACATCGAGGAGGGTGCACCAAAGCCTACATAGGGAGCTGAGGATAAATAGACACGCATGGGTTGTATGGGTTTTGCAGCAGATTTCTGGAAGACAAGAAAAAAAAAATGGTTTAAAGAATTACATGGGAACTACCAAGATGCAAGTTTATCAATTTACATGGGAACTACACCAAAATGATTATTAGAAGAGTTAGAAAGCAAGAAATGCCAAAATGAGATTCCAAAAAAAGGCAAAATAATGGACTAGAGAGAGACAAAGCAGATATGATATTACCATGTTAGCAGATTGTAGAGAGAGAGAGAGAGTCGATCGAGAGAGAGCATCTCTTCATCGTTGAGCTTCTACTCTTTCCAACGATCCACAAGCAAATTCAACATAATGTGGTACTTACCGTATCATCTTGTTGCACGAAACATGATTACGCATTTTCACGAGTATTACTCGGATGATCTGTAAAAAGCATCGACCATTGCCATCCGGGTTCGTTGAAACGAATTGAAACTAGTAATTCCTATGACTGTTAAACCACAAGAAACCAAGAAGAAAAATAATAGAAAAGAAAACATTATTATAAGAAAAGGCTTCCATATCTCTATAAATTTTAAAGAAAAAAGAACTTTGCTAAAGATAAACATTTTTCATCTACCTAGTTGAGAGTTGAAAGAAGTGACAATATGAACATTTATGATGGACAAAGTTGAATTTGACCATGAAATTTCATCTTTAGACCTTCCTCACTCACTTTTTACAACCACCACATGCTTATGAAGTGGTTTTTAGGTCTGGAGCTTAAGCATTTTCCAACAATCCCCACCCATTTATTAATGTAAAGCTTTAAAAAAAAAGAAGAGAGAACTTGAAAAAGAGAATGTATCAAGTGGTTACAAATACGGGCTGACTTCATGGAGAATAACATTAGATAATGAGGAGAAAGGACACTATTAAATGAGTCGAGCAAATGGATTTGAGTTTCATTGCTAAACTTTTAATAGATCGAGAGATGTAGAGCAAGTAAATATTGTTAAATGTACATATCTTCCCTTTCAAGAATACTTATGATATAGGTTTTAGTTTTATCCAAAACAACAGTCCCATTAAGGTATAACCAAAGTGTTCTGCATTCAATTTATTTTTAAAATGGAGCTACTGACAATCAATCAATGGCAATAATCTAAATCCCTAATTGTCCAAGTTCAAATGAAAATATGAAACATAATAATTTCACAACAAAAATAATAATTTGAGAGCAGAGATTTGTGAAGAAAATTAGTAGCAAATAAATTATGTACTCATAAGCAAGAACTATTGAAGCGAAATTTTCAACTAACATGCATTAACCACTTAAGCTAATTTTTCAACTGCAAATTAAAATGAACTTAAACCAAAGAAAAAAAAAATTAATTCAAGAAACTAATTTTTATACAATCACATGCTTTCAAAATTAGTTCAAGAACTTGGAATTCCCCTAGGACTCCCTAATTTTAGATTCAATAAAATTCTTTTATACAATCACAACTACGTTAAAGTATCCTAATTTTTGTAAACATCAATTGTTTTAGAATAAAAATTTAAAAAAAATTAAAAAAATTGTGTTCAACCCATTAAAGAACCCAATTTCACAATAAGCAATTGACATTGAAGATATTTTTCCCAACTCAGATTCAAGAAGTTCATAAAAAAAGAGAAAAATTCACAATCTAAAACAATATAATCACATGCTTTCAAAATTAATTCAAGAAACTAGAGTTCCTTAAGGTTCACTAATTTTACATAATTTTGGAATTGCTCAATCGAAACCTTGATTTTTTAGTGAAAATCCCCAAATCAAAACCCTAGTTTGAATCTACAAACTGGTTGAAGGGTGGAAGTGTTCTTTGCGTCGTTCGTCTCTTCCGTCTCCTTCCATCTTCTCTCTCCGTTACTTCTCTTTCTTTGTTCTTTTCTTCTAGTTGAGCTCTGCGTGTGTATTTTCTTTGTCCATCTTCTCCTTCTCACTCATTGTTATGTTGGTTAGGGTTTGGGTTTGGGATTTGGGGTCTAAAGAAGAGAGAGAGTGAGGGTTTTGAAGAGTTTTTGCAAAAGAAAGAGAGGAGGGTTTGGGATTTGGCGTCTGATGCAGAGAGAGGGTAGGGGTTGAAGAATTTTTGCAGAGACCTGAAAGAGAGAGAGAGAGGAGATGGTACGATGGAGAGAAAGTGAAAGGGTTTTGGGAATTATATATTTTATATAACAATAATACTTTAGACCCCCTCAAAATGGGCACCCCCTCACCCCCTTTGACATGTGTCAGGGAGTGATTGGATGTGCAGGAAAAAAAAGAAAAAGAAAAAGAAAAAGCAACCAATGAGAGTGAGAGGGGGTGAAAGGGGGTGATGGGAAAAGGGGGTCTCTATCATTGTTGTTTATATAAAAATTAAATTGAAATATTTTATACAATCACACTTATTTAGAGAGTGTGATTAAAAAGTAATAATGTATATATAATTACACTATAATTAGAAGGTGTGATTAACAAATATATAAATAATCACACTGAAAGGAAATGGAAAAAAAAGGGGGGTTGAATTAGTTTTATTTTTATTTGAATGAATTTTTTTTTTATTTAATAGAAGAATGAGTAATATTTTAATGAAAAATATTTTTCGTTAAAATAAAGTTAATTTTTTATGATTGATAAAAAAAAATTTGTGGCCCATTTTTTTTGGTTACTAAAAATCAAGAGCTAATTTTTTGTGATAGAGGAGAGGGAACGGTAGTAGTGGTGAAGGTGGTAGATAAGAGGTGAGGTGGTGGTGGTGGTGGTGGTGGTGGCGGCGAAGGAGATTAGTGGTGAAGTTGTGGTAATGGTAGAGGAGATGGAGTGGCGGTGGTGAAGGAAAGGTAAAGAGGATATTAGGAGAAGAGAGGTAGAGAGGGACAGAGATAAGGCAAAATAGAAGACACACTAGGAAGAGAGGTAAAGAGGACATATTAGAGAAATGAGCGATTGAGAGAAAGAGAGATAAGTGAGAGACAGAGAAAAAAGAAAAAAGCGAGATAGACACACAGAGAGAGACAACAAAAAGAAATGAACAAGAGATAGAGAAAGAGACATAGAGAGAGAAAAGAGACATAGAGAGATGAGTGAAAAGCAGAGAAATGAGCAGATAGAGAGAGAGACACAGAAAAAGAAGAGATGAGACATAGACAGAGAGAAACAAGAGATGAGTGAGAGATAGACAAAGAGAGAGAGAAAGAGAATGAAAAGAGATGATCGAAAGAAAGACATAGAAAAGAGAGAGAGAGAGAAAAAAGATGAGTAGGAAAGACAGAGAGAGAGATAGAGAGAAGACAGATGAATGAGAGAGATAGAAAGAAAAAAGATAAGAGAGATAGAGAGAAAAGAAATGAGCGTGTGACAAAGAGAAAAAGAGACAAAGACATAGACAAAGACAGATATATAGCGAAGAGTGATGAGAGAGAGAGAGAGAGAGAGAGAGAGAGAGAGAGAGAGAGAGGAAAGTCAAAAAAAGAGCAGAGAGAGAGAGATGAGCGAGATAGAGAGAGAGAGAGAGAGAGAGAAGAGACATGAGCGAGAGAGACATAGAGAGAAAAGAAATGAACGAGAGAGATAGAGAGAGAGATAGAAATAAGAGAGATGAGCAATAGAGACAGAGAGAAAAGAGAGATGAGAGAGAGCGAAAGAGACATAGAGAGAAGAGAGATGAACGAGAGAGATAGAGAGAGATAGAAATAAGAGATGAGCAATAGAGACAGAGAGAAAAGAAAGATGAGAGAGGCGAGAGAGAGATGAGCAAGAGAGATGAACGAAAGAGACAGAGAGAGAAAAGAAATGAGAGAAGAGATAGATCGTGAGAGACACACACAGAGAGAGAGAGAGATAAGAGTGATGAGTAAGAGAGAAAGAGAAATGAAAAAATAGGTGAAAAGAGACGGATAGAGAGAGAGAAAGAGCGAAAAGAGATAAGAGAGAGAATCTGAGGAGAGATGAGCGAGAGAGATCCAGGAGAAGAGAGAGACGAGAGAAGTTAAAAATTAAATAGGTATGAGACAAGTTGAAAATGGTGTGTATGGGAAAAGTCAAAAAGACTTGAGAGAAGTTAATAAGTGCTGAGTTTTTTTTTTAAATCAAAAAATTAGGAAATTAGAATTGAGGTATTGGAGCTCTCACAAGGCTTGTGAGTTAGAAACCCTCTTTTCCTTATATAATATAGATAGATATAGATATAGATATAGATATAGATATAGATATAGATATAGATATAGATATAGATAGATAGATAGATAGATAGATATAGATATGGCACATACCATTTATATGATACAAGGACCAAAGTATCGGGACAACTGTTGCAATTTTCCATCATCTAAATTAAGGTAAGAGTGTCTCTTAGTTTCTAACGGCATTTTAATAAAGAGAAATAATTAGTGATAAAATATTTTCGTCTCAAACTCATATGTTCGTTGCCTAATCAACAAAAATACAAAAACAACATTGTGTGGGGATGGAGAATTTATTGGTGATGAAATATTTTCGTCTCCTTCAACTTAACCTTACGAGACGAAAATATATTTGTCGCACAATCAATCAAAATGCAACACAACACATGGAGAATTTATTAGTGACGAAATATTTTCGTCTCCCAAAACATATCCTTCCGAGACAAAAATATATTTGTCGCCTAATTAACAGAAAGATAAAACGAGCATGAAGAGTTTATTGGTGACAAAATATTTTCGTCTCCCATAACTTATCATTCCCAGACAAAAAATATATTTGTCACCAAATAAATAAGAAAATGAAACAACATCGTCTAATAAGTTTGGAATTTATTGGTAACGAATTCCTTTTGTCGCAAAAAACTTTAAATTTTGTGACAAAAATTTTCGTCTCCAATGAGCTAAAATAATTGGCGCTAACAAGAAAAAAAATTGGCACCTCTTTTTTTCTGACGAATTTATTTTTTCGTCTCCTATAGTTTTGAGAACAATTAAAAGAAACGACAAAAGTAATATTCCGTCATGTTTGGGTTACGTTCTAAAATGAAAATAAATTTTATCACCAAATTTTAAAAATTAAATATTGAAAACTCCATACTAAATAAGGTAATATATTCTATTAATTTTGAAAATTACAAATTTTTTTTATTTGTTTCTCTGTATTTTTTGTCGCAAAAAAAATAGCTACATTAATTAACTTTTGCTTTTTATTTTTTTGTGGAGAGAGGTTTTGACCTTCGATTTTTCTGAAATGAGTGTTCTAGACGGAAATGATAGAGTTGGTTCAAACAATGAGAAAAAGTGCTTGCGTGCAAGAGCGGCCTTCACTGTGAGAAAGAATAGTGGGTTTGCATAGGGTACCTTCTTGGATAATAGCTTTAATGCTAGCATGCACGAAGGGCTTAAGTGTGAGACAGAAGAGAAGGGCTTTAGCGCGAAATAGAAGAAATGGTTTCTGAGTGTCTTCTTGATCCGACTTCAATACTTGTGAGCGAGAGTAGACTCAAGTGAGAGAGAAATGAGGGTTTGTAGAAAATGTTTTCTTGGGTCACGACTTCAAGGTCGTGTACATGAAAATGAGTGATAAGTGCAGAATGTATCTCTTGGGGTCAAAGCATTTTAATAAAGAGAAATGATTAGTGATAAAATATTTTTGTATCCTTCAATACGTAACAAAGAATTTATTATTGGTGATGAAATATTTTTGTCTTCCACGACTTAACCTTATGAGACGAAAAATATATTCATGCAATCAATTAGAATTTATTAGTGACGAAATATTTTCGTCTCCCACAACTTATTCTGAAACAAAAATACATTTGTCACCTATTTAATAGAAAGATGAAATGACATTATGCATGATGGAGTATTTATTGGTGATGAAATATTTTCGTCTTCAATAACTTATCCTTCCCAGACAAAAATATATTTATCGCCTAATAAATGGAAATATGCAACGACATCGTTTAATATGTATGGAATTTATTGGCTTTAATTACGTCACAAAAAAATTATATTTTGTGACAAAAATGTTCGTCTCAATGAGCTAAAATAATTGCGCCAATGCAAATGAAATTGGCGCCTCATTTTAATTTTTTTGTCTCCTATACTTTTGAGAAAAATTAAAACAAACGACAAAATTAATATTTCGTCATCTTTGGGCTAAATTTTAAGACAAAAAAAAAAATTTGTCACCAACTTTTGTTACAATAGCTTAGATTTCTTGTATTTTTTATTGATTTTAAGCATTTGGTGACGAAATTTGGTTTTCCTCTCTAAAAATAATACATTTGGAGATGAAATTATTTCCTCTCTAAAATTTTTTACAATGGTGACGACAAATTTCGTCTCTAAAATGATGCCAAATCTTCCACCAAATTTTCCAAGGGCGGGAAATTGTTTTGTGACGAAAAATAAAATTTAGAGACGAATAAAATTTTCGTCACCTATTGTTTTATTTGATTTTAAGCATTTGGTGACGAAATTTGGTTTTCCTCTCTAAAAATAATACATTTGGAGACAAAATTATTTCCTCTCTAAATTTTTTTACAATGGTGACGACAAATTTCGTCTCCAAAATGGCGTAAATCTTCTACCAAATTTTCCAAGGGCGGAAATTATTTTGTGACGAAAAATAAAATTTAGATCTGAATAAAATTTTCGTCACCTCTTTTGTTTGATTTTAAGCATTTGGTGACGAAATTTGGTTTTCCTCTCTGAAAATAATACATTTGGAGCGAAATTATTTCCTCTCTAAAATTTTTTACAATGGTGACAACAAATTTGTCTCAAAAATGGCGCCAAATTTTCCACCAAATTTTCCAAGGCGGAAATTGTTTTGTGACGAAAAATAAAATTTAGAGGCGAATAAAATTTTCGTCACCTATTGTTTTATTTGATTTTAAGCATTTGGTGACGAAATTTGGTTTTCCTCTCTGAAAATAATACATTTGGAGACGAAATTATTTCCTCTCTAAAATTTTTTACAATGGTGACCACAAATTTCGTCTCCAAAATGGCTAAATCTTCCACCAAATTTTCCAAGGCGGAAACTTGTTTTGTGACGAAAAATAAAATTTAGAGGCGAATAAAATTTTCGTCACCTATTGTTTTATTTGATTTTAAGCATTTGGTGTGAAATTTGGTTTTCCTCTCTGAAAATAATATATTTGGAGACGAAATTATTTCCTCTCTAAAATTTTTTACAATGGTGACGACAAATTTCGTCACCAAAATGGCGCCAAATCTTCCACCAAATTTTCCAAGAGCGGGAAATTGTTTTGTGACGAAAAATAAAATTTAGAGACGAATAAAATTTTCGTCACCTATTGTTTTATTTGATTTTAAGCATTTGGTGACGAAATTTGGTTTTCGTCTCTGAAAATAATATAATTGGAGGCGAAATCTTATTTTCATCACTAAAACATGCATATTTGGAGACTAAATATTTTTTCGTCACGCGTTTTCGTCACCATAGACCTTTTTTGTTGTAGTGATCATCTTTTCCCTTCTGCTTCGATGGCTTCGTTTGGGAAGTGGCTATTTTTTAGGCTTTTTGCCTATTTGACTATTCTAGTAAGATATTTTAGTTTCTGTGTTTAGGAAGATAGATTGAAATATTTTTAAATGATTGTATTGGAAAAAGTGTTTGATATGATGTTTTGTTATGAAATGACCAAACTGCAACTACATAACCAAGCTGCCAGTTGTTGAACTCTAACCCGGCATTGGCTTACGTGGCACGTACGGACTGCACTTCACTCCTTTTCTTTTCAAAGTTGAATTGTAATTGACTGAAAAGGATTGTAATTTTAATTGAAAAAATAAAAAATAAACAAACCTTCATGAAAGTTGTCATTAATTGAAAAAAAAAAGATTGTACTTTTAATTGAAAAAAAAAAAAAAAAACAGACACGGGTAACAAAAAAATGAAAAGGATTGTCATTTATTTTAATTGAATTGTAATTTTTAATATGTACACAAAAAAAAAAAAACACAATTAATTTCATATATTAACAAACCTTCAGCCATTTGTTAAACTTGACCCATTAATGTAAGGGAAAATTATCAATAGGTCCTACTTTTAAGACTTATTATCCATTAAGTTCTATTGATAAATTTATCAAGTGATAAATTTATCAGTCTCCTATTTTTATGAATAAATTTATCAGTCTCTTTGTTTTTATAAACAAATTTATAATGATAAATTTATCAGTCTCTTATTTTTATAGTGATAAATTTATCAGTTAGGACCTATAGGTAAATAAGTGTAGTTAATAGGACTGATGGGTAAGTGCCCCTTAACGTAATTTATAATATTTTTAAAATTGATAAATTATTAATAATCATCAGTTTATAATGAATTTTTTTTTTCAAATACGTATTTTTCTTCAATTATTTTGTTGTCAATTAATTTTTTTTTCCAAACAAAAAAATTTTCAATTACTTTTTTTTTTTCAAATAAATTTTGTGTCCATTACATTTGTTTGAATTTTTTTTCCCAATAATTTGTTTTCAAGTAATTTTTTTTCCAACTATTTTGTTTTCAATTTTTTTTTCCCAAATAAATAAAAAATTTCCAACTATTTCGTAATAAAAAAAAATTTCAAGTAAATAAAAAAAATTAAATTCAAATATAGTTTTTGCTTGAACGAGAACTCTTTTCTTTAGTTGATGTTTACAAAAAAGTTCAAACATTTTGTTCAAATTTGTTAAAAATTAAATATAAATTTTTATGTTTTTCTACAAATAAAAAAAAACCAGCTTATAAAATTATTAAATTTGTCAAAAATTTTTAAAAATACCAAAAAAATTTATGAACTACAACAAAAAAAGAATGCAATTCTTTGTCATGAAATTGGACTGGGAGTCAAATATCAAAGGCATCCAATAGGTGCAAAATTGAACGAAACTAAAGGTCAATCTATGCAAATAAAATTTATAAGTACATTACAAACGTTTAAGAAGCTGCAATTCGAATATTATGCATTACAAATAGTTCCGTAAGTCTAATGGCTTGCTACGTGGGTCACATTCCACAACAAATTTCCAAATAGAAAAGAGCATATTCACAATAGTCCCAAACTACGTATATAAAACAAATGGTTGCGTATGCCAACGCGAACTCTTGCCATATCCACATCTGTATCCCCAACCATGACCCCGTCATCGAGATTTGAACTGCTGGCGTGAACGTCAGGCATGTCATCTGGCGTTGATGAAACAAAATAATGTCTGTTATTGCCCAAGGCAGAAAGCTCGTGTCTACGAATGAAAATGTGTAACGCCATTGATGCACCAACCAATGGCACTTGCACCGTCGCAAAATTATAGTCCGACATGTTGTATAGGAACTTCCATTGAGATTTCTACACTCCAAAAGTCCTTTCCACCACACTCCTCAGTGACACATGCGCTGCATTAAACATTTCCCTCGGGTTATCGGGTCGTCCATGTTCCCGAAATAGTGGTTGATGACCCCAAGACCCTTTGAATGGTGCCAGGCACCCCTTCTTGTTTGGATATCCCGCATCCACAAGGTAATATTTACCTATATTTAAATAAAATAAAATAAAATAACAATTATATACACGTGACATAAACCCGAACTAGTACCGAATCTGAAATTTGTTACCTTCTTGTGGGTGCGGGAACGGTGCGTGCTAATTTTCAATTATTTCCTTAAAGATGTGACTGTCATGTATGCTTCCATTCCAGCGGCAAGAAATAAAAATGAAGCACATGTCAAAGTCGCAGACTGCTAGTATATTTTGGGTTGGACAACCTTTTCGGCTATAATATGTGCCCACATCACAGACATGCAACACAACTTCTACGTGAGTTCCACCCAACGCACCTATACAATTCTGCCATAATAGAACACATCACAACTATTTAATTTGACACCTCATTGTACACAAGTGTTCTTAACGGCAATTAATGAATTCTCACCTTGAACGGTATGTATTTGCCTCTTGTTCGCAAGTAGGGATGCCTACTATTTTGATCTCTGGTTGGCTTATAATGGTGTTCAGTGAACAACTTCATTGCATTTAACACTGCATGAAAATGTCGAGAAACCGTTTCTCCTGAGTGTTGAAACCGCTCTTGAATGCTTCGGTTTTGGTAGCCGGCCAAGGTATGGATGAACATGGCAACACTTTCTTCAATGTGTAATCCATGGGGTCTTTTAGGTACCCGTAAACCAAAATCCCTTCGTAATGTATCACATAACGCTTTAAACACATACAGAGGCATATGCAAATTTTCTTTGCCCCTACCCAAGTGTCCATCAAATAATTCTTGAATCCATTCACAACCAGTTAAAATTGAAGTTCGACATGGGATCTTG
The DNA here is from genome assembly GCA_025200525.1 of Camellia lanceoleosa. Lineage (NCBI taxonomy): Eukaryota > Viridiplantae > Streptophyta > Magnoliopsida > Ericales > Theaceae > Camellia > Camellia lanceoleosa. The sequence continues at coordinate 24,973,531 of CM045770.1, forward strand.
TCCATGTACTTCACGTAATATTCCATTGTATGTCGCGCTGCTTCAACGATTACATCGTTCTGTTGGTCCTCTTGTTCTTCTTCTTGTTCGATTATGTAATCATCATTATTTCGATACAGATTGGTACATTCACCGTTCCACATATCAAAATTGTTGAACCCTGCAATGCACACAACACAGGATTAATTATGTTGACCATGTAGTCTTGTCATATTATAAACTAATGCACAAAATAAAAAAGAATGGCAACACCCATGCATACACAAACCACGCTTCGATGAAGAAATACTGCATAAAATGTTCGACATTAGGTCTGCATCCATTCACCCAAAACATTAATATTAACTAACAGTACTGATAAGCGAAGCTAGGAAAAAGCAAAAATAAAGAAACATAACAGCACAAGTCATGTCCACAAACACCCACAACAGTTTCAATTTTTCCCAAAAACAACAAACCACAGGACTCACAGTCCTTTGGAGGCCTTCAAAGCCGCAAGCCAACCGACCACATTATCATCATCAGGCGTGGACATTAGTATCTCACGGTAATTTGCATTCTCCAACGCAATGCAGGCAAAGTGGAAAAGGGGCATACTGAGGAAGTCGGGTATAGCCATAATTCTTTGCATGCATGCCTCAATGCCATACTTCTGAGATGCACCAGTTCCATGCCTGATCGTAAGGTGCATCTGTGAACGAACAGCCTCGGAGAGATAGTTGAAACTATCTGCAAGCACTGATACGCCAATGGACGGCTTCTTCGACTTTCCACTTGTACTACCCCCCTTCTTGCGCTTTGACCCTTGCTCCGCTTCATCTACCTGGACAATGGGGGAAGGAGGTGGTGAGTCCACTTATAGCGATCCCGATTTTCTCTCCATTGGTTATTGTATTCCAGACTCGGTCTTGTGGATGTCTGTTGTTGTATATGTTTCATTTCCGTCCTTTAATTCCTTGTATTTGAGTTTTGTGATGTGTTGGGTAGGTTTGTAATAGGTTGGGTGTGTTTTGAAACAAATGGTTGCTGCCCAGATTTTGGTGTCTTCACTCGAGCGAGGCTTTTGTCGCTCGAGCGAAGCCAGTTTTAGTTCCTTCGCCGAGCTGTGGTTCCTTCGCCGAGCGCAAGGTCTGCGTCTAGGTTTGGACCTGAAGGTTGTATTTCTTGGCTCGAGCGAGCTTTACTTCGCTCGAGTGAGCGAGGACTATGTTTTGGGTTTCTTCGCTCGAGCGAGCATTCTCGCGCTCGAGTGTGCTTCTGGGTTGCAGACCTGAGGCTTCGTATTGTTGGCTCAAGCGAGGCTTTCTACACTCGAGCGAGGTTTCTTTGTGTCTGGTCGCTCGAGCGACCATTCCTTCGCTCGAGCGAGGCTCAAATATATCAGTTCACAGCAGCTTCTTCTTCTTCACTCTTTCTTCATCTCATTTACTCAAACCCTAGAACGGCTGGCCCCTCTCTCTCTACATACCTTTTCTCTACAAATACTCCATGTTCTAGGAGTCTCCTACCCTAAGTCCTTTGTAAGAAAAGTGGAGCTTGGTGTGGGCTACGTTTTGATCCAAAAATCATTGAGTTTGGAACATCTTGAGTTTTCTTCATCTTCTCTATTTAGTCTCTTCATTTGAGGTAGGGAAATCCTACTCCTTCTTATGAGTTTTAACATAGATTTTGGTTATTTTGTATAAATGGTAAAGTTTGGTTAATTTGGGAAGTTAGGGTTTATATTGAAGTCATATAAAGAGGGGTTTTGTGTTTTAAAGTTCCATGTGCACATAGGGCCTTGGGAATAAGGGTTTGTGAGTCAAATTGGTGGATTTTGGTCTTAGGATCAATAATTTGAGAAAGGAGAAAAATACCCTAAGTAATGTGATAAATAAATTTGTATAATTAATCTGGGGAAATATGAAATTTAGTTGGAAATCATGAAATTGGGAAATTATGGAATTAAATGGTGTAGTTGGATAAATAAATCACTCACCTATGAGAATGTTGATAATTTATCTGTTTGATGAATTTATTATCTATTTAGAAATAACTACTTTGGGCTATCGGTGGAGGATAGTCTTGATTGTTGTAGACACTGTATGTTGATTACGGAAAACTGAAACTAATCAAGAGTGTTATGTCATTGAATATGACGGTTGAATTGTCACATTGAATATGTGCCTGGATTGATCATTGTATATGATAAATTGTTGAATACATTGTATATGTATCTTGTTTGGGAAGAGATATGGGATGTACTCCATGGTTTCAAAGGAGATAGGGGATGTACTCTCAAACCCGTTTGAGAGGAGATAGGGGATGGACTCCATTGATAACTAAGTTGGCCGGAGTGTCCAGGGTGAAAGTCCCGAAATCTTAATTACGTTTGCATAACGTAGATAATTGAAGTATTTAAATATTTTAATTTGAGTTGTAGTCTCATTGAGTTGTTGGCTAGTTATTGAGCCATGTCTATGAATTTGAATTGGATAGATAAAGGAAAGTGAAATGAAACATGGATGCATTTTGTGATGGAACTAGAAAGCATATAAGTTGGTTTTATAAGTATTAACCATTTATCGAATGCTAATGTTTTAGTTATTTCTCATATTTGGTTTAGTATATCTCTACTGGGCTTTGGCTCACCCTATATGGGATATCATTTTTCAGGTACAGGTGATATGCCACCTCCAATGACGTAGCTTGGGAGGCTTAGAGGCAAAAAGATCTTTTGTTGTTATCTTTTGTGCATTACATGTAAATTCAAGCCAAGGGCTTAATGTGTTTTGAGTTAGCACTCTCTTTTTTGTAACCAAGTGTTGGCTTGGAAAGTTGTAAGCCCGTGGGGCATTTACTTTTGTTGTCAACATGTAATACTTTTGTAATGAATACTCTAATGTATGGAATATGATATCACTTTCTTGTATCATGAATGTATAATTTATGGGTTTATTTTGAGGGCATTACAACTTGGTATCAGAGCGTACCGGGTTTGAATACTTTGGGTACGTGGGAAGTGGTTAGTACCACAATGGATTTGTCTCGCTTGTTAGAGACTTATGTATGATGTTATATGTTTATTTGATAACATGCTTATGTGACTATATGGGTATGAGATTTAATTTCTAAGATGTTGATTGGATCCTTGGGTTTCTGGGAGTCCTATTGGAAAAGCACTTGATCAATGCTGTTTCTAACTAGAACTCTAGCAATGCCACGGGACTATCATTATCCGAAAATGAAATTTGTAAGTACTTATGTGATTATGTGCTTACGTGGACTGAATTACTGTTGTCCATGTATTAGGACGCGAGTGGAATAGCTTCGGCACATTTGTGAATGTGCGAATGTTTTCGTTACCTTTATTAGGATGTCAGGACGAGGATGTGATCTTTCAAATTTTCCCACCATTCCTTTGACGCGGTGAACAACCCGGTTGCCCTATCAAACCCAATCCCAGTTACACCCTTACTGCTGTCCATCAATTTATTCCAAGCCTGCTACTCCTTTTTCAAAGCAAGGTACTTGTTTTTGAACTGTTTCATGTCATGACGTATGCCTGTGCGCTGAGCAAATTTCATAACAATTTCCTTATACTCAGCAACTATGATAGTTGTACCTAGCCTACGTCCTGCTAAAATTTACTCTCACACACACTCTAAGAATATTTCGGTTGATACACTGTCGCAAGTTGCTTTATGTGAAAGATCAATGTAATCAGCCAACCCTTCACTAGGCAAGTGTCCAACACCTTTATGTTTGGACGGTGTTCGAGGGGACGAACGTGTTGCCGCCATTGAACTAATTACAGTACAAGGTAGTGTACACATGTTACATAAATTAGACACGGAAAATAGACAACATCTCACAGGCAAATATGATATGCAAAAGTAAACTGGAATGTAAGAGAAAAGAAGAACATAATTAATAATAGGAAGTAGCATTTACAGTAGTCTAGTTTTTTTTACTTCAGTTACTAGTTAAACAAGCATCCAACGTACATACGCGATGTTGTTACAACGTTTTACATGCGCAGTAATAATATGATAACTGTTATGCACAACACAGAAATACTCGTTTTCATGACACGCAAGGTATTAAAAATTTGCACGATATCAGCCCGTAACTGCATGACTTCGCTTGGGGATAAGTCATGGTCGGGGCTCGGTCTCCTTGATTCATTACACCAACCAATCCAATTTACACATTGCTGATGAGCAACAAACATAACTGTGGTTAGCTAAGGAAGTTCAATTTTGGCAATCAATGGAGATTCAAATAACATATTTTACACAACTCACCACGGGCCGAGGACAAACATAATATGCACGACTAGGATTTTTGTGGGATTTGGAAATCTTAACAAAACAATGGCCGTACCTGCAAGCACACATTCGTCATGGCCATGTTGACGTGCTAGTGGACATAGAGGAAGCCATCTGCTGTTTCTTACTAAGAAATATTTAGTAAAAATAATGATTTTTAAAATTTATCTAGTACACTTTACAGAGAATACAGGTTCGTCTTTAGTATAAATAATACTTTTGTGATGTGATTCTATCCAAACAAACATGTGTCATCTAAAGTTTGGCGTAGTCCGATATTATCATTTTAACTCTTAAATGAACCACTCAACCAATATATATCAATTATGTTGTTGTCATTTATCTTGAAGAACTATTAAATAAATTAGACTGTTCTCATAATTAGTTGAATATGAAACATAACAAACTTCATTATTAAGTAAATGTAGGTCTTCTCAGAAATATTTTACTTTAAGCCCAACTGTGATATATGTAATTATAAATTATAATTTATAATATTTCTAATGGAGTAAATTAGAATTTCCCATCTCAAGTCCTGTCCAAGAATTTATAAACTACAAATGTATTCCAAATGTTTAAATTATGAGAATGAACTGGGCCATGGTTGCTTGTAATTTAAGATGCATGTGAGGCATGACAAGTTCCACAATGCATCTCTATAAATCAGAATTATAGAGCTGCATATTTGACTAATATAAAAAAATAAAAAAGACACATGCACACACTTTCAAATAAGAGTTCAATCATTTTATTCTACCTTTATTGACGAAATCATGAAAATGGCTTGCAGTGGCTTCCAATGGATTTAATTTGTTTTAATTCAGATTAATTAAAATTTATTTGTTTTAATTCCAAAGGCTTCCAATCAGGAAAGTCAAATTAATTATTTCCTTAATTTGTTTTTATTCTACCCTTAATTCTAATTAACAAACATATTAATCTGTCAATCTTGTACCCTTAATTTGCTAATTCAATGGCTTGCAAACAGATTATTTGTTAATCATTGACAAATTAACAAATTAAGATTGACAGATTAATTCAATGGCTTGCAAACAATTTTTTTATTCTACGATGAATTCAGATTAATTCAATGGCTTGCAATCTTAATTAACAAACACAGATTGACAGAGTATTATGAAAAATTTGCTCCATCTCATAAACATAGATTGACAGAGTATTATGAAAAATTTGGTCCATCTCAGATATGATGCACAAACACAGATTGACAGAAAAAAAGAGGAAAAACACAGCATACAAATCAGATTTCAAGAAACTGGTACGGAGATCAAAATATGGAATGTAATCGTTTTGAACAAAAAAAAAATTTATTTCCAACTCCAAACCTAATCATCTGCACATTCGGATTGTGAATGATAATTATGGAAATCCAGGGGGGGAAAAACAGCTCAACACAATATTCTGGGTTATTATGAGCCATTTCACTGAGGCGAGAAACAAAAAAAAAAAAATGTTGTCGGCGATTTAAATTTGGGGAAAGACGGATCATCACTAGATCGACGTAAATATCCACCGAATACCATCACTATGGGCCAAAACACAGCAAGATCTTGTAGATCGGAATGGAAAATGAACATAACCGAGTCGACAAAGGTAACAAACACATGTATAATCAGTTCAGGTGATTTACCTGTCGTAGTTCTTCGTCGGTCGTGTTGTGTGGAAGGCAAAGCTCCGCCGGAGATAGGTCCGCCAGAGAGAGATCAGTCACGAACTCGTGTTGCTGCAGTCGGTTGTGAGAGACGGAATGGAAGAGATGAGAATAGGGCAGGAGCGCTTTTGTTTCAGCTGTGTGTATAACCCATACCTTTGAAATAGTCAAAAGGTAAAATGGTAATTCCACTCCCGTTTGTAACCCAACTGTACCCACGTGTGCACTGTTCACGCTTTTTGGCTTATTTCACAAATGAGGCTACAATAGCCTCAATTTGTTTTTCCTAAACAGCGCCAAAATGTATTCACCCAAAAAAATCAGTCTATAAAATGGAAATATAGATCTACTTTAATTTTGTACTCTGAAATCAAAGGTAATACAGTTTCTACTCTTCCTATCTTATATACTTGCTATTTTTTCTTTGTAACCAACTAATTACCTATTTTTATGCAGATCTCTCTTTGTTGCTATTAAATCAATGGCAACAACAAGAACACCACCTCAGCAAGGCACACGGGCAAACTTATTTGGACAGATCAATGTTGTTCTCTCCATGACACACTACTACTTCTCACAAGGGCTGCACAACTCCAATTCCTGTCATGCTGTTCTGGCCTTTATCCTCCTATTGCTTCTCAGCTTACTGCAACTCAAGTATTAAGGGAATAAGGACATATCCCCGTTCGACACACACCCAACATATGTGCATGTTGCCATTGCTAGTTTGCTTTTGTATTGCTTCGCCTAAGATGCCGAACTCAGATCTTCTGAAAATCACCACCATCATCAAACTTATGCCTTCATTGCTTGCCATGGGATGTCGTGTTTTGGGTGGCTTGCTGTGGTGTCTCTGGCTTCAATTCTTTTTCCAAACTCACTTGGGCCTCCTCTCTACTTTCTTTACATATTGTTCTTGGCAGGTGAGTTGCTTTGCCGCCGTCTTGAAATGCTATAGAACTAGGTCCATCAGATCATAGTGAACAGAGTTCCATTGATGCTTCCAAGTCGACTTACAGCTCATTCATTTTCTAACACTAGTGGTATACCACGACTTCAGGTGTAAATTTGAATTGATAGAGCTACATATTAGCTTTCAATAGTCCCTTTTTGTCTTGAGTCTAATAAAATTGATGTCCCGTGTGATGTATCAATCAGGAATGTTTTCGTTGTTTTTGTCCTTGTAATGTTTCCATATTTATGTAGCCTACCAATGTTGGGTTAATAATGAAAGTGATAGTAGTAGTAGTAGTATGTATGTAGGTTGTTCCAAGTACTAGGAAACAAAAAGGGATTTGCTGTATTAATTAGCTTTCTTAATTCCCTCATCAATGTTCCTCAGTCCTGTTTCATGCTGATGAGGCACAACACTATTAAAAACCAATCAATAATTACAAACATATTTGATTTGGGCTTGAAAGCCCAGCTGGTTTGGTTTTGAATGTTTTCGGGGCTTTAAAAGAAGACTTCTGTATTAAAAGCCCTAAAAGTCTTCCTTTCCTTTGTGTTGGTTAGAAATATGTCATCGATGATGGCGAACAAGGACAGTGCTTGAAGCAACTTGATCAATTTTATGAGACTCCTTTGGAAGATGCATTCCGAGTGATGTGAAAATTTTGATGGCTGAGATTGACTACCAACTTTGCAGAAGTTTGTTCTCATTGCAAAATTAGAATTTGTTCCCAACAGCACCACAGAGGAATAACCAAGCAATGATCTCAAAGGCCTGATGGAGTGCTTGTCTATCTGAAGGACAATGAGGAAGAAGAGAAGTTCCATATGTCTTGCTGAAATATGTTGGCAGATACAAAATGTTAAAGTAGGATTCATTTTCGTAAGGGATCCAAGCAGTTTTTTTACGGCTACCTAACACACAACCTTCCTCCTTTACCTTGGCTTGGGACTCAACACTTGATTTGGTTTGGTTTATACAAAATGTTAAAAACTATTGAAGGGATATGAGATAATTTTGCTTGTCTCTAGTGGTATGTATACATGTTGAGGCGTTGACGTCATAATGGCCATGCCTACTTTGTGTTAGCAGAACCGGTATAACTACAAATTATTTACTGTGTAGCAATACAATTGATACCATATTTGTGTTGGGTTTCAATACTTTCATGTATCTTTCGCATTCTTTTTGATAGCCTTCTTTCATTTATGCTTTAAAATCATGTGAATCTATCATTTCTATCTCCAATTAGTATCTATGGCTTTGTGTTTGTGTTGCTTCTTTTCTATTCTCTCCAAGTCCACCATGTGGTTTTGGTTTTATTTTTTCAGAGATACTTGTGTTTTGAAGGGTATTGTGTTATTTTTTCAATGAAAGTTACTTATTCAGAAAACAAAATGAAAATTAATAATAAACTATTGTTTGTTAAAATATAAGTAAAAATAAATTAACTAAACATATGTTGTCATTCAAGTTACCGTGAAGTTTATATGAGTTATTATCAAGCACCTCATAAATAAAAAGGGAAATGCTATAATCTCCATTCCTAAAAAAGATGCACATCATAAAATAATAATAAAAAGTTACCAGGTAAGTGAAGTAGTCATAGTTCAACCGATAGGCTCAGACACCAAATCGCTTGCGTCTACCCATTTTATCCCACTTGATTTTTGTGGTGAATGTTACGAATTCTTGTGATATATTATATATCACTTTGTGATAAAATTTGTGCATCCTAGTTATGCTACTTTGTGATTAAAGTACCTTGTTGTGATGAACTAAAATATTTTTTGTGGTGAGAAAATTTACGTCATTTTGTAATAGTTACGAATCTTTGTGGTGATATTATAAGATACATACCATATACACTTGAAAATAACATTGGCTTCCCCAAAAACAACTTACTTAAAGGACAAGACAGTCATTTTATCCTAATGTCCAAGCAGCTTCATATATAAAAGCATTAAAAAAAAATCTTGACCACACGTTCCCCTTTTTAAGGGAGGAAAAAAAGCCCCTAATCCCCATGTAAATGAGTTGAGCTTCTTACAAAACTAATATTAATGGTTTAAATTTTACCCATCTACTTAAATGCTTAATATTCCAGTCAAACAAAAAAATTCCATCCAATTTTTAATGGTACAAGAGTAGACAAAATCTAAAATTTTGATTTATAAGAAATTAAGAGGTGACATAATCTGAAAATTTAGACTATTCTCTTTCGTCCATACCCAAACTGAAGGGAAGCCAATCTGTAATTGATGAGTATCTTCTACTTATAATAGATACAAATAATGGAATATACTTCCTATCTTGTACCTCTTTGTGGGTAAATTATGCTACTAGTAATGAATTATCACCATTCCCCCAATATCTGAATGACCCCCTGTAGACACCCCATTTTTTACCGCCCTTAAGACTTGGGCGCTACTAATGGTTTACTTGGGGATGAAAGATATGCAGGGCAAAGGTTCGATTTCTTCGGCAAGAGGAGAGTCAAATCCAAACCTCACACCCCATTTTGGACCAAAGCTATTTTGAATGGTTTTTAGACCCTAAAATCCTCCCTTTCAAAATATTTTTGAAATGAAGTTCCTACGATGTTCCGACGCTCGCATTTTGTCAAATGTTGCGCTTTTCGGTAAACCGAGCAAGGACAAAGTGGAAATGAATGAAAGAGAGATGAAATCTTTGAAAAATCTTTCAAAACACTTTGTTTAGGGGTTTGGAGTAGAAGAAAAGAGGAGAAGAGGGAAGAAACCAAGTTGGAGAAGAAGTTGGGTATGAATCGCTAAGAGAGAGTCGAACGGTCCTCACTAAATCAGGCTTATCTGTCTATGCACTTGGATTTAAGATATGAGACCACCATCATGGAAATAAGACTTCTGGGCCTTCATTTTTCACTTAAGAATCTCCTAAAGCCGAGTCCGGATGGGGGAGATATGATTGGCTGATGTTGGGCATCATTCTGGTTGGGCTGAAACTGAGCAGCCTTCACTAAAAGAGGGATATCTCTTAGCACAGATGGAATTGTGAGGTGAGGCTTCCAAATTTGGAAAGAAGACTTCCGGGGCTACATTTTAGGCTCAAGAATGACCTGAAAAGGAGTCCAGATGAAGGAATTAGGCTTGCTTCAAGTCAGGGACTAGGGTTGATTTTTTCCATCGGCCTCTATGGAGGTCCATCGCCCACAATTTGACCTCAGCAGCTATGAGTCGGCCAAAAGTGAATCTTATCGGCCAAAAATGATGGCCAGTTAGCACCAAAGATGGCCAATTGGCCAGAAGTGTCCAGAAAGTCCAGAATTGGCAGATATTTATCCTCCAGCTATTCCAGGCTGTCTTAGATATTTCTAAATTGAGATGTTTCCGAACCAATGCTCATATATTGCTATATATTGAGCCATATCTCAAGGCTTGAGGGGTTGGCAATTGGGGACTCTCTCTCTCTAAAAACTCCTCTCTCTCTACAAGACTTTGTGAGCAAAAATCTGAGCCTCTCTCCTTAGAAGCTTCTTCTCTTCTTGTTTTGAGCCTTAAGCTTAGAATCCTCTACACTTTTGCAAAGAGACCCTTAGCCAAACTTAACCACCATTGGGCTGAGGTTCTTTGAGGATCATTTGGAGCTCCAAAAGGCTGATTTTGGCTCAGGTTTTAGCTGGTTTTGCTGCTGTCCTTCAAGGTGCTTCAAGGGTAAGCTCTTGTTCCTTTAAACCTCAACTTTGCATGCTTGTTTTACCATCTTTGCAAACTGATTTTGGCTTGGTTTTGAACTGATAAAATCTCTATTTTTCAGTTCTAAAAGTGTTGGTTTAAGCCTTGTTTGGCTTGGGGGTTTTCTCTCCCTTTTGTTCCTTAGCTTGTATAGCTTTTGAGCCATCTTCTAAGGCCTTTCAAAACAACTTTTCGTGGCCTTTCAACCACTGAAATCCAGAGAATTTTCAGTGATAAAAAATCTACTTTGAGGTCCCAAATGGGTGGGGAGTTGTCCCCCCCTCCTCTTCTCTTGTTTACATGTCTTTTTGGCCTATCAAAGGAGCATGTATCTCTATACTTTTGAGGCTTAGTTCAGGCACTTTTTTGTGACTTTTAGGACCTTCCTTGACTCTTTCCATGGCTGGTTTGGTCACCCCTTGCATGCATCTTGTATGTGTAGTGTAATCCCATTTGTGGCTCATCAAAGTAGCATGTCTTTCTAGCATGTATTGACTTCATTTTAGTAGGTTTTTGGCCATCATTTGACATGTCATAACTCTAATTTGGGTTGGTTTGGTAGCCTCTTGCATGCTCCATGTACTTATAGTGCAAAACTTGCTTACTAGCCTTGTATGCATGATGTTTTGGTCAAGCATGCTAGCTTATTTTGGCTATACTCCATACATGTTTTAGCATTATTTTGGGCTGCTTTAGGACTTTTTTGGGCTTCCATGGTCATATGACTCATGTTCTATATAGCCATAGTGCAAATGCCTTGATTAGTCTTGAGTTTTGAGGCCCCTACCATGCTATACTTGTGATGTTTGCATGCCTTGGCATCATTTGGAATTGAATTTCAAAGCTTATATCTATGCCATACTCCCATGTTTATCACTCTTTAATTGTGTTTAAGAGTTGTGCCTTTATGCCTTGTTTGTGAGCTAATACATGAGCATATCTTTCTTGCCATCTATGCTGCAAGTCTAGCATGTTTTTGCTACTATTTTGACCTACCTTAGGTCTATTTTTATTGGTTAAGGCCATTTGAGCATTACTTAGTATGGTTGTGGTGTAAAGCCCTTGACTAGCTTTGTGTTTCAAGCTTCTTAACGTGCTTTCTTTGAGCTATTTGCATGATTTAGCATCCTTTGGAATGTAATTTCAGAGCTTACTTCATTGCTACATTCTCACATTTGTCACCTCTTCATCATGTTTGAGAGTTGTACTATTATGCTTAAGCCATGAGCCATTGCATTGAGCATGCATTTCCTTACTTTTCAAGCCATCATTTCATCATATTGGCCACTGTTTTGGGCATGGCCGATGTCTGTTCATATCCAGTTTAAGTCCATCTTGCATGCTTGTTTGCATTACATGTTGTTTGCATACCTTTTGTTTACATGGTTGTTGGCATGTTCATGCTGCATTAGCTTAGTTTGCATGCTTAGGTCGCATTGCATTGAGTTGGCATGCCTTTGGCTTTGATAAGTCAATCATGTTGCATTGCATGGTACTTGCATGCTCATATTGCATTAGCATCGTTTGCATGTCATTAGCTTTGTTAAGTTGTGCATGCATTGCATTGCATTACATTTTGTTTGGATATAGTGTTAGTCCAAACACGAGGAACGAGGGACGTTTCACACTTAAAGTGATGAAATGTGCCTCAATCCTTGGTCACCAACCCTCTTGAGCATACATGATAGAGGTTAAGGCATTTATGTGTTTTTGTGCATTCATTTTCCATTGACTTGTGCAACCCGACCTCTTTGGCCATCATGCATCGAGATGCGTGATTAATGGCTCGAGAGTCAAGCACTACACTCCTTTGGGCCTTAGACATGATAAGGGTTGTGGTGGAACACACATTTTCTTACAAATACATTGCCATGCCTCTGTTTGTGCTCTGTTGCAGCAAAAAGGAAAGTTTGCAAGAAGCAGTGGCCGATCGACTACTTTGTCTGCCGATTGGCTAATCATAATTGGCCGATAGCCTCAAAATTGGTCGATGACCATCATCCTTTGGCCGATGGCCATACCTCTCGGCCGATGACCTCTCAACATGTCCCTGAGGTAGATCAGAAGTGTTTTAGAAGTTGGCACAGTTTTCAGAAGTCTAAAATAGTGCAAACAGAGGCAACATGGGGCATGTCAACGGATTTCCGAGCGAAGCCAACCGAGCATGCATTCGTCCCTCCTCTTGAGGCCACTTTAACTGTTTTGTAGCTTAATTAATTTTAGTTGTATAATAATTAATTAGCTTTTTTGTTAGTTAATTAAATGGTTTGTATTATTTAGTCGGACCCTCTGTCGACAGGGTGAATTTTGTAATAAGTGTGTGTGAGTGTGTAAATGTCTTCCAATCCCACGTCTTTCTCCCTTTTACTTAACTGCTTACGGTGGTTAGTTTTAGGGCATGTTTAGATTAGCATCCTTATGTTTGCATGTTTGCATTTATTCATCTGTACTGCATGCACCGGGCTCGACGCATCATACTAACTGCATTGTATTTCAATTCCTACTTGAATACATGATTATCAAGTTGCATCTCATATGCCATCTTAGAATAGCTGAGCCTATTTCTAGTTGCATTTTGCATGTGTTGCATTAGCCATCTAAACATAGCTAGGATCATGCATTGATTTCTAACTAGTTATTGTTTTGGCTCGGAGTACTAGGTAAGCATTTATGCTTTAGCATCTTGCATGAGTGTGAGTGTTGACATGATAGCATGCTTGCCATGAGGCTATTTGCTTAAATGGTATAACTGCCTGAATGCCTATGGGTGAAGGTTGGATTACTCGAATTGGAACAATTTATCGAAATGTGTGTTTTAAGCCCACTTTGTGGAGTGGCAAAATCATGTTTTCTTAAGCCCACCTAAGGGTAGCAAATCCGTGTTTTAGCCTACTTGCGAGTAGCACCCCCAAACTATTTTCAAACAAACACGAGATGTTTTTGTTCCAACTTAGGAGATCTAGTCTATACTTGTGTGTTGTGCGCCTCACATAGTAAATTCTAGCTAATAACCAGAATGAGAATGCATATGTTTTCAAAAACAAGATATCATGTTTAGTAGTGGCCAATCTTTGATCGGGCGAGTGGGGGTGTTCATTGCATGACCTTCCCCAATCGTACCCAAGTTCCCGAGCCGAAGCAACTTTGGTGATGACGGACACGTGGCCTTAAGCATGAGTCAGGGTTTCCTAAATTCCCTCAAAATAAAATATTTAGGTGACGACTCTGTAGTTGGCAAAGTAGTACATGTTTGACACTTCTTTATAAAAATCAGTTTTCCAAAATGACTTGCCAGATTTAGACTCTTTGGTGATTTATCGGTCTTGCATTGCACTTTGCGAGATTAGATTCAGAACCGTGACATTAAGTCCGAACTGTAGTAAGCTAATGAACAAAACAGATTTCGCGCCTTCGCGGGCGGAGCTCGAGACGTTCGGGCACATCTACACCTCCTCCCTCCCTACCCAAAGTGGCAAAAAGTCTTCTATTCATACACATCAAAATATTCCAACACTAGAATTCTGTGTGTCAACCTATAAGTAGTACACTTCAGATATAATAAAATTTAAAACTCAATTTCTTGTACCCTTTGAACTCTTTTGCCTTTCATCCTACTATTTTTAACAAATGAAAGGAATTCTTTCTTCACCTATAAAAGCTGTGTGATGCCATTCCACCTGGAAGAAAACCAACCTTATTTCAGCTAATACAGGTAATCCATGTCTTCTCTTCTCTGATTTCTTGATCTTCTATAGATGTAATTCATGGTTATGTGTTAAACTCAGCCTTACTCTCATCTATCTTCTGATTCAGGCGATTTAATGGCTGACAATGAAAGAACAAGCCTTTCTCTGGACCACCACACAGGGTGAAGAAGCTTCTCTGGGTGGATCAATCTAGCATTTTATCAGCATGAGAATGTACCTCCCCTAAGAACACAATGTGGAGCACATTTACTGCCACACCGTTCTTGAATTTCTTGTTCCAGTTACCATAGACTTTGTCAAATTGTAGTATCAAGGAAAGAGTGTTTCTCCATTTGAGACACACTCCAAGACCATGTGGGTTGCTATTACTAGTTTGCTCATGTGTTGCTTGGCATATGATTCTGAAGTGAGATTGAGTCATATCAGACCAACCCATGCCCAAGTTGTTCACCATGGAACGATTTTGTTTGGTTGGCTTTGTTCAGTTTCTCTAGCATCAATTCTCTTCTCGAACTCAGTTGAGCTAGTCCTGTATTCACTGTACATCCTATTTTTGGCTGCTAGCTACGAGTGCTGTTGAAACACACCTCTAGAAACAGGAGAGGTCTACTTCCAATATAATTAAAAGGAAATAAAGGTATCTATAGAAAGGCTGGATTCTATGTCTCTGTGCCCTTGATCACCTCTCTACCACATGATGAGTCTTTCTTGCTTGATCGTGTGGTGGAGAACAGGGAGACAAGAAAGATTCAGATAAAGGATTCCTAACTGGCTATAGAACACTTATGATATGTTTGTTGTGTGACTTGTTTAGAAGTTCTTCATGTTCTTTTTATGCCCTTCGGTCTTTTGATTTTTTTATAATGTATTGGTTATGTGGTTTTAAGTTTTAACAGTGACAAGTTGAAATTGTTTGATGTTTTGATGAGGGCTTCTATGTTGGAAAGAGTTTGATATGTAGCAAAAATAGTTCATCAATTTGAATAGCACTTTTTATGTTTATTTTGGGAATGAATCAATTTTTTACTTCATGATTTGGGGTGAACATCACCAGTTCAGACTAAACTTATACAATATAAGGAGAATGTGTCATATAAGACTTTGTTTCGCTTTATATGCGTTGTTAAATGAAATTGGGGGTTTTTATATATATATATATTTATTTGAATTTGGACAATTAATAAAATTCAATTATAAATGTATTTTGAACCTTTTAACAAATATTTTAATTTGTGCTTTTATGCACATGTTTCAAATTTGGTCCTTTACACAAGTTTAAAACACATACCCCAAAAAAAAAAAAAAAAATGCATATATATTTTCTAATTTATTGTAAAATTAAATAATATAAAATTTTAAATCAATAATTTATAAACAGGGACCAAGCCAAGTCAGACTATAATTCTTTATCCCAAACTTAATTAAAAAATAAACAAGTTCAAACTTTCATCCCAATACAGTAATATTTACCCTAATTTGTATAAATTATAGGTTTGTTGAACTAGACGAGTGAGGCATTGAGGGTAGGGCTGAGTAAGGAATCCATAAAATTCGTAATTCGATCTAGTCCAGTTTAGTCCAATAGGTTTGGATTGATTTTTTGAATCCGTGATTCGGTTCCGGATTGAAGAATTAAAAATCCGTAATCCACGGATTGTTTTCACATTGAACCCTACGGTTCTTGATTGGAACCGATTTGAACCGTATAAAAATAGTCTATATTTTTATTATACACTCTCCCACATAGTATCTTCTCTTATTCCATATAAAACCTAAACACAAATCCAAACCTGCATAGCATCTTCTTTTATTGCTTTTGTTTGTTAGTTTTTAGTTTTGATTTGTAATGATCTAAATACTTATGGTGGAACCAGCTTTCTTATGGTTGTTTATATTTTAGAACAGTATATTGCTATTATAGAAACATGTTACTATTGTGAAACTAATATAGTGCTATGTTTATGTTTTTATAAAATTAAAGTGTTAGATATATATTTTTTATTATTTAATTATGTGAATCCGTGGTCCTAAACCGATCCAATCCGTGTTTAAATGAATTGGTTCGGATTGGTTCTACGATTTAAAAGGATTAGATTGGTTCTAATTTTTCAGGAACTGTAGATAACGGATTGATCCTAATTTTACCTCAATCCGATCCAATTCGGACCATACTCACCCCTGATTGAGCGAGTGGTCACCCGTAAGATTAAAAAATAAATAATGCTCTAAAGCTAATTCAAAAACTTGATTTGCTGAAACAATTCCATAAGATTGATCATGAAAATTTATTTAGGACTGGTTTGGCATATCACAAAAAAGTTAAAAAATCTAAAAGTTACTGCAAAAGTTAAAAAGTTATCACTATTCACAAAAATATATATATATATATATAATTAATTTTACAAAAAAAAGTACAACTTACATGTCACGTGAGTTGTACTTTAGCTGCCCACCGTTTGTACAAAGGGAACAGGCGGAGAAGCAAACAAGACGGTGCTATTCAGCCCGTGGAGGCCTATCACGGATCCCGTTTTGATCATCTGAATTGTTCAATATATAGAAATCGTCGAGTACTATATGCTTGTAAAAAATCATGTTGATTGGATATCGATAACTATATGATCAAAACAGTTTTGTATAAAAAATGAATGGTGTTATAATTAACGGTTGACAAAAAATTAATCCGATCAGATAGCTATTGATATTCAATCAATGTGATTTTTTTAAAAGCATATAGTATTCGATGAATTCTACACATTGAATGGTTCCGATTAGCAAAACATGACCCGTGGTGGGGTCTCACGGGCCGAACAACACCGTCCAATTCAATGCTCGAAAAGGAGGCAACCAGCTCCTATACACTACTCTGCACATGCTGCCGGCTAGGACATCCACCGTACTGCCTATTCTATTCTAAGCTTCTCCTATATACTAATTTATATAATTTTTTAATACATATTTTTTCGTAAAAAGTCAAAAAGTTATTTCAAACAACTATCTTTTTTTCCTCAATTTTTTAGTCTAAAAAGTTAAAAAGTGCACTTATTTAGTACATCTCAAACAACCCTTTAGTGTCTATGGGACAACATGTGGCCCCATATATTGGTGTTTTGATAAGTTGGTAAAAAGTTGACTTTTGATATATTATTTTTGTGGCTTTTGGACTTTTTTGTGTTAAAAAAGTTGACTTTTTGTAATTTTTTTTTTGTAAAAAAAATAAAAAAATAAAAAAACTAACTTTTTTGAAATGTTCCCAAAACACTAACATAAAATCTTTATATACTAATCGCATTCAATTTATGATATAATGCCTAGCAAGTAATTGCCTCTATAAAATGTATTGACAAAACATTGTCCAAAAACTTAAAATTAAACTTTTTTATTAAAAAAATAAAAAGTAGAACTAGCCAACTAAGCTAAATTTTATATTAATGCTACATTAAACATGCCCTGTTAGAAGGATGAGGTCCATTCCTATATTACGAGTATGTACGTTATATTTGGTTGGAAAATTAAAAAAGAGATTTGGAAATATAAAAGAATAAATAGGTGAAATATAAATAAAATATACTTATATTTTACCTAATTTCACACATTTTTTTTCTTTCCATTTCTAAATTCCTTCTCAAATCTCTCAACTAAATAGAGTGTTTTAGTCTCTTGAGTTCATTGATAATATATGAGTTATTATTCATATATACTCAAATTCAAGTTGGTTCTTTTCAAATACATGAATACAAAACACAGTTTATTAATCCTTTTGAACCTTTGAATTTGTAGTGCGAGGAGGTGTCATACTCCAAACATCCAGCGGACACAAAACAGTCTTGATCATGTGGTGGTGAACAAAGCTGATAGAACAAGCTTCTCGTGGACCCCTGGTGGAAATTGAAAAGGCTTGGCTTATATTGTTTATTAGTTCCTTACTAGTCAAATATCTTGGGATAATTATATTTGGTTAAGTTTTTGTTTTTTATGTTTCAAAAATAAAATTAATAAAAGGTTTGAAAAAATTAATCTTTTTTTATTTTTTATTTTTATTTTTTGATATTTCTTATAAAAAAACAAAAATAAAAAATAAACTAAACTTTGGCCACTTCCATTGACGCTATGGGCTTATTCTTTTTTCTTTTTTTTTTTTTGGTGAAAATTGAGTTGATGAAGTGGCAGTTGACAATTAGTTCATGAGCAAAAACGATTATTTTGTTGATTTTCTAAGGTCGGTGATCAAGCCTAAAACACTGATATTTGATTTGAAATGGCCTCACAAGTTCAACTCACTATTATGCAGTAATGTGATTGATTTTGATCAAATTTTGTCATTTGGGCTTCCGAATTAAAATTTTACTATACATGAAAAGATTTTGGATATTAATTTTGTAGTTTAAATTAAATTTTTTTTTTAATCACGCTTTTTTTAATGAAAGCTTCTTTTATATTCTATATCCCAAATTTGAGTTTAACTTGGATCTGTTAAATTTTTTACATTTTTATACTTTATATAACCTTAAGGGTTGTGACTTGGTAAATAATAATTTTTAAAAAAAAGTTTTAAAAGGTACTCTTTCTTATAATCTTCCTATTTTCTTTGTATTTTCATTTATTCCAAACACTTTTTTGCATCACTCAGGTACTTTTGAGAAAAAATATATATATAATTTTTAAAAATACAACTTTATGTTAAAAGAATGTGTCTTTTAAAGCATGTTTTCATGAAAATAATGAAAGAAAAATTCTCCTTCTTTTTTTAAATTAAAAAATATATATATTTGACGGCACAGTGAGATGGGGATGTGGTTATGGTGGGATTTGGGGTCTCAGTATTGGGTAGTCCCTGCTATGGGCATTGTAGTTATTATTGTGCACTCAAATTAACTTATTAATAGTTCATATTTTAATGATTCAAATTATTTATATTTTAAAATATATCGAGTAGAATATATTTATAAATCGAATATTGTTAATCTTTTCATCCATTCACATTTATATCTACATAAATAAATGATAATTGTGATTTAAAATATTAAAATAAATACAAATGTGAGTAGATGAAAATGTTAACGATATCTGATCAATTTAATTTTTTACAAGTATATTCTACTCAATATATTTTAAAATATGAACGATTTAAATTATCAAAATAAACTCGTTTAACTACACAACAATGATCAGCACAACAATCACACCAAATCGGATTATGATAAACCCAATTTGTCAAACAAAGGGTAAGCCCCCATTTCTTCCCATTTCTACTTTTTTTTTGAAAACAATGGCCTACTTTGAAAAGATGATAAAAAGTGATTTTTTGACTTTTAACTAAGCTTTTGGTTTTTTTAGACAAATGATTTGAGAAGTTGGTAAAAAGTTACATTTGATTTTTTTGATTAATATTTGTTTATAATGTCAAATCATAATAAAATGACCAAACTACCCTCATTTAGTTTAAAATATTTACAACTTTACCCATATAACACATTTTGACCCATGAGGGATAGAATTGTAATTTCACCATTGGCTAAAAACTAACTTCCCAAATGAAAAAAAAAAATTCAAAAAAACCAACTTTTAATTTTTAATACAAACCAAAAAATGTAACTAAAAGCCAACTTCTCAAAACAAGCCAATAATATTGGTTTACAAGATCCAGTGCCAACATGTTCTCCATCCACCTAAGCGAACAAAGAGACACACAATCATATTAACGCGGCAGGAACCGTCTATAATGTGCGAGAGATGTCATCCTTTGACACTTCACTCCCATTTTTGCTCCCATTAATAAATTTGTATGTTATATTATATTTATTAGTGTAATGAGCCTGTCTACCACCAATATGGATAATTAGATTGATATATTAAATGATAAAAATAGATATATTTTAATATCATTTTATTTTATTATTTTGAAACGTTCTTTGCTACAGTAAAAAAAATACAACAAAATTGTTTTGAAAAAATAATTGCACTGAATCCTTCCCTCTAGCACTCCCTCCAACAATATATATGTATATATAATGACAATAATTATTACAATAAATAGTTAATCATTGTAGACTTGCGACATTAGATATAAACAAAAATGTAAAATATCGTTGATTTCACATATACATACTATTTTATTGTGTTGATCAGCATAGCATAGGATGATAACTAACTTATAAATTAATCATACGACAAATTTCTTTCTCCTTATTAAGTAAATAATTAAATGTTAAACTACGGAGGGTTTGGTGTCGAGTCAAAAAAATAAATAAACAAAACAATATGGGTGTTTGGAAAATTGCTATTTTAGTAGGTTAGTTTAGTTTTTAGCTATTTTAGTAGGCAAAAATTTTTATGTTTGAAAAGATGATTGAATTTTTTGTAATTAAATGTGATATTTGTGAGAGAAAAAATAAAATAATTATGGATTTGATATGACATTTTGTTTTATTAACTATTTTAATCTATTTTATTTTATTTTTTTTGTAAATTTTAATTAAAAAAAAAAACTAAAATCCAACTTGCCAAACACCCCCAATGGAGGGTTTGCTTTTCTCAAGTCATTAAGGTTTCTCAAAACATGGGCTCTTTGAAATCTATAAATCTTTTTGTTAAATCCCACCCGATGTTCTATTCCAAGTCATTTACAATTGAGAAAAGTGACCACGCTATGAAATTTGTCCAAACCTTCCACCCTATAAATAAAAAAGAAGAAGAATCTATTGCCAAGCAATACTGGGTAATTCATTCTTCTTCTCTCCCTCTTTGCTTTTCAATATAGATTCTTTAATTTCTTATTCAATACTAACTCATCTATGTGTTTTCTTGTTCTGACAAATTGATATTAATCCAATAATGGCTTCCTATGGCAAGTGCAAACACGGGAAGGAGCTTCTCTGGAGGGATCAATGTTGCCTTCATCAGCTTGGAAAGCTACTTCTTGCAACAGCAGCTTGCACCGCCCACTCCTCGCTGCCACGCCATTTTCATCTTTCTTGTTCCTCTGCTCCTCAAATTTCTCCAATTGCAGTGTCAAGGACAGGTTGCTTCTCAATTTGAAACCCATCCCAAGACCATGTTTGTTGCCATCACTACTTTGATTGTGTATTTCTTCGCATATGATGCTGAATTGAGATCTTCTTCATGTTGGAAAAATGGTGTTTTATATGGCTTATTTTGGGCCGATTTTGAACCCAAAAATTGAGTGGGTCCCGAATGTCTTTTGGGGTGGGTTCGTAGAGGTAGAGTGTTCCTTGCCGCGTGGCAAGTCACACGGTGAAGACGGAACGTCAAAACCATTTATGAGTGAATGAGAAGTTGACTTCGTTTTTGGGTTTAACATTAATTTTTTTTAGACAAACTTCATTTGAATTTTTTCAATAAAAATTATTGTGAGAATTTAATTTAAATATAAATTTATTTTTGGTTTCCTAAAGTGGTTTCCTAAAATTGATTAAACTATTCAAATAGTTTAATATATTTATTCCAAACAGGTTTTAAACTTTCCACCTTTAGCTTTATTGATTAAATTATTCAAATAGTTTAATAATAAATTTCCAACAGTTTTAAAATTGTTCCAACGGATCCTTTTTCAAATTATTTAGAAATTTGTTCTTGCAACGGATAAATCAACTATTCAAACAGTTATTTGTTTGAATAGTGGGGGCACCTGTTCAAAGTTTATGTGCACTTTTTCACTTAATTTTGGTACCTGTTCGGGTCAATTATTTGGCTATAAATTCAGCCAATTTTTAGCAGTCCGGATGATCAAAAAAATCAGTCTGTATAATTCATTTTGTTGTCCAATTATCATCTTTGGTGCATTATTCTCCATATTAATTTTAGAATAAATATTCAGAGAGTTAGAACACAAGTTTGGTTCGCCGAACAATTTGTTTTGGAGTGCTACCACAAATTGGTTAAGATCATTGTATCCTGAGAGATAGACGTCACTCAACTGTAAGCACCGTAGCGGGGTGAATCTGTCCCAATGACAGAGTGTTACACACTTGACTTGGTTTTTGAATTTTTAATTCAGTTAGATAAATAAATTCGGTACGTTATTTATTTATTTGTTTGGCTTTATTTCAATTTATTTTATTTACACCGAAGATTGTTCCAACAATTTAACTGAAGATTATTGTCCTGTTGTTATTAGCCGTGTCAAGGAGGTCTCTGGTTTGCTTTGCTTATTGTCTTTTGCATTGGTTCTGTTCCCCGACTCAGTCAGGGTGATTTTGTATTTGCTCTACATTCTGTTTTTAGCACCCAAGTTCGTCCACTGTAAACTTCAAATGCTGTGGAACTGGCTTCATCAAAGAGTGATCAGCAGGTTTCTACGAGAAAGGTGTGTGAGAGGAGCTGAGATCAACAGGCGATTCTGGTTCGTGACACTTGCCTCTGCAAACGGGAGATACCTGCTTCCACTATACCAGTAAGAAATGGCCGATGTTTTTGGATCAAATAAGTCCATGAATATGGAAACCGAAAATATAATATATATATATAGACAGATAAGATTTTTCAAAAGTGGTCTTGAGCAGCAAATTCTGCATAATACTGTCTATTCGTGTGAATTCTGTGTTCATTTTTGTGTCAGTTTTATGTGGTGTGCTAAGCTATCTATTAGTCTATAGCGTCAAAATTTGTGCCAACTCATACAGGCTTTGTTTGGAAGTCTTCTCTGTTTTTGTTATCCCCTGTTGTTGTTCTCAGCTTATGGGTTGCAAAGTTTAATGGCTTGATGGAGCATGTGTATTGATGTGAGTTTGTTGTAATAAATAACAGTTTATCAATTATTTAAAGTTACAGTTATATTTTATTTATGATGGCTATAAATCAGATGATTTTAGAGGTTCAAGTCTATTTTATTTTTGTGCGTATAAAATGTGCTTTTCATTAATTGGTGGATATAATGCTAAGGATACTAGTCCTAGAAGTTTTAATTTCAGTGCAAGTTGAGATTGTCGCATGATAACAAGAGCTTAGCCTAGATTTTTGTTTTGCAGAAACAAAATTAAATAAAATCTAATTTTTTATTTGACAAAAAAAATAGTTAGTTAGTTGGGATACACAATTTAGCTTGATTTATTTGACAAATTTCAAGAGGTAATTCTATAAAAAAAAATAATAATAATTAAAAATTAGAACCATATTCAAAAATTAAAATTTCAACTAAGATTTCTTTGTACCCAAAATCTGTCAATTTATTTCTCAATGCTTTCAATTACACAAAGTAGACATGTTATTACGATTAAAAAAAACTAACTGAACTTATTTATTTTTTCATATTATTTTTTATCCATATTCAATTTGTGTCATGTAAAAAAATTTCATTTTTTTTAGCTCTACAATTTCCCTCAATTAGAAGTACTAATATATGGCAAAATTATAAAAAAGAAGAAACCACAAATTAAATTTTCATGAAATTACACAATCTTAAAAATATTTAATTTGACTTAATTCCATTTCTCCAATTTATAAAAATTATACCCTATTATATATTTTTATGAAATTGACTCTAAAATAATAAATAAAAAAATATTATCTTAAATAAATTGTGTGGAGGACCACGTGGCATCATGTCATATAACTGGGAAAATGCAAATTTCCTAGGATAATATTGAGAATATTAATGATTGAGAGTTTTAATTTTAAAATTGTAAAGAGAACTTTAATATGATATGACATTAGATATATGTTATAGTATGATCCGAACTAAAATTGTATCAAAGCCACCACACTACCAGTGCAACCACTTCCACTACTATCATTACTGCTATCACAATCACTATGTCATCATTAAAACACCAGTTTTTTTTTTTTTCGAAAAACACCTGTAAAAAAAAAAAAAAATCATAAAAAATGTGTTCATCCACTACAAATGAAGCATAATTACTTGAGATTTAGAAATTGTGATATGTATGTATATTTGTTAAAGGAGGAGGATTCCTCCAGTCCAAAATCTGGACGGGAGAACGATGTTTTTGCCTATGGGGTCTACAATTATCCTATTTTGATAATTTGAACCATTTATTTTATCAGACATGTCATGAATTTCATCTACAAAAAAAATTAAGTCGATCTGATAATAGTAATTTATATAATTTATTGCGTTTATCACACAAAAAAAAAAAAAAAAAGATTTATTTTTAAAAATACAATTGTCATCTTTTTTTTTTTGGTGAAAAACTTGATAAATTAACAGGTTACAGTTATCAGATCGAATAAACTTTTGTGGATAAAATACACAAAGTGTCAGATAAAATAAATAGTTCGAATCATCAAAATAAAACTAGTAATAGGCCCCACGACCCAAATAACTTCCCCCAATCCAAATTTTTGACTGGAAGGGATCTCTCTCATTTGTTAAAAGCGTAGTACAATGTGGGCAAGAAATTGTGGGCGAGAATAAAGAGAGAGAGTCATGTATAGTTGATGGTCCGTTTTGATTTGTGATTTACTTTTTGGGTTAATTATCAATTAGTCTTAGTAAGTGGAATTTATCAATCAAATTCTTTCATCTTCTCTTCTCTTATTTTCTCTCTCTTTCTCTTTCTCTTTCTCTTTCTTTTTTATCTCTCTGTTTCTCTCTATCATTTTTTCAAAAGTTTCACTTCATTATTATTTACCACCACCGTTACTGTTGTCATCCATCCGCTACTGCTATTGTTGCCATCTACCCACTACCACCATACGTCTTTGTTGTCCACCCACTACCTCCACCTCCATCTCTATTGTCTCATGTTCACCACTATTGTCACAGTTTTATATTCTACCATCGTCGATCTACACTTTATCGTTATAGATCTATACTCCACCGTCATCGATCTACACAACCACCACATCACCACCGTCTCCTTTGTTTTAGATTTAGATTTATTGTTTAGTGAGAAATTTATCACTCTAGTTTTGTATATCGAAAAGGATGTTGGATTCTTGTGAGTAAGTATATATGAATAAGGATAGTGGATATTAATAAATAAATTTATAGTGATAAATTTACCAGTCAGGATTTGTAAGTAAATAAGTCTTGTTAATAAGACTGGCCGATAAGTATCCCTTACTTTTTTGCCATTATAACAACTATTAGGCAAGACAAATATTTGGAGAAAATATAGTATTCTTATGGGCCTTTTGAAGATTAAAATTGTACGATAAGGTTATTCATGCCAACAAAATTGTGTGATAAGATTATTTAGATGTTGTAATATAAATAAATACAAAATAATATCGTAAGTGTGGGGACATATTTTGTGAATGACAACACGTGGCCAAGGTGATGCCGAAGTGTCAGCCGATGTACCACGTGGCTTGGTCATGATGCCGAGGTGATCTTGGCTAGGACGAGGTTATCTGTGGAGATACCAAAATCTGAGATAAGCACATAAGGGGCAAGAGTCCTAGAATACGGGAGGATCTCAGTCTGGATAAAAATAAAGCTCTTAGGGAGTTTATCCCTATCTAGTTGAGAGTCCAGGATGAGCATTGAACCTGAGTCCACTGAAGTGAGGCTTCTACAGGGATCAAGTCAGTGTTGGCTATAAAAGCAGGGCACCCCCGTAGGTCTCAGGTATGTATGATATACTGTGAGCAGTAAGTTCTTTCTTGTGAGTTTAAGCACAATTTGGTATCTTTGAGAGATATTTGATTACTGACTTGATCGTCGGAATGCCCTCGGGTCGACGAACCACCGCCGGATTTTTATCTTTATGTAACAGGTTGTTTGGGCTTAATCTATTCTGCCGGTGCTCTCCAGCTGAGTTTTCGTTTGGTTGTGTGGTCAGAAATCAATACCCACAATTTGGGCCGTCTATGGGAAATTAAGGAGAATAGATGGCTGACGACGGGTAGAAAGAAAAGATTGGAGATGACATCCACATTGAGAGTGGTGAACATACAGACCCTAATGCAGGAGTGGAAAACCGTGATAAAGGAACACAAGATTCGAATCTTGCGCAGAAGGACTTCGACAAGGAAGGTAACGCCCTGAAGAAAGCAAGCCGAGATGAGTATTACAACGAGAACGACCTCCAGGTATGGAAGGATAGATGCCTGAGGAGGGATGGCGAGATGAAGGGAATGGCCAACAAGTTAGCAGATCTACAATCGGTTGTCAACTTCATGATGCAGAACAACGTCATGCAACCACCATTTCCATTGCAAGACACATCGCTTCCAGGGGCCAAGGCTGATGCCTAAAAAGAGGGGCAGAAAACAATCCCAGCAGTCTTGCAGCATGGCGAGGAAAATGAGCCCTCACATCGGCCTTCACAAGATGTCGGGCAAGGAGAGTCGCTCACAGAAGACACCTTGTACCAGGGGAACATATGTTAAAGAACCTCGGAATATCCAGGGGAAGGGCCTGTGTTTTGACACGGTGAATGAAGAGAAGTCTAAGAGGACACATAACGACACCAGAAGTAGTGCACCAAAAGGACAGAAATCTATTGACAGCCGAGCTCCTGGTCAAACTAAGTAGGATTTGAGGGACTACCTCCAAAGGAAGCGGCAGAATGCCGAGGTCACATCTCCCGTCAAGCCGAGAACGCCGTTCTCAGTGGAGTTGGATAGGTTTAAGGCCCCAAAAAGGTTCTATATGCCGAGATTCCAAATTTATGACTGTCCGAACTTTCACGTCAGCTTATATCTAAATTCAATAGCTTTGTATACCAGGAACGAACCGTTGCTGTGTAAGGTGTTCCCCTCATCCTTTGGGAAAATCACATTGGATTGGTTTCACAAGTTGTTGAAGGAAACTGTGAAGAGTTAGGAAGGCCTAGCCGAAATGTTTGTGGTCAGGTTTCTTACAAACAAGTTGCAGCCACTAAGGGTAGACTCCCTGATGACTCTAAAAATTAGCGAGGATAAAAGCCTCAAGGCTTATGCTAAAAGGTATTGTGAGATGTTCAACAGAATATGGGGATGCAACCAGGAATTGGTGGTCGTGTCTTTTAAAAACGGCCTGGAGGATGAATGCCCGCTTTGAAAGTCGTTGGAAAAAACTCTACCAAAGAGTATGTGTAGACGCGCTCCCGGGAACTCCCCGATATCCGCGCTCCGAGGGTGCGAATCTCGTTTTGTTCTGAGCAACTACAGTTCGGACTCAATGTCATGGTTATGAATCTAATCTTACAATGTAAGACCGATAAATCACCAAAGAATCCAAATCCGGCAAATCGTTTTGGAAAACTGATTTTAATAAAGAAGTGCCAAACATGGACTGCTTTGCCAGATACAGAGTCGCCACCTAAATATTTTATTTTGGGAGAATTTAGGAAACCCTGACTCATGCCTAAGGCCACGTGTCCGTCATCACCAAAGTTTCCTCGGCTCGGGAACTTGGGTACGAGATGGGAGGTCATGTAATGAGCACCCCTGCTCGCCCGATCAAAGATCGGCCTGTACCAAGCATGATATTTTGTCTTTTTGAAAACACATGTGCTCTTATTCCGGTTATTAAACCTAGAATTACTATGTGATGCGCACAGCATACAAGTATAGACTAGATCGCCTAAGTTGGAACAAAACATTACATATCCGTTTGTTTGAAAACAGTTTGAAGTTTGCTACTCGCAAGTAGGCTAAAATAGGGATTTGATAAATTGTTTCAATTCAAGCAATCCAACCTTCACCCACAGGCATTCAGGCAGTTAATCACATAAGCAGTTAGCCTTATGGCAAGCATGCTATACATGGCAATCAATAACACACATACAGTATGCTAAAGCGTAAACACTTACAGTGTACTCCGAGCCAAAATAAAGAACTAGTTAGAAATCATGCATGATCCTAGTTCATGTTAAGATGGCTAATGCAACGCATGCAAAAATGCAACCAAGATAGGCTCGGCTATCTAGAATGTCGTGTGAAATGCAATTTGATAACATGCTGTTGAACACGTATTCAAGTAAATGTATTGAAAATACAATGCAGTTAGCATGATACGCCAAACCCAGTACATGCAAAACGGATGAATAAATGCACACATGCAAAGCATAAGGTATGCTAAATGAAACATGCCCTAAAACTAACCATCATAAGCAGTTAAGTAAAAGGGAGAAAGAAATGGGGATTGGAAGACATGCATCACACATACACACGCTTATTACAATAGTTGGCCCTCTTGAGGGAGAGTCCGAATAAGAAGCTAACTAGCTAATCTAAGCTAATTAAACTAATTATTACACAACAAATTAATTAACTAATCCTAGTTAACTAACTATTGCAAAGAAAATAAGCAGCTAAACGCATTAACTATTAAGGTACAAACCAAAGCGTAAACTAGCTATCTAAGCATGGCAGATAAGGAAAGCAATAAAAGCAGGAGGTTCTCAGAGGGAGAAGGCTAGATGCATGCTCAGTCGCCTCGTTTGGAAATCCAATGCGATGCCCCGACTTGCCTCTGTTTACAACTGTTTTCAGAACCTTGCACCAAGCTCTAGAAAGCTTCTAACACATCTTGGGGACCTGTGGGAGGGTGGTCGACCAGTTGTTGGCGTTTGCAGCCATGGCTAACCACCTATCTTTGTTGAAAGCCAAGAAAAGTGGTTGGCCAGCTAGTTTTTCTAGCTGGCCGACCAGCTATTGTTGCTGAATTCCAGTTTGTTGCAACAGAGAGCAAGAAAGGGCATGGCAATGTATTTGCAAGGTATGTGTGCACAACCACCCTCCCTATCATGTCATGAACTCAAGGGAGTGTAGGTTTTAGACCCTCAGGACACCAATCGCGCATTTCAATGCATGATGGTCGAGAGGCGAAGTTGCACAAAAATGGAGGTTGCTTTGTAACCATGATTTGTGTTTAACATTCAAACATTCTAGTTTAAAGTTGTTTTCAAGTGTTTTGGACCTTGAAATGTATGAATTTGAAGTTGATTTTGCAAAAGAAGGAGTTTTGGTCCAAAGCAGATTTTCAGACTGGTTTTCACCCAGACCGCTCAAGCGGCCTGGGCCACTGCTCGAGTGGCCAACCTTGATTTGGCCAAAGTTGCATTATGTAGTTCCACCACTCGTGCGGCCAAGGCCATCGCACGAGTAGCCAGGGCACCACATGTGCAGCCAAGGCCACTGCACGTGCGGCCAAACAGGGCAGATTTTCCCGTTTTGTTCTCTTTTTGTTTTCTGACTTTCGGGCCTTCATTTATATGGTTTTCACATGGTATATACATCTATTAGCATCTCATGAACATGAAATAAAGTAAGAAAATAATAGAAATAATTTAACTACTGAGTAACAGATAACCAAGTAAAGTTAAGAATCAACTAAATGACTCGATGTCGATGTGTATTGAGAAATTGTGCTATGAATATTTGTGTTTGTAGGTCAGACTCGAAGATTAAACAACAGGTATTGGAAGCCCACTGTGGGTAACATTTCTGTAAAGATATGTTGATATGAACTATGTTTCCACTATTATGTGATAAGTTATAATTTCTGAAATGCTATTTTGATTAACATTTCTGTAAAGATATGTTGATATGAACTATGTTTCCACTATTATGTGATAAGTTATAATTTTTGAAATGCTATTTTGATTATGTGAACAAATGTCCTATTTGTGAATCTACTATGGCATCCACAGATAGTCCCAAGTCATCAGGGACAGCATGTAAATGCGGGTCCATGACATATATATGATACGAGATCTCATTAGCCACTTCATTGTGGTGATGTGTTTAATCGGTATCTGGAACCGATTACTCTAGTCGGAAGACGATATGTGATATGTTCTGTGAGATGTACCATTACGTTATGTTCTTATATGAGACTGATATGATTGATTGTGATATGATTTGTTTTACGGATATTGCATTTGAAATTCATTCACCAACCCCTTTACGTTAATGTTATTCACTGGGCTTCAGCTCACTATTTTTATATATATGTATAGTTGAGCATTTTGGATGGCAAGCCTAGAAGGAGTCTATAGTTGAGTCATCGTTTTGAAGCCTACCAAGTTGTTTTGTGTGCCTCTGAGTTGGGGCTTGGCCTGGAAGGCTATTGTCAAGCTTTTGATCATGAAGTAAACTTTCGTTATGTGCATACGTTATGTATCAATGTTAAGTTATAAGTTATGTAATGAATGTGGGTAAATTAACGTTTTTGCATGATAAAAGTTTGTTCATATAGATGCACAACTCATTGGACTATTGGTGTATTTTTGAATATTGCTTTTGTTAGCCCCGATTATTCTTGATTTTACAAGAAGGCCTTTGCTAATCTCGGATTACTGGCCGGTTATGACACTAAATCTATAGGGGCGGGTTTGGGTCATGACAACTGTATTCAGGTAATTTCTTCAGTTTTCTTATATTCCATTCATCAAATTTCCACTGACACACTGAGACTGATATGAGAACTTCCCCACACTGCATCTGAATTCATACACTGTACTTGACTCCCACATATACTCATTTTGTACACCACATCTGCATCTCTAATACACATACTATGGCTGACACATAGCAACTATCTTTTCAGGTTCCGCCCTTACCGACAGCACCAGCAGCAGCGGTGCCAGGACAATCAGTACCCCCTTCGGCAGCAGGGAGAGAGAGGCGGGCTCCAATATGCAGCTTAGGCCGAGCTAGGAGCGCCAGAGCTGAGAGCGTCCCTTCAGAGCCTATTCTGAGCGAGGATAATATTGAGACCAGCGAGGCCGAGGAGGGAGCAAGTCAGCATACTGAGTCGTCAGAGAGCGAAGATGATGATGCTCTGATTTTGAGAGTGGGGATGCTGATGTCGAGGACGGTTTCGAGGTGGGGAGTGGGGACAACTCCGAGCCAGACTCTGATCCGGATTCAGACAGTGGCGTCGATGGAGACAGTGCTGTAGAGTCCGCTCCACCAAGGAAGAGGATGAAGAGGGCCTTTAGATCCTGAGATGGATAGTGCTGATTTTTGTATTTTTGCTTAGTTTCTTTTGGTTTATAGTGTTAGCACATTGTACAGCCTCATACAAGTTTTACTTCTTTAAAAACTTGTACTGTACTTTTGTAAAACTACCATGATCGGAATGAAAACCAACTTTAATTTGACAAAGTGTTTTACTTTGCATTATGAGCATCGTATCACATGAAAATGAGATTGATTTTGACTTTGAAAATCAAAAATTTATATTGTCACAATAGTTTGAATCAGGTAACGAACCAATCAACAACTGAAATAATCAAAGTAATACAACTTGATACTCAAAATAACGACAGCTCGATAAACAAAACAATTTGATAAACAAACAACTCAAACGCAACTAGATGAACTTACCAAAGTTAAAAGGACTCAAAACAAGACCTTAAAACACAGAAATAATAGAATAAAACTCTTGCATCCAACTGATTCTTCACAAAGGAGGACAAGAGGCCCAAGAGGAAGGCTGCCGACCATGAAGGGTGGCCTGCTGGCCATCTATTCCTCATGCCGACCATAAATAAACCTCTACTGGCCATCAATAGGCGTAAGCCGGCCATCAATGAGCCTTGCCGGCCATCATTGTGCAGAACCTCCAAAACGTTGACACCTGGCCTCCACTCACTACCTTATCTTCTACAAAAGCTCCAGCTTCGTGATTTCTTCATTTTAGCTGCTGTTTTGCCACAAATGAAGCCATTTTTTGCTGAAAAACTCTCTGATTGGAATGAAACTTTAGACGGCTCGAAAAAGCTAAATTTCTGGGGTTTAAGCATAAATGGACTATTCCCGTTGAGTCATTCTCGACTTTGTTTTCCGTTCCTTCATGCCACAGCTAGATGTTGGAACCCGGTTACCCACGTTTTTAGCTTTGGGGGACAAGAGCTATGTCGACAATTGAAGAATTTTAAGTGCTAATGGACTTTCGACGTGATGAAGAAATCTTGTCTCAGCCCCGTTTTGGTCACATCCAAGCTATGCCCGATCCTTGGTTCACAACGGGGAGTTGGATATCCCCAGTTTGATTCATCGGTTTTCTGACGCCAGTGACCGAGGTAATCTTCTTTGGCGACCTTTGTTTGTGCATGTTAGCACATTTGCTTCTTGTCCCTAGTTTTGGCAGGTTGAGCATTTGACTCATCGAAGTGGCCCAAGGTTTGAAAGAGGCCAAGAGCTGCATGGGCTTGGTACTTGCCGAGACTTTGATAGGCTTAGATGCCTTTCATCGGCGAGAGACAACCAAGTTTGTAAGAACTCCACTACTTCTTCAGGTAATGTTTCCCACCCTTTCTAATATGTGTTTCTCACATTACTCGACATTCATGCTCTGTTTTTTTTATCTCAAAGCCATTTTCTCACTTTTTCTCTCAACATACACCTCTCTATTCTATAATCTCTCTTTTCTTTCATCCCTTCCCATGTATGGCTCATGGACAGGTTGAAGGTAGTGGATTCTTGCTCTGCATATTCTGGACGGGGATATTTCTTTCGCCAATAGCTAGTTGACTTCCTGAACGAAGGGTGGTGGTGCCACTGGATGTACAACAGGTCTGCTGCTGACATTGTTTGGCATTGCCCTTGGTTTGATCTGCCCGAGATGAGCTACAGCATGGCTCGGCAACTCAACATTCAACTGATTGTCCTGACACACTACGCATTCTACTTTCCATTCCAGTTCAGACGCCAGTTCGGACACGACCAGACTTGCCCAGAAGAGGGGGTAGAGTACCCGCTTTCATACCCAACCTGAGGTTCACAATTAGCTCGATACCCCACTGCATGGAGGACAAGAGAACTTCTGGCTCTTACCCCTAGTTTCAACTGCGCACTTTCTGGTGAATGCCTGGCTTGGCTCGAAGAAGAAGCACAGAATGGGCCTACTTTAGCATCGGAAGCTTCCACAAGCACAGAGAGGGGATGCAGGAACACCTGACTCATCTATACCCCAAGTTTATTGCTTTGATCTTACTTTTCAAGTTTTCCTTTTGAATGTAATAAAACAACTTTGATTTGTATCAAGAGTTCGAGAACTTTGTACTGAAATCAATGAAATTGAAGTTTTGGGCATTGAAAATTTTCCTTTTGGTCTAAAAATGGTCTAAGTTGTAAAAAGATTAATTTGAATAAAATCAACTTTTATCAAAATTTTTTAAAACCATTTTCGATAAGGATCACATCTTCACACACATGGAATCTATCCTCGAGATGTACAAACCCCAAATCCAGAAATGAAAAATTGCCCCTAGACTGAATAGCACTGCTCAACACTGTAATCAGCTCTTCTATCAGGGTAAGGATCACAACCGATCTTTTAAATAACGAACAGACAAGGATGCCTTGATCAAACATATGGACACAGTTGATTTGGAGGTGTTTACGGCCAGACTTCAGAGTGAAGTTACCTACGTATCCTGAAGATGGAAATCAAGCCTTACGTAGTTCGGTTTCGGTTCACTCGGGTATTAACGCTCTCCTTTTGTACTCTAACTTTTGCCAAGGCCGCCCTTTAGGGTTTTCAACCTTGCGAGCTTAGTTTTTCTTTTTTCCAATTTTTTTTGTGTTTCAACTTTTGCCTAGGTCGCCCTTCTGGGTTTTCAGCCTAGTGAGCCACTCAAGGATAGCATTTCTTCAACTTATCCATGTTCATCAGTTGGGAGAATTCTAGGCCATCTAGGTCCATAAGAATGACAGTTCCACTTGACCAGATTGTTTTGATAATAAAAGGACCAGTCTAATTAGGTCTGAACTTGCCCCTAGGGTCATGAATGGGAGCTCAGTTGTCTTTCAACACCAAATCCCCTTCTTTAAGATTCTGAGACGTAACTTTCTTATTAAAAGCCTGGCAATCCTGCGTTGATAGCCTTGAACATGGTACAGTGCTTTCAGCCTTCTCTCATTGAACAACATTAGTTCTTTAAACCTGCTCTGTTGCCAGTTCGCTTCTGCTATCTGGCACATAGCCATAACTCCCAGCAACAAAACCTCTATTTCAATTAGCAGAACAACTTCCATCCTATAAACAAGAGAGTATAGAGTTGCCTCAATAGATGTTCGAATCGAAGTTCTGTAGCCCCAGAGAGCAAATGGCAATTTGTCTGGCTAGTCCCTGTAAGTCTCAACCATTTTTTGCAAAATGTACTTGATGTTCTTGTTGGCGGCCTCAACAGCTCCGTTGGTTTGCGACCGATATGTGGGTGACTTATGAAAAGCCACGTGGTATTTCTCCAACAAGTCGATCACTTGTTTCTTAAAATGGGAGCCATTGTTTGAAATGATCTCATTCGGGACTCCATAATGGCAAAAAATGTTGTTGCGGATGAACTTAGCCACATGCGCTGCTTTGAACACTGCATAAGACTGAGCTTCCACCCACTTCGTGAAATAATCGATTGCCACCAGAATGTACTAATGCCCATTTGACCCTTTCGATGTAACTGCCCCAATGACGTCAATTCCCCATACTGAGAAAGGCTATGGTGAAGTCATGTTGTACAGTTTCGACGGTGGGATATTTATGCGATTTGCATGAATTTGGCATTTGTGGCATCGCCGAAAAAAACCAATACAATCCTTCTCTATGGTAGACCAGTAGTAACCTTGCTTGAGAATCTTCTGGGCTAGCATTACTCCGCTTATGTGCACTCCACACTCTCCCCCATGGATGGCCTCCATTAAGTGTTTTGGTTCTTCTGCATCAACACACAACTTGTGCATTCCCAGATGACCCCTCTTATACAACTTACCCCCGCAGATGATAAATTGATCGGCCATCTGCCGTTTTGCCCTTTTATCTTTGGTATTTGCCCCTAGTGGATAAACCTCCTTTTCCAATAAGTTCCAAATATCATAATGCCAGGGGTTTTGATCTTGCACTTCTTCTATTGTGGCGATCAACTCATAAGTCGGCGCATATCTCTGCTTGATAATGATCGGATGCATTCGGACTCCAAATGGGATGTCTATCATGGAAGATAGAGTTGATAAAGCGTTAGCGAACTTGTTGTTCTCTCTTAGTAGATGTGTAAAGGTCAACTTCTCAAACCTAGGAACCAGAATATCCAGAGTTTGGTGATAGATTTTCATCTTTTCTTCTTTGACTTTCCAGTCTCCATTTGCTTGAGACACAACCAAGTTCGAGTCCCCAATGACGTCCAACCTTTTTGCCCCTAGTTCTAAGGCAGCTTTCAATCCAGCGATACACGCCTCGTATTCTGCTTTATTGTTAGATACTTTGCACCGAAGTTTGAAGGCTAAGGGTATCTGGGAATTGTCGGGTGCTATCAGCAACACCCCTATCCCATAACCATACTGGTTAGACGCCCTGTCAAAATACATTGTCCAAATCCCTTCCTCGACCTGCAGAATAGCTTCATCTGGAAATAGATATTCTACCTCTTCATTCCCTTCCACTGGGTGATCTACCAGGAACTCTGCTACCTCTCTCCCCTTGACAGACTTGCGAGTGACATACTTTAAATCAAATTCGGAAAGGAGAAGCAACCAACGGGCTAGCCTACCCGTAAGCGCTGGTTTCTCAAAGAGATATTTGATGGGATCTAATCTCAAAACTAGAATTACTGAGTGAGCTAATAGGTAGTGGCTCAACTTCGTGGTAGCCCATACCAAGGCTAAGCAAGCCTTCTCCAATGGGGTGTAACGAGTCTCATAGTCCAGCATCCAATCTATCCTCAGATTCCTCAGCAAGCATGTATCCCATTATTGTGTCCATTACTGACATGTACAGAATCAAAGGCTTCCCCAGCTCTGGTGGCGACAACACGGGCGGGTTCTGAAGGTACTGCTTGATCTGCTCAAAAGCAAACTAGCATCGGTCATCCCATTGGAATTTCTTTCCTTTCTTATGAATTGCACTTTACCCAGAAAGCCTCGCACCTCATTTTCAGTCCTTGGTGGTGGCATTTCTAGGATGGCCTTGATTTTGGAAGTATCAACCTCGATGCTCCTCTGGGTGTTCAAGAAACCCAGCATTTTCTCTGCTGTTACCCCAAAGGCACACTTCTGTGGATTCAACCTCAACGTGTACTCTCTGATCCGTTGAAAGAATTTCTTCAAGGCAGTGTAGTGGCCCTCTCTTTCCTTGGACTTGATATCATGTCGTCTACATACACCTCAACCGTTTTGCGGATCATGTCATGCAGAATTGTGGTTGCAGCTCGTTGATAGGTTGCCTCAGCATTTTTCAACCCAAATGGCATCACCCTGTAGCAGTAGGTTCCCCACGGCGTGGTGAAGGCAGTTTTCTTTTTATCCTCGGGTGTTATCAGAATTTGGTTATACCCGAAAAATCCATCCATGAAGGAGAGCAACGCATGGCCTGCGGTGAAGTCCACTAATTCATCGATGTGCAGTAGAGGAAAGTCGTCATTCGAACTAGCTTCGTTCAGACCTCTGAAATCCATACATACTCGAATTCTGCCATCTTTCTTCGGCACCAGAACAATGTTGGCCAACCAAGTCGGATATTTAGATACGAGCAAGAACCCTATGTCTATTTGCTTGGTAACCTCTTCCTTAATCTTCAAAGCCTAATCCAAGTGTATTCTCTGCAGCTTCTGTTTGATGGGTTGGGCCTCGGGGTTAAGAGGGATCCGATGTTGTACAATCTCAGGATCAATTCCAGGCATGTCTTCGTAGAACCACGTGAAAACATCTTTGAAATCTTTTAATAAAGCGACTAAGCGCTCGCGCTCCTCTGAAGACAACGTGAACCTGATCTGGACCATATGTGAATCCTTCTCAGTACCCACAATAATTGGAATGATTTCATCAACAAGGGGTTTTACAAACCTCTCCTCCTCCCGATCAATCAAATGTTTCAAAACCAGAGGAATTCCTTCCTCATCGTTTTTACTAAAATTTTGAAAATCATGATCAATACAATATACAAGTGGCATAGAGAAGTACTAAGAAAATGCAGTGGTATTCTCATTCACAAGATCCAGCTCATCCAATTTCTTGGTTACAACCAACTCAAAAGAAAAGGAAAAAGACGACTTGGACAAAACTACGGCATCCGGGTTATCAACCTTAGGAATACCGGACTCCGACTCAGAGGAACTGGAATCTGATTCCGACTCCATAGACTCTGTAGATTCAGATTCTGGCTCACTACCCGACTCAGAACTACTGGATAGAAAACCCTCCTCCAGCTGCCAAGTGAGGGACAGTGCATCCGATGCATTCAAGATACCACCGGAAAGGTCCACACCTAATTAGTCTCTGATCATGGAAACGGTTAGGTCATTCCCCAAGCTCTCTAGGTTGATTGGAGGATCCAAAAGGAGACATGCCAGTGCTGCTCCAATCTTAAGTTCACTACTGTTGGACTCACTTTATGTGCTATTTGCAAGCTTAGTAGCCTGTTCAGCCTCTTCCTCTATGGATTGACTCTCTTATAGCTGTAAGTCGAAGAAAATTTCAAAGTCGGGAACTCATTGCCTCTCGGAGTTCAACCATGGCTTAGAAAAGCCGCAAAATGTGAAGTCTTCCCCCTCCCAGACAAAGCAGCCGTTCAGAGTTCCTTGAATTGGCCTATGCACAAGCTCATAATGCTTCCCAGTTTGTTTAGCTTTGGCTCTTCCTACCATTTCTTTCCCTTTCCTCACCCAGTCCTCTTTGGTAGGCATATAGCCCAAGCCAAAGGCATGAGGGTTATGTGGCATTTCGGCTAGTGCAGTAACGCCCTTCGGGCCACTCCTTCCTAATCCCATCCTGGGTATATGTTGCAGCTTGTTCATGAGATACCCTAATTGAGCACTAACATATAAGCCCTCATCAACAACTAAGATATTTTGCACCACCTAGGCCTCAGCCAAGGTAAAACCAGATAAGAAAACATCCTCGTCGCCATGTATAATCTCCAATGCGGGTGTAGTCTGGCCAAGGATGTATAGATGAATTCCCGAATACAATGGTTATCCCCTTTCCAAGAGGGTACTTCAGCACTTGATGCAAGGTGGAAGAAACAACTTTTACTTGGTGCAGCTAGGGTCGCCCAAGTAACAAGTTGAAAGTAGCCGAAACATCCAGGATGTGAAACTCAATATCTTGTTGAGCCAGGCCAACTTGTACTTTGACTTGTGTTGTTCCTATCACTTCTCTGCTTGTGTTGTCGTACGCCCGGATCACTTGGGCCATTGGTATGAAATCCGCTGGCTTCAAGCCAATAGCATAGGCTGTGTGAGACAGACAAACATTGATTGCAGACCTAGTGTCAACTAACACAACTGGCACCCACTTCTCCCAGCACTCTACGGATATGTATAGAGGTTTATTATGTGCAGAGCCTTCCGGCGGCAATTCCTTGTCAGAAAAGGTTAAGTTGGCGCAGCGCCTCCTGGGAAGACTAATCCCACCAGTTGTTCCAGGGTAGTGCCGACAGAGAACTTTGCTTTATCCATCATTGACAGTACAGCTTGCCGGTGAATGCATGAAGCCATAAGCAACCCCCAGATAGATATGTCTGCTTGGATCTTCTTTAACTGTTTCAGTACAGCCTCTTCCTCTAACAGCTTTTTCCTCTGTTTTTAGCCTCCTTGTCCTTTCCGGATGCTTCGGGTTGGTCTAAGTGTGGGGGCTTGAAGTACCGCTCGCTTCTAGTCATATAATCCACCTCCTCAGAGTATTAATTGTCGTCTGGCAAGTCTTGGCCCCAATCCTCGTCGGTGTGGGAAAGATGCAGATTATCATCTTCCCACTATACTCCTTCGGCAATTGACAAGCAATTGTCCAGTTCTGTTGTAATTACTCTTACATCACAGTCATCCCCCGTAGGGTGTTTTGCTTTTCCAACTTTCTAACTATTCTCATCTCTTTCTTGTTCAAAACGCTTCAGTGCGGCCTCTTGTTTCGTATCAGCAGTACTAACAATGCCTAATTCTTGAGCTGAATTCTTAATACCGGTGCTCTCTGGCAATTTCCTCTTGTCTTTGGTCTTTCTAGCCTTCGTAGCAGTTCCTGCTTCTGGCTCTTCTAGCTTTGGTTGAAGTCCTTTATCCACATCATGTTCATCACTGAGCCACCCAGAGTTGTCTATCGACCCGTTCAAATCGAACCAGTCAATGTGTACATCTCCTGAATCTTGCTCATCGAAGAACTACAGATTGTTTCCTCCAGGTCACCTAGATCATCTAATCCCTGGCTTGGTCCATCTTTTCGAACTACACTGACCTCCATTCCTGTTGGCAACTCCACCTCCGATTTTGCTTGATTGATTGGCACAACATAGTAGCTCGGGTCATACATCCTATCATATAAATCTTCAAAGCCCTCAGGCAGCGGACTGGTATCCTCTACCAAAGTTGATCTCTCTCCATCTTCCAATGTCACCACCATGGGTTCAGTTTGGATTGTTGACGTGTTCATCATGCACAAGTCTGTGCTCTTAGGGATGAACAACGCCGACTTATGTAGGTGGGAGGGGGTGATATATATACTAGGGTCGTAAGGGATGACCAATGCACTTGCAGGGACCAAACTTTACATTTTGCACATTTACTTCATTTCAATTATGCTTTATAGAATACTGATCCCTTCAATGCACTTGCAGGCACCCATAGAGTACACAGGGAAGGCCGTTGAGCCAGTGGCTTTCTTGACAGAGATGGTATAGACGAGCTTGGATTTGCTCAGCCTCTACAGGATTCCGGTAATTTCTCTTCAATCTATACTTCAAGTCACAAAGTTTTCTGCTAACACATTAGCATTTGTATAGTTCTGCACTACACTGATCTGATACATTGCACTACAACACTGCATAGATACACTGTTCCCATACACTGCCCATGGCATATATACACTACAATCAGTTACTGCTCACGGCACACATCTTTTGCACCACAACTAATACATTTTAACAAACTGCCCCTGTTCAGATTCCTTTCGAGATGCCGACCCAATCGGATGCCTTAGCAGGAGCAGCAGCAGGACCTTCAGCACCTCTTCCATCAGTAGGGAGACAGGCTCCGGTACATAGTTGAGGTGGAGTTAGAGGCACCCGTGGAGAGTGGCCCTTCAGAGCCCATTTTGGGCGATGATGATGATGAGACAACCAAGGAGAAGGGCGAGGTAGTGAGTCCACAGTCAGAGTCCTCTAAGGATAGAGACGGGGACACTGGCTCGGATTCTGCTAGTGGCGAGGCTGGAGAAATGGAGGAGGAGTCCAGTTCAGGCTCTGATTCAGATTCAGACGACCGTGGCGATTCAGACTGCGGTGCCAATGGTGACAGTGCTCTAGAGTCTGCTCGGCCAAGGAAGAGGACGAAAAGGTCCTCTCGAGCTTGAGATAGGAAGCATCGATTCAGATGCTTTTGCTTTGTTTTCCTTTTTTTTTTTCTAGTAGTGTTAGCACATTGTACAACCTTAGGCAGTTTTATTTTCTTTAAAACTTGTACTCTTTTGCAAAAAGGAAACCATGGTTGGAATGAAAATTTAGCTTTTTGATCAAAAAGGTGTTGCATTTTGCATTCTAAGCATCGCATAACATCGCACAGTATGAAAATGAGATTGATCATTGTTTAAAAATTGCACACTCAAATTGCATTGTCTTAATCAGGTAGTGAACCAACTAACAACTGAAAGAACAAAACAACTCGATCGATAAGCAAACCGCAACAACTCGATAAGCAAACTACAACAACTTAACAAACAAATTGCAACAACTCGATAAACAAACGTAATGCAACTCAATGAACAAAACCAGATGGTTACAACTTGAACAAACATGCTTAAGCCTAAAAAGAACCAAAACAAGACCCTGAAAGGTGCCGATAACATAATACAACTGCTGAAAGCAACTGGATCTTCACACAAGAGATAATTGAGCATAAAGGGAGGCTGCCTGCCATCAATTCCTTCTGCCGGCCATCAATGTGCCTATGCCAACCACTGATGAGCACCTGTCGGCCATCAATGAGCCACTGCCGGCCATCGATGAGCAGAACCTCTGAAACATTGACACCTATCCTCCACTCAATGCCTTATGTTCTATAAAAGTTCCAGCTTCATGGTTTCTTCATTTTAGCTCCATTTTTGCCCCAAATGGAGCCATTCTTCGCCGAAAAACTCTCCAATTGGATTGTGACTTTGGATGGCTCGAAAAAGTTGAGTTTTTGGGGTTTCGGGATAAATGCACTATTCCCATTGAGCCGTACTCCGCTCTGTTTTTAGTTCCTCCATGCTATGACTAAATGTTGGAATCCGGTCACACACGTATTTAGCTTTGGCGGACAAGAGCTGTGTCCCACAATTGAAGAATTCCAAGCTTTGATGGAATCCGGACGTGATGAGGAGATCTTGCCCCAGTCTCATTTTGATCACATCCAAGCTTTAGGAAGAGAGGTTTTCCGACGCCGATGACCGCGATGACCACTTTTGGCAAAGTTTTCAGAAGCATGCTCTTTGCTTGTGTATATTGG
The DNA here is from genome assembly GCA_025200525.1 of Camellia lanceoleosa. NCBI lineage: Eukaryota > Viridiplantae > Streptophyta > Magnoliopsida > Ericales > Theaceae > Camellia > Camellia lanceoleosa. Next base: position 25,015,205 of record CM045770.1, read on the forward strand.
CTCATTTTCTGGTTGCCCCTGGCATCGGAGGGTCTAGCATTCACTTGATTGATGTAGCTCAAGGCTTGAAAGAGGGCAAGAGCTGCATTGGGTTGACACTAGCCAAGACTTTGACGGGTTTGGATGCTTTCCATCGCCGGGAAACAACCAAGTTTGCGGGAAGTCCATTACTCTTGCAGGTAATGTTTCCCACCCTTCTCACATGTGTTTCTCACATCACTCGGCCCACAGGCTTTGTTTTTCTCTCAAAATCCTTTCTCACTTCTCTCTCTATGTACACCTCTCTATTCTTTAATCTCTCTTATTTTTTATCCCTTCCCAGGTATGGCTGATGGATAGGTTGAAAGTAGTGGACGCTTGCCCATCATATTCAGCATGCAACTATTTCTTCCACCCATAGCTAGTTGACTTCCCAAACGAGGGATGGTGGTGCCACTAGATGTGCAACAGATCTGCTGTTGACATTGCTTGGCGCTGCCCCTAGTTTGATCTACCAGAGATGAGCTACAACATGTCCTAGTAGCCTGGCATTCAGTTGGTTAGCTTGACACATTGTGTCTTCTACTTCCCATTCTGATTTCGACGTCAGTTCGGACAGACCACACTTGCCCGGAAGAGGGGATAGAGTACCTAACTTCCTTTCCAATTCGAGGCTCACAGTTAGCTCGGTAAGCCACAACATGGAGAACAATAGAACTTCTGGTCCCCGCTCCCACTTTAAGTTGCGCCCTTTCTGGTGAATGCATAGCTTGGCTTGAAGATGAGGCATAAACCAGGCCTACTTTGGCATCTGAAGCTTCCACAAGCTCTGGGAGGGGGCGCATGAACACCTGACTATGTCCCAAGTTTATTGCTTTAATCTGTACTTTCAAGTTTTCTTTTTAAATGTAATAAAAAGCAACTTCAATTTATATCAAGAGTAGGAGAACTCTGTGTTGAATTCAATGAAATTGAAGGTTGTGGAAAAGCTTAATTCGAACAAAATCAACTTTTATTAAAACTTTTCAAAACCATTTTCGATAAGGATCACAACTGGACACAGCCGGAATCTATCCTTGAGACGTACAACCCCGGATCCAACAACTGGAAAGTTGCCCCTTGTCTGTATAGCACTGCATTGGAGATCACAACCGAACTCTTAGATGCAAAAAAGACAAAGATGGCCAAAACAATCACACGAACAAAGTTGACTTGGAAGTGTTTATGGCTGGACTTCAGAATGAAGTTGCCTACGTATCCCGAAGATGGGAATCAAGCCTTACATAGTTCGATTCCGGTTCACTCGGGTTTTAACACTCTCCTTTTGCGCTCTAACTTTTGCCAAGGCCGCCCTTTCTGGGTTTTTAACCTTGCGAGTTCAGTTTTTCTCTTTTCAAATTTTGTGTGCTCTAATTTTTGCCTAGGTCTCCCTTTAGGGTTTTCAGCCTAGCGAGCCACTCAGGGATAGTATTTCTTCAACTTGTTCATGTTGATTGATTGGGAGAACTCTAGGCCATCTAGGTCCATAAGAACGACAGCTCCACCTGACCAAATTGACTTAATGATGTAGGGACTAGTCCAATTAGGTCTGAATTTGCCCCTAGGGTAGTGGATGGGAGCTCGGTTGTCTTTGAGCACCAAATCTCCTTCTTTCAGATTCTTCGACTTAACCTTCTTTTTGAAAGCCCTAGCAATTCTGCGTTGATAACCTTGGACGTGATACAGTGCTTTCAGCCTTCTATCGTCGAACAGCATGAGTTCTTCGAACTTGCTCTATTGCCAATCTGCTTCAACTATCTAGCACTCAGCCATTACCCGCAGTGATGGAACCTCAACTTTGATCTGCAGATTAGCCTCCATCCTATAAACCAAGGAATACGGCGTTGCCCCAGCTTATGCATCCCAAGATGACCCCGTTCGTACAGTTTACCCCCACAGACGATGAACTGAGCAGCCATTCTTTGAATCGCCCTCTTATCTTTGGCATTTGCCCCTGGTGGATATGCATCCTTTTCCAAGAAGTTCCAGATGTCATGATACAAGGGGTTCTCAAACCACGCTGAAATCATGTGAGGAAAGGGACACTCAAACCACGTTGAAATCGTGATAGGAGGTCCAAAACAAACCGCCTAGGTGCGTACACGACGCAACCTGAGATAAATTCCAAACACGTTAAAATCGTGTGAGGAAAGGGACACTCAAACCATGCTGAAATCGTGAGAGGAGGTCCAAAACAAACTGCCCAGGCGCGTACACGACGCAACTTGAGATAAATTCTAAACACGCTGAAATCGCGTGAGGAAAGGGACACTCAAACCACGCTGAAATCATGAGAGGAGGTCCAAAACAAACCGCCCAGGCGCGTACATGACGCAACCTAAGATAAATTCCAAACACGCTGAAATCATGTGAGGAAAGGGACACTCAAACCACGTTGAAATCGTGAGAGAAGGTCCAAAACAAACTGCCCAGGTGCGTACACGACGCAACCTGAGATAAATTCCAAACACGCTGAAATCGTGTGAGGAAAGGGAGAGAGGAGGAAACATAGGGACATATCCCCGTGTTTCCAGAAGAAAAGAGAAACATAGGGACATATCCCCATGTTTCGGAAAAAAGAGAAGAAACATAGGGACATATCCTTGTGTTTCGAAAAGAAGAAGAAACATAGGGACGTATCCCCATGTTTCGGAAAAAAGAAGAAACATAGGGACATATCCCCGTGTTTCGGAAAAAAAGGAGTGTGCATAACAATGCAACAAGAGAAAAGACACACCTCTCAGCGTATCACATGCGTGAGAGGAAAGATAAACCTCTCAGCGTATCACACGCGAGAGAGGGAAGGTAAACCTCTCAGCGTAGCACACGCGTGAGGAGAAAGGGAAAACCTCTCAGCGTAGCACACGCGAGAGGAGAAAAGGAAAACCTTTCAGCGTAGCACACGCGAGGGGACAAAGGGAAAACCTCTCAGCATATCACACGCGAGAGAGGAAAGGGAAACTCTCTCAGCGTAGCACATGCGAGAGAGGAAAGGTAAACCTCTCAGTGTAGCATATGCGAGAGAAGAAAGGTAGGTCCAAACGCATGCCAAATGCGAGAGGAGAAAGGTATCAATCAAACTGAACCGGAACTTGTTTGCACGAACAGTACATACAATACCGTGCATAAATGAGAAAGAAACTAGATAGGTAGAATGCAATACAATGCATGATACTAAAGGAATGCAATAAACAGACAAAGCGGCGCTTTAGAAAGTACCTCATGAGGTGAGTGGCAGTGAACCGCTCTACTCTGACTGAGATCTCCCCTTGTGTTATTCGAACTCTTACCTTCAACTCATAGTACAAAGGTCTTGAAATGATGACAAGGAGCAACGTCTGCTGGGGAAACCACGGATGCCACTTTTCTTCTTGATCATACTCACAACTTTCCCTATTCTCCAATGGGGTGACAGACTAGGTTGGTTCAGTATCCAGAATCGAGATGCATACCCGCTATCTCAACCTATGGGGCTTCCATACAGATTTCAAGCCGGGGATACACCCCTGGGTATTTAAACCAGACTTTAGTCTCAGAAATTCCAAACCTTTGTGTTCTAGGCATCAGCCATTCGAACTCTAGTTTCCACCGTCGCAATTGATCTCCTAGGAACTCATTGCAAACACAGCGAAGATGCCTCTGGCAGGGATTGGTACTCCGGGAGAGCATTTTTGATTGCCATTCGGGCATGAAAATAGTCGACACAGTATTCCATTCACTTTGAACGCACAGCTCGTACCGCGCACTGCTCATTCTGAACACACAGCTCATAACACAGTATTATGTTTAATCGGCACACAGCTCATACAGCACACTGCTTGCTCACTCACACAACACCTGACTCATAACGATGGTGGTTTATTAAGACACTACAGCTCATCTGACTGCTGCTCACTCTGAACACATAGCTCATAACATAGCATTCTGTTCACTTGGCACACAGCTTATAACACTGCTCAATCTGAACACACAGTCCATTCTAAACATACGGGATGTAATGACGGAACTTGCAGAAGTCGAAACAAACTCAGATGTCTAACATTTTCCCTCTTTTCTTTTGCTTCGCAATCTGGAACCTATGTAGCTTCAGATAGGTATTGGTTTTATTGTTTTCATATGACTGGGGTTGAACCCTACGGTTTTATGAAAGATCAAATCTTGTTTTGCACAAATGTGGAGAATGGCACAGCACTCCGAGCACAAAACAATTCATTTTGAAATTGAAGTTGAGAAACAAGTTCTAAGCCGAGTATTGAGCCTACAACTGAACACAGCGCACCACAATTCAATAAAGGAAAACAAAAGGGTAAACTACCTAAACACACCGAGTAACACTTGAAACGACTCAAAACAAGAATCGAGACAAAACAAAAAGACACGACACTCAGACGTGCATAGGGAGCCTGTTTCTCTAGGTATTGTTTCCCACCCTTTCTCATTTGTGATTCTCACATCACTCGGCCCTCAGGCTCTGTTTTTCTGAAAAAGCCCTTTTCTCACTTTTTCTCTCAGCGCACATCTCTCTATTCTTCAATCTCTCATTTTTTTATCCCTCTCCTGGGTGGTTGGTGGATAAACAGGAGGTTACGGGCTCTTGCCCCTAGCATTCTGCTAGATTCTCTTTCTTCTGCTCACAACAGTGAACTTTCTCACAGTGGGGTTGCGCTACAACTAGGTGTGCAGCAGATTTGCAGCTGACATCGGTTGACAATGCTCTACTGGGGAGTTTGGACATGATCAGATGTGTCCAGATGAGGGAGTGGAATATCCTGATCCATTCCAATTCATGCTTCGCACTTGGCTTGATACCTCACTGCTTGGAGGATGAGATAGCGTTCGGCCTTTTGCTGTTAGCTTTAATTGTGCCCTTTTCTGGCAGGTAGAGTGCCCTCTCTGGCAAGTGTGTTGACAATGGGGAAAAGACAGAGCACTTGACTCAACTGTGCCCCTAGTTCATCATTTTGACCATTTTTTGTTTTGGCTTTCTACTAAAACAATTTTGATCAATAAGAGAGTTAGATTAGCACACTTGTTCAACTTTTGATTTAAAATCATGCAAGTTAGGCTATGAGCACTGAAAATTTTCCTTTTTTGGGCCCAAGAAACTGTCCAGTTTTGGAAAATGGAATACTTTTCGAGAGAAATAGTCAACCTTAGTAAAAATTCTCAAAAGCTGTTTTTGCAAATGGCCACTGCTCGACCAACACAGAATCTACTCTTGAGATGCATAACCTCAGATGCACAACAAAGGAAAATTGCCCCTTGGCTGAAGGGTATTGCGTGGCAACGGAAAGTTGCCCCTCGTCTGAATAGCACCGTAGCGCACTGTGTGGTAACAAAAAGTTGCCCCTTGTTTGAATAGCACCGCAGTGCGCTGCAACCAGTTCTCAAAGTAACGATTACAACCGAACTCTCGGATACAGAGAAGACAAAGATTATCAGAACCATTACATGGACACAATCAATTTGGAAGTGTTTATGGTTGGACTTCAGAATGAAGTTGCCTACGTATCCCAAACATGGGAATCAAGCCTGACGTAGTTCTGGGTTAAGGTACACTCGGGTATTAACCTCTCCTTTTACGCTCTAACTTTTACCAAGGCCACCCTTTCTGGGTTTTCAACCTTGCGAGCTCTGTTCTTCTTTTTATGTTTCAATTCTATTCATCTTTTTTCATTTCTTTTCATCTTTGCATTTTTTTTCTTTTTTCATTTGCTCTAACTTTTGCCTGGGTCGCCCTTCTAGGTTTTCGGCCCAGCGAGCCTCTCAAGGGTAAAAGTGTAGCAAGTCCATGTTGAATGGTTTTAGGATCTCATAGCCATCTGAATCTAGGAGAATGGATGTTGTTCGCTGATGATGTAGAAGTCCATCCAATGGGGGCTGAATTTACCCCTAGTGTTGTGGATAGGAACTCAGTTGTCCTTCAACAGTATTTTCTTCTTTCCTCCCTTCTGGGATTTGGCATTCTTGCCGATCTTTATTGTTTTGCAGAATGATTCATCTATAGCTCTTCGAGCACATTTGACATTTTTGCCCCTAGTTCGAGGGGTGCTTCTGATCTAGCTTTGCAAGCTTCCTTTGATAACATCTGATCTTCTTGATCTGACTTTCTTGCCCCTAGTTCGAGGGCTGCTTCGAATCTAGCCACACAGGCCTCACATTGTGGTTGACCATTGAATATTTTCAATCCAAGTTTAAGGTTTGAAAGCAAAAGGGGATGAGTCTCGAGGCCGAGAGCGATCCTGAGCTGCACAATCTCAAGAGCAATCCCACACAGGTCTTCGCAGGACGGCGCAAAACATTTTTTGAAATCTTTTAAGAAAGAGACTAATCGTTCGTGTCGAAGACAATGTAGAACCAACCTAGATCAAGCCAGGATCCCTCTCAGTACTCATATTAATGAGCATGATCTCATTCATTAAGGGCTTAGCATGCCTTTTTTTCTCTCAATTGATCAAATTTTGTAAAACCCAAGGAATTCCTCCCTCTTCGTTTTCGTCACAATGTTCGAAAAGTTTTGAAAAACTTAGGTCAATGCAATGATTTCAAGATGTAGAAAAGCAGGTGAAAAGCATTGTCGCTTCATTCAAACATCTGGCACAATTGGCGCAAGGTAGAAGCAAACACAAGAGTGTGAAAATTACTGCTGTTTCATTCAGATCTGTTGGCACAACTGGTTCCATGGCAGAAACAAACTCAAAAGAAAGCGAAAAGACAAACACAAAACAAGCAAGTGATATCTGAGGTAACGCCCCTTGGAATCACTCGACTTTTTACAACAGGACTAACTTGATACAACAAGACAGACCCAACTGACTTAGTACAAAAAGACTAACTATATACAACACAACAAGACTGACCCAAATACCTAAGTTAGAAAGTACAAAACTAGCATTCGTAAATGCTCAAAACAGTGCATGCCATACGCCACATCTAGAGTAAACTGAGCGTCGCCCGCAGGTGGTTCATCTCACGATTACATACTCGCACTATCCTCCAAGTTCACTGACCCAGTGATGATAGACTTTGCTGAGCTTGGTGAGAGGACAACCCCGTTGTCAAACAAATCATGTACTTCGTGGTGAAGACAGAAGCAATTGTCAGTGCTATGACCAGTTTGTTAATGGTACGCACAGTACTGGGTAGCATCATGACTAGGTGGAAGACGACCATGGAGAGATCGAGGCTCAAGAGGTTTGAGATGGCCTTTTTTAGCAAGGATTTGAAGAGCCTTGGACAAAGGCATATAGAGGGCATGGAAGACCCTGCGACCTCAGGGTAGATACTTTGAGGTTTGTGGATTTTTGCTGGGTGCACTAGAAAAAGGGTCGGTAGGTACTGGCTTGGTCTGCTGATCTTTCCCGGGTGTAGAATTAGGGTTGGAAGGAACGGTTCTGGTACGATGGCCCTTCTCCTGATTTTTCCCTTGGCTCGAATTGCCCTTGTTCTGAGTGACGAAAGTGTCATCCACAGTTTTTGTAGCAACTGCGAACACTTGCTATTTGTTCAGTCCCCCGGCTTTCAAAGCCTTAGCAGCCTGCAGAAGTTGTTCATAGGGATCAGTGTTTGCCCCCACCTTGTTCTTACCACTCGTCTCAGCTTGGTCGAAGGTTTGGGTTGCTACATTAGTGCAAAGCCCTGTTGTTGTCGACATGTCATTGCCCGAACTTGGGATGGCTTCAGGTTGGCTGAGTTCAATTACAATTCGCCACAATAGTTGGGGCTCTTCTGGTGTGAAATTCTCGGCATGTGATATGGTCGATGGCAGAGCCAACATTCCGAAGGCTAGATCAGCCACAGTTCTCTGAAGATCGCTGATCATTCCCATTAGCTCAAAAGTGGTGGGCTCACGGGTTTGAAATGATTGGGGTTCCTAGATTAGATGTGCGGCAGGTGCCCTAGACGGGCGTTGCATTTCAACATCGGCCTCACCCTGCATGGTGATTCCCTGGTTTAATGCTGCTGTCATGACCACAGTTTCTTCTGACTTCTGCGTCATCATGAGTCTGCTAAATTAAGCAGAGGTGATGTAACTGGTGACTAACGGATCAGATAAACCGGTGAGCCTTGACTGGCCTTTCTCTGCCTTGCCTCAACGAAGGAAAACACTGGCTGCTTTGAACTGAATCTCTGACCTGACAAAGTCTATCAGCACAAGTCCAGTGTACTCGAGAGATATTGGAGCCTTCTGAAGCTATAGTTCCAAGACCACCTAGCAAAAGAGAAAACAGGCAGCATCTCAGCCCAATTTCACCAGAACAGATATAAGCACAGCTGCATGATTGTGCTCTCTACTGAATTCTGCCTCAAAAATCTGCCTTAAATCTGATACCCTCAGGTAAAACAGATTCTTCACATACTGATGCCCTCAGGCCTGTTACCCAAACTTGCAAACTAATATATGCATTCCTGTAGAGGCATACTCTAAAAGCACATAACAAGTAAATGAGAGACAAAACACCCCTATATCGGGGTGGGGTTTCCCTGTCCTATTTTGTCAGGAGCTAGGGTCTCACTACACACACAATAGTTTCAAACAACCTACAATCGGGTAAGCAACCTGTCCTAGTTTGGAATAGTCACTACGAATTTCGATATGCACTAGGTTGAATGGTCAAAAGGGTGCCCCGATAACAACCGGGGTTTGTGTTTCCCATCATGGCATAGCCCGTAACTGGTCAACTTATGGCATACAGCCTCAGGTAGATCGTTCAGGAATAGCAGCCAGTGAACGCCGTGTCCTAGGCGCACCAATGCAAATGCAATGCAAAGAGACACATAAGTGTAGTCAAAACAAGATATCATGAGTTCGAGTCAAGTTCTCTAAGTCCCCAGCAGAGTCGCCAGAAACTGTAGACGCGCTCCCGGGAACTCTCTGATATCCGCGCTGCGAGGGCGCGAATGTCGTTTTGTTCTGAGCTACTACAGTTCGGACTTAATGTCACGGTTCTTAATTTGATCTTACAAAGTGCAATGTAAGATTGATAAATCGCCAAAGAGTCCAAATCCGGCAAATCGTTTTGGAAAATTGATTTTATTAAAGAAGTGCTAAACATGGACTGCTTTGCCAAATATAGAGTCGCCACCTAAATATTTTATTTTGGGAGAATTTAGGAAACCTTGACTCGTGCCTAAGGCCACGTGTCCGTCATCACCAAAGTTGTCTCGGCTCGGGAACTTGGGTACGAGAGGGGAAGGTCATGCAATGAGCACCCCCGCTTGCCTGATCTAAAGATCGGCCTTTACTAAGATGATATTTTGTTTTTGAAAATACATGTGCTCTTATTCCGGTTATTAAACCTAGAATTACTATGTGATGCGCACAACATACAAGTATAGACTAGATCGCCTAATTTGGAACAAAACATTGCATATTTATTTGTTTGAAAATAGTTTGAAGTTTGCTACTCGCAAGTAGGCTAAATCGATGATTTCAATGAAATGTTCCAATTCAAGTAATCCAACCTTCACCCACAGGCATTCAGGTAGTTATATCAAATAAGCAGTTAGTCTCATGGAAAGCATGCTTTCATGGCAATCAATAACACACATGCAGTATGCTAAAGCATAAACACTCACAGTGTACTCCTAGCCAAAACAAAGAACCAGTTAGAAATCATGCATGACCCTAGTTCATGTTAAGATGGCTAATGCAACACATGCGAAATGCAACTAGAAATAGGCTCGACTATTCTAAGATGACATGTGAAATGCAACTTGATAACATGCTGTTGAACACGTATTCAAGTAAATGTATTGAAATACAATGCAATTAGTATGATTTGCCAAGCCCGGTGCATGCAATACAGATGAATGGATGCACACATGCAAAGCATAAGGTCTACTAAATGAAACATGCCCTAAAACTAACTATCCTAAGCGGTTAAGTAAAAGGAAGAAAGAAATGGGGATTGGATGACATGCATCACACACACTTACGCTTATTACAACAGTTGGCCCTCTCGACGGAGGGTCCAAATAAAAAAGCTAACTAGCTAATGTAAGCTAATTAAACTAATTATTACAACACAATTAATTGACTAATCCTAGTTAACTAATTATTACAAAACAAATTGAAATAGCTAAACGCATTAACTATTTAGGTACAAACCAAAGCATAAACTAGCTAAGCAAATTAGCTAAGTAAAGCAATAAAATAGGAGCCTCAGAGGGAGAAGAATGCATGCATGCCTGGTCGTCTCGTTCGGAAATCCATCGCGATGCCCCAATTTGCCTCTGTTTGCAAATGTTCTCAGAACCTTGCACCAAGCTCCAGAAAGTTTCCAACTCACCTTGGAGACCTGTGGGAGGGCTGCCGACTAGTTGTTGAGGAAGGAGACCATCTGCCAACCACTTTCTGTGTTGAAAAACCAGAAAAAGTGGTCGGCCAGCTAGTAATGCTGGTCAGCCGACCATTTTTTGCTGCTGGACTCCACTTTTCTGCAACAGAGAGTAAGAAAGGGCATGGCAATGTATTTGCAAGATATGTGTACACAACCACCCTCCCTATCATTTCATAAGCTCAAGGGAGTGCATTTCTTGACCCTCGGGCCACCAATCGCGCATTTCAATGCATGATGGCCGAGAGGCAAAGTTGCACAATTCAATATGGAATGAATGCACAAATAAACACATAAAGCCTAGAACTCTATCATGTATGATCAAGAGTGTCGGCGACCGAGAATTGAGGCACATTTCATTACTTTAAGTGTGAAACATCCCTCGTTTCTCATGTTTGGACTAACACCTATTCCAAACAAAATGCAACGAGCATGGCATGCACAATGCTATGTAACATGGAGTATGCAAAAATGCAATGCAACACAAGCATGCAAATATGCCATATGACTTAAGCATGCAAACATGCAATGCAATATGAACAACCTAACAATGCTAATGGCATGCACAATGCTAATGCGTGCAACAACTAGCATACACAATGCAAATGTCAATTAGCATGCACAATGCAAAGATGGCATACTCAATGCAATGTGACCTAAGCATGCAAACAATGTGGCATACACAATGCAATGAATCAATATGTAAACAACATGGCATACTCAATGCTATGAACTACATAAGATTCTAAACTCAATGTAATGCATGCATGCACAATGCAATGCAACAAGGGCAACTTATCAATGCTAGGGACATGCATACTCAATGCAAGGCAACACAAGCATTCTAACAATATGCAAACAAACATGCTCAATGGATTTAAACCAAAGTGGATAGATCTCAGCCATGCCCCAATCAGTGGCCATAATGATGAAATAAAGGCACCAAAAACATACACAAGCATGCATGCCAATTGGCTCACCAATTAGGCTTAAGAGCACAACTCTCAAGAGTGCTCAAAGAGTGATAAAAGTGGAAGTGTAGCAACACTAAGTGCACTGAAATTAAGTAAGAATGATGCCGAATCATTCAAACAAAGCAAGTAAAGCATGCAAAGGTCCTAAAGCACGAAAGCCAATAAAGAGGACTACAAAGGAGGCATGCAATACATGGAAAATATGCATGAACCAACCACATATAGAGCTTAAGTGGGTCAAGACAATGACCAAAACAAGCTAAGATGGAGGCTCAAGTACCTAGGCAAGATGGCATACATGCTAGGCCACAAACTAGGCAACAATGCACAACACTTAAAGGCGTTCAAAGCATGAAAGAAGTGGGAACATGGCAATGCTATAAGCTGCGAAATGAAGTATTAAATGATGCCAAATCATCTAAATAGCTCAAAGATAGCATGCATGAGTCATCAAAACACAAAGCTAGCAAGGCCAATTGCACTACAGCTATACAAAGCATGAAGCATATGACCAAGGCAACCCAAAACAGTCCTAGAACATGTCAAAATGATACTAAAACAAGTATGGAAGGAAGCCAAAACAAGCTAGCGTGAGGGGCATAAGGCATGATGCATACAAGGCAAATAAGGTGGATTACACTACACCTATTAAGACCAAGCATGGGATGACTTAACCAACAAAAATCAAAGTTATATGATGGCAAAATAACCCCCAAAACATACTGAAATGATAGCTCACAAGCTTAGGCATGAAGGCATATGCAATGGTTCATGTTAAGGCATAAAGGGGCAAACCCTCCAACGCATTGAATGAGTGAAAGATGCAAGTGCATGACCATGAAACATGGACTGAAATCACATTATAAATGATGCCAAATCATTCAAATAGTCCAAGTAATGCATGCTAGTGGACTTGATACACAAAGCTAACAAGCTAGAATGCACTATAGCTACACAAAGCAAGGCATGCATGACCAAAACAACCAAAATCAGAGCTAAAGCATATTAAAACATGGACAAAAGCTTATTGAAGTTAAGCCAAAAGTATGGTAGAATGACATGTTAAAGCATGATGCCTGTTAGGCTATTTTATGGAATTGCACTACAAGTGCATGAGGCATGCAAGAGGTGACCAAACCAAACCCAAAAAGAGGTATGACATGGAAAAATATCACCAAAATCATGCTAAAATGGAAACAAAATAAGCTAGAATGACATGCTACTTCATGAAGCAAGGCTAGTTTGTGTGATTTACACTACAAGTGTATTAGGCATGCATGGAGTGACAAAACCAAGTAAAAACAGTGGCATGCCACAGCAAAATAACCCCAAATACATGCTAAGATATGGCCAACATAAACTTAACAAATATGCTCACACATGAGGCATTCAAAGCAAGTATTGAAGACACAAGGAGAGGGGATGACCCTCTCATTTTTGGGACCTCAAAACACCCTTCCCACCACTGAAATTCCTCTAAGTTTCAGTGGTGAGAAGGCCAAAACAAGGTGGTCCCAAAGGCTTAAAAAGAAGGCACAAAAGCAAGGCGAAACAAGGCCTAAGAGGGGGTAAACAACCCCAAGTACAAAAGTGACCTTAAACAAAGATCTTAAGCACCAAAATTCAGAACTTTTTACGGTAGGAAGTTAAGCTCAAAATAGCATGAAAATAGGTTCAAAACCTTAAGCAAAAATGGGGGTTTTAAGGGTTAGAAACTCACCCTTGATGACCACCTTCAAAGCTGCAACTCCAGCGGGTTTTTCAAGCTTAAACCAGTCCAAGAACTCCAAAAACAACCTTAAGGGACCTTAGCTCCAAGAGTATGGTGTTTGAGTTTGTGTTTGTGTGTTAAAGTAAGACAAAACTACACTTTAAGGCACAAAATAAGAACAAACAAGGAGATATAGATACAAGAGTGTATGTATATCTCAAACCTCCAAATTCTGAACCTAGAGGAGGGAGAGGTGGTTCTCTCTTATAGTGAACCAAAAGCTCAAGCTTCTTGAAGAAGCTAAGGCTCAAGGCCATCCCTTCATACATATGGAGGATTGTTTCAGTGCCCTCCAATTGTGCCAACTGGAGGAAAATATCTCCAGAAAGGTGCCAAAATGCAGCCGACCACTTGTGGTCGGCTAGCTACTTAAAGTGGTCAGCCGACCACCACAAGTGGTCTCCCATGACAACAAGTGGTCGGCCATGGTAGGAGATGATCAGCACACTGAAAATAAGTTAGGGGTGGGGTGACCGACCAGAAAAGGTGGCCCAAAGACCAAGGAGACCAGTTGTCAAAATAGAAAACTAGCTAGCGGGAAGAAAAATGGTCTCCAAGGGGAAATACTGGCCTCCCACCCTTGTACCACCTTCCAAATAATGAAAACAAGGTTTGTACCAAAAATAAACCAAACGGATGCAAGACGAAAGTTCGGGAGGCAAAGCGCGCATCTGGGAGCCTCGAAAACTGGTCTACGATCACAAAAGTGGTCTCCCAGACCACAGTGTCTCTCTAGGCAGAGGCAACAAGGTGTGGTTCAAAAACCATGCCAAACGAAGAATGTTAAGCGGTTCCGAAGGCTCTGAAAATCAAAAACTAGTCTCCAAACGGGAAAAGTGGTCTACGACCACGAAAAGTGATCTGCGACAACAAAGAGATGGTCTACAAGACCACTCCCTTCCTCCAAGGAAGAGAAACAAGGCTTGGTCCACAAACCGAGCCAAAGCACAAAGAGTTCAGAGGCTCGGAGGTAAGGCTCTCAGCCAAAACTCCGGAAACTCGAAACGAGCGTAACATGGACAATCACCGAGCGCTTAACGATGACGTTTGACTCTTAAGGTCTGTAAAAAATGGGATGTCTACACCTACGCAAGCATGCAGCCCATCGTCGTGTCGGTTACTGACAGATACAGAATCAACGGTTTCCTCGGCTCTGGCGGTGACAATACAGGTGGGTTCTGTAGATATTGCTTGATCTATTCGAAAGCAATCTGGCATCGGTCATCCCATTGGAATTTCATTCCTTTCTTCAGGAGACCAAATACTGGTTCACAAGTCAAGGTTAATTTTGCAATAAACCGTCTTATGAATTGCACTTTACCCAGAAAGCCTCGCATCTCCTTTTCAGTCCTTGGTGGTGGCATTTCTAAGATGGCCTTGATTTTGGAAGGATCGACTTTGATGCCCCTTTGTGTAATCAAGAACCCTAGCATTTTCCCTACTGTAACACCAAAAGTACATTTCTGAGGATTCAATCGCAACCGATACTCTCTGATCCATTGGAAAAATTTCTTCAAGGCGGTGTAGTGGCCCTCTCTTTCCTTGGACTTGACAATCATGTCATCCACGTACACCTCAACCTCTTTGTGGATCATATCATACAAGATCGTGGTTGTATCCCACTGATAAGTAGCCCCAGCATTCTTCAAACCGAACGGCATCACCCTATAGCAGTAGGTTCCCCACGGGGTAGTGAAAGCAGTTTTCTCCCTATCCTCGGGTACCATTAAAATTTGGTTGTAGCCCGAAAACCCATCCATAAATGAGAGCAGCGCATGCCCAGCAGTGAAGTCCACCAATTCGTTGATATGCGGCAGAGGAAAGTCATCCTTTGGACTGGCTTTGTTCAGATCTCTGAAGTCCACACATACCCGAATTCTGCCATCTTTCTTCGGCACCGGAACTATGTTGGCCAACCAAGTAGGATACTCAGATACTAACAGGAACGCTACCTCAATTTGCTTGGTGACCTCTTCTTTGATTTTCAGAGCCCAATCCAGGCGAATTCTTCGAAGCTTCTCCTTAATAGGTCGAGCCTCAGGGTGAAGAGGGATCTGGTGCTGTATAATCTCAGGATTGATTCCAGGCATGTCTTCGTAGGACCACGCGAAAACATCTTTGAAATCTTTTAATAAAGTGACTAAGCACTCGCGTTCCTCAGAAGACAACGTGGACCTAATCTGGAACAGACGCGGATCCTTCTCAGTACCAACGTTAATTGAAGTGATTTCATCAACCAAAGGTTTTACAAACCTCTCCTGCTCTTGATTAATCAAATATTTCAAAACTAGAGGAATTTCGTCCTCGTCGTTTTCATCTAAGTTTTGAAAGTCCTGATTAATGCAATAAACTAAAGGCACATAAAAGTATTCAGAAGCCACAACTGTACCATTCTCATTCATAACCTCCAGTTCGTCTGATTCTTCGGCTACAACCGACTCAAAAGAAAATGAAAAAGACGACCTGGACAAGACAACAACATCTGGGTTATCAACCCCAGGAATACTGGACTTTGACTCAGATGAACTAGAATATGATTCCGACTCCACAGACTCTGTGGAATCAGATTCTAGCTCACTACCTGACCTTGAACTACTAGATAAAAAGCCCTCCTCGTACTGCTAGATGAGGGAGGGTGCGATGGACGCATCTAGAATGCCAGAAGAAGGGTCCGCAGCCGTTTGATCCCCAATCACGGAACTGAGAAGTCACCCCTGTGGACACGCCCGGGGGGGCTTCATGCTACAGTTCGGACTCAAATGTCACGGTTCTTAATATGATCTCACAATGTGCGATGTGAGATTGATAAATCACCAAAGAGTCCAAATTTGGCAAATCGTTTTGGAAAAATGATTTTTGTAAAGAAGTGCCAAACACGGACTGCTTTGCCAGATACAGAGTCGCCACCTAAATATTTTGTTTTGGGGAGAATTTAGGAAACCCTGACTCGTGCCTAACACCACGTGTCCATCATCACCAAAGTTGTCTCGGCTCGGGAACTCGGGTATGATTGGGGAAGGACATCTATGAGCACCCCCGCTCGCCCGATCAAAGATTGGCCTTTACTAAGCATGATATCTTGTTTTTTAAAACACGTGTTCTGATTCCGGTTATTAGCTATAATTACTATGTGATGTGTACAACACACAAGTATAGACTAGATCGCCTAATTTGGAACAAAGTATTGCATATCCGTTTGTTTTGGAAATGGTTTGAAGTTTGCTACTCACAAGTAGGCTAAATATTCGGATTTCAATGAATTGTTCCAATTCAAGTAATCCAACCTTCACCCACAGGCATTCAGGCAATTATATCATATAAGCAATTAGCCTCATGGCAAGCATGTTGTCATGTTAACATTCGCACACATGCAAGATGCTAAAGCATAAAAGCTTACCTAGTACTCTGAGTCAAAACAAAGAACTAGTTAGTAATCATGCGTGATCCTTGTTTATGTCAACAACGGCTAATGCAACACATGCAAGATGTAATTAGAATAGGCTTGGCTAATCTAAGATGGCATATGAGATATGACAATTCGATACATGTATTCAAGTAGGAATTGAAATACGATGCAGTTAGTATGATGCGCCGAGCCCGGTGCATGCAATACGGATGAATGGATGCAAACATGCAAGCATAAGGATGCTTAATGAAATATGCCCTAAAACTAACCATCGTAAGTGGTTAAGTAAAAGGGAGAAAGAAATGGGGGTTGGAAGACATGTATCTCACACAGGTATGCTTATTACAAAATTGTATCCTCTCGACGAAGGGACCGAAAGAATAATACAAATCATTTAATTAACTAACTAACAAGCTAATTAATTAATTACACAACCAAATCGAAATAGATAACTATTCTAAGTTATTAAAACACTGAAACGGCCTCGAGACGAGGGATGAATGCATGCTCGGACGGCTTTTCTCAGAAATCCATCACCATGCTTCATGTTGCCTCTGTTTGCACTGCTCTGTACCTCTGAAAATTGTGCCAACTTCCGTGACACTTCTGAACGACCTTGTGGGCATGCTGTGAGGCCATAGGCCAAAAGATGAGGCCATCGGCCAAGGTAAATTGGTCATTGACCAAAAATAGGGCTCTCGGCCAAATGTTTGTTGCCGATCGGCACTGAACATGGTCGATCGACCATCTCTTCTTGTGAAAAGCCCTTGTTACTGCAGCAGAGGATAAACAGAGCATGGCAATACATTTACAAGACAATGTCTGCACAACTACACCCCTTATCATGTTTAAGACTCAAAGGTGTGTAGTTCTCAACCCTCGAATCATCAATCGCGCATTTCAATGAGTGATAACCAAAAGAGTCAAGTGTGCAATTCAATATCAAATGAAATGCACAAAACACATAAGGGGCCCCAACCTTTATCATTCTTGATCAAGAGGCAAGAGATGCACACACAATGCAATGCAACCTAAGCAAGCAAGCAAGCATGCAAGCAACTCAAGCACGCAACAAGATTATGCAATGCAACTAACATGCAATAGGCATACAATCTAAATATGCAAACATGCATAGCATGCAACAACATGCAAAATGAAGCAAGCATGCAACAACATGCGAGACAAGCATGCCACAACATGGAAAGATGGACTTAAACTAAAGTGGACAACTCTTAAAAATGCCCAAATCAGTGGCCAAATGCTAAGAAATGATGGACAAAAGTACATACAAACATGCATATATAATGGCCTATCACCTAGGCATGGAAGGACAACTTTCAAGAACACTTAAAAGGGGACAAAGCATGTAAGTATGACAATACTACATGCTCTAAAAACATACATGGAAAGGTGCCAAACCAACGAAATAATGCAAGCATAGCATGCAAGAAAGCCTAAAACTTAAGGCTAGCCAATGGGCTCAAACCAAGGCCATGCAAGACTAGCCCCAAAGGGCCAAGGAGACCTAAAACAGTCCCGAGGCAGGTCCAAACAAGACCAAAAACATGCTCGAAACTAGCCAACACAAGCTACAACACAATGCCAAAAGCATGAGGCATACAAGGCTACAAAAGGGGTGTTACACTACACCTATCAAAACCAAACATGGCATGACATAAGCCAATAAAAACAGAGTTATGGCATGGTAAAACAAAACCAAAAACCCACTTAGATGGCATCTAAATGACCTAAGCATGGAAGCATACACAATGGTCCATTCATGAGGCATAAAACACCAACTCTTTAAAGCATTAAAGGAGTGATAAGTGCAAGTATATGAGCATACTATATGGACTGAAATAACATAAGAAGTGATGCCAAATCAATAAAATGGCCCAAGTAAAGCATGCAAGTGACTTGGACACTTGAAGTAACAAGCTAGAATGCCTTATGGCTATACAAAGCATGGCATATATGATCAAAACAACACCAAACAGAGCTTAAACATTGTAAGTCACGACTAAAAGCTTCATGGAGTTGAGCCAAAATATGCAAGAATGATAGTCTAACCACAAGAAGCATGTTAAGGCAAATGAGAAGATTGTAAGACAAGTACATGAAGCATGTAAGAGCCAACTAAACCAACTCAAAACAGAGGTAAAGCATGAAAAAATAACACCAAATACTTGCTGAAATGGAGCTAAAACATGCTAAGCAAACATGCTACCAATATAAGTCATTTACACTAGCATACAAGACAACAAGGAGAGGGGATGACCCTCTCCTATTTAGGACTCCAAAACCACCTTCCCACCACTGAAAATCCTCTAGATTTCAGTGGTAGGAAGGTCATGCAAAGCCAATAACAAGGGCCAAAAGGGATGGCCTAAAACAAGGCCTAACAAGGCCTAAGGGGGGGGGGAAACAACCTCAAACCAAAAAGTGATCTTAAACAAAGATCTAAAGCATAAAAAATGAGAACTTATTGTAGTTTAGAGTTAAGCTTAAAACAATAAGAAAGAAGGTCTAAAAGCTTAAGCAAGAAAGGGGTATTAAAAGCAAGAATGCCCACCCTTGAAGAACACTTTCAAGAGCAAGGCTCCAACAACTTTTCCAAGCTTAAACCACTCCAAGAACTCTGAAACTAACTCTCTAGTATCTCAGCAACCAAAGGATGGTGTATTGCTAGGTGTTTGTGTGCAATAGTGTGAACAAAACACCCTTTTGAGCATAAATACACACACAAATATATAGAGAGAGGGAGCTTTAGAGATAGATAGATATATATCTTCTATCTCAGATCTTTGGAACCCTTGAGAAGGGAGGAGGGCCTCCCTTCTTATAGAAATCCAAATTCAAAGCTTCTAGGAGAAGCTAAGCCAAAGGGCAAATCCCTCCATACACGTGTATGGAGGGGGTGAATTGTGCATGCCAGCTATGACAGCTGGCATAAAATATCTATATAAAGCAGATGAACAGGGTTCGGCTAGAAAATATGGCCGATCGACCAACACAAGGGCCGATCGTCTAAAAAGAGTGCCGATCGGCCAATACTTTTGGCCGATGGCAGGAAAACAAGGCCGATGGCATCATGCCTTGGCCGATGGGTTGAGGGGATGGCCAACAAGCCACCCTCTTCCCTCAAAAGCAAAAACACAAGTGTCTGGTCCACTACTAAGCACAAAACAGACAAGTTGAGAGATCCTAAGGCAAGGCGCACGGTCGAGACCTCCAGGAACTCAAAACGAACGTGAACATAGATGATCATCGAGTGTTCAAACGATGACGTCCAAGTGTTGAGGACGGTCAAAATGGGGTGTCTACAGTTGCCCCTCTTTGACAGAACTCGAAAGTCATAAAAATGACGAGAGTGAATGTCAAAGCCCAGAGATAACCCATTTTTGACGAGGCCGAAGACTTAGACAAGCATATAAGATAACAAAGATATGTGCCCGCAGGCGGGGGCAAAATGCAAAGGACAATGCATGATGCCAAACATAACTTATGATCATGCAAAGGGAGCTGTAATGAAGCATAACACGCAACAGCATAACACGCAACATTTTTAAGCAAGCGAATACAAATCCAACTACGTTACATGCAGAAAGGATGTAAGAGAATTATACAATTCTTTCTATGTCTCACACGGAGAATACAATACCGTCCGGTTCCTCTGGTCTCCCCAGCTTCAAATGAACCGTACATACAATATCGTGCCTGCAAAAGAAAGAAACTTAACAGGTACAATATCGTTAGAAACATGCATAGCAATGCAAGTGAAAAGTGCGTAACAAAGTGAGTGAAGTGTGCATAATAATGCAAGTAGAATGTGCGATACAATGCATGTTATAGATATGTGCAAAACAATGCATGTTATAGATATGTGCGAAACAACGCATGTGAGATAGGTTGCAAAAAAATGCAAGTTAGATAAGGGGTGCAAAACAATGCACAAGTTAGATAGGGGTGCAAAACAATGCAAGTTAGATAAGTGTGCAAGACAATGCACAAGTTAGTAGGGAGTACAAGACAATGCACAGTTATTAGGGAGTGCAAGACAATGCACAAGTTAGTAGGGAGTGCAAGACAATGCACAAGTTAGTAGGGAGTGCAAGACAATGCACAAGTTAGGAGGAGTGCAAGACAATGCACAAGTTAGTAGAGAGTGCAAGACAATGCACAAGTTAGTGGAGTGCAAGACAATGCACATAATGAGCAAGACAATGCCAGTTATAGGGGGTGCAAAACAATGCACATAACGAGCAAGACAATGCAAAAGAGACGTGCAAGACAATGCAAGGTGAGAAAATGCATGACAATGCAAATGAAATATGCGAGATGACGTAGGGTGAGGAATTCATAACAATGCAAATGACGTGCATGACAATGCAAGTATGGAAATGCATGACAATGAAAATGAAACGTGCAAGACAATGCAAGGTAGAAAAATGCATGACAATGCAAATGAGACGTGCAAGACAATGCAAGGTAAGGAATGCATGACAATGCAAATGATGTGCATGATAATGCAAGTATGGAAATGTATGACAATGCAAATGAAACGTGCAAGACAATGCAAGTATGGAAATGCATGACAATGCAAATGAGGCGTGCATGACAATGCATGTAATGGAATGCATGATAATGCGAAAGGGGTGTGCATGGCAATGTATGTAATGGAATGCATGACAATGCAAAAGAGGTGTGCAAGACAATACAAGTATGGAAATGCAAGACAATGCAAATAAGGCATGCATGACAATGCATGTACTGAAATGCATGATAATGCATGTAACATAATAAGACGTATGATGATGCAAATGAGATATGTGAAACAACACAGATGGAGGGGCGCAAGACAATGCGACCTAAGTAATGTGCATGACAATGCAAGCATGGCATGCGTGACAACGCATAAGAGATGTGCATAACAATGCAAGCGTGATGTGCGCTACAACGGATAAGAGATGTGCATAACAATGCAAGAGCGAAATGACGTATAACCGATGCGCGCTCATTATAAACAAGAGAAAATGTTGTAATGCAACGTATTTAAGTGATCTGCGAAACTCGCAAGATACAAAAGGATACAAAAAAAAAAAGGATACACCTTGCGCGTACCGAGCATCGCACACGGAAGACACAGTTCAAGGTCAACTCGGAGGGCGGTTAAGCTTCAACAGTGTGCTTTCTTACACTTTCTTGAGAGATGAAGGTTCCAAACAACCGAACTAACCCAAACAAGGGTGTTGGAGATGCATCGACCACAAGGAGAGTCCATCGGCCATCCATTGGCCACAAAATAAGCTCATCGGCCAAACATTTAGCTGATCGGCCAAACATTTAGCTGATCGGCTAACAATTTGGCCGATCGGCCAAAAATGGCAGTTTCGGGGTAGTTTTGTCTTTTAGCCACGGGTCTTTAAATACAAGGTTCCAAACCTTATATCCTCACTTCTCTAAGCTCGAAATTCCTCCCTCTTTCTCCCTAGGTGATTTTTTTCACTTTGATCTGTGTTTTTCTCTTGTTTTCAAGCCTTTTCCATCATTCGATTCGCGAAACCCTTCCCGTTTCGCACACTTTGAACCGATCAAAATTTGTTTTTGGTGTCCCTTTCTTGCTTTCCGCCACTTGGGGTTTGTTACCCCCAAGTTATACCTCGGTCTTTGTGCCTTTTCCACACTCCGACCTTTTCTCTCATTTTTCACCCCTCGGGGTTGACTTTTGGGTTGACTTTTCGTATTCTTACCCATTTTTCACATCCTCAGCCATTTTCGTACTCTTCTTGAGATGGCAGATGACATTCCACGAGGTGGGACTCCCCTGGAGCTGAACATGGACCCTGAGGTCAAGATCTTGCCTCTCCGTGTCCGACCATTCGATCCGGCAACCTACAGGCCGGTGATACACGTGTTGCCTCCCGATGGCATCCGCCACTTTAGGAGTTATGCACGGGGCGCGCCACTGGAGCTCTTGTTGCGCAAGCCAGAATCACACCTGTCCTACAGCGTTTTTGAGGTACACTCTTCCTTTGTTTCATTTTCCGTAATGTAGAACATATAACTACGATAGTCAATCCTGGTTTTTAACTGTTTAACCTAGATACACTGATACATCATATGTGTAGTTCACCGCGAGCACACCCGCACCCGATATTTGTATAATCTTGAACACATGCACACACACTGCATTTTCATCAATTCTGAATTTCAACACTGTATTTCTAACATTGCTTCGCAACTGTTTGTTTTGAAAACAGGGAGATTCGCATGCCTTCCAGGGGTATGGGAACATCATCGCCTGCGGTTGGTACATAGAGCTGCCCGATGCACTCCGTGACATCGTTGATCATGCCGGCTTTGGCGTTTTCTGCAGGGGACTCTCGCGCCTCACTGCAAGTAGGCCGCTTCTGGGTGCCCTGGTGGAGAGGTGGTGGGACACCACCGACTCCTTCCACCTTTCTGCTACCGGGGAGATCACGATGACTCCCTTTGACTTCTCCATGCTCACAGGCATCGGAGTAGGGGGTGATCTGATCCCTTTTGACACTGATATGGACGAGTGGGATGCCGCCCAGATGTACTTGCTTGGCGATCAACCTCCTCTCTCTCGTCTGGGATTTTCCCGTCTGGGATTTGTGAGGTACTATTGGTTTGAGGACCACTTTAGGATTTAGGCGCCCACGACTCAGGAGGAGGTGGAGCAGTATGCTCGTGGCTTCATCATGTTCCTGCTAGGGACCACACTCTTTGCCGACCGGGCGAACACTGTCGCCCTTTACTTGCTGAGTGCACTGGTGAACGTGATCAGGATCCGGCGCTATGACTGGGGTGGCGTAGGCTTGGCCACTCTCTATGGATATATGAGCTCATCTTCTTGCCGTAGGGGACAATTGCTTAGGGGCTACTGGCGAGCCTGGGAGGTATATTTTCCCTTTCTGTCTTTTCAATTTCGCTTTACATTATCTGTACACTGCACATACTGCAAACATGCAATCTGCTTTACACTGACTATACACTGCACAATCTACACACTACCGCGAACATGCAATCTGCTTTACACTGACTATACACTGTACACACTGCACAATCTTCACACTACCACGAACATGCAATCGGCTTTACACTAACTGTACACTGCATACACTGCACACTCTACACATTGTTTTGTAATTTCTGCTCTATCTGCATTATGCTTTATCTGATAGGCGTACCCACTGTTGCTCGGTTGCATTCTATAGTTGTGGGTATATGCCTACTTCCCTAGGCTTGCCCCAGTGGCTGATGTGGAGACACCCCCATGGTTCCCTTTTCCCACCGATTTGACGTGAGGTGCGAGCAGAGGCCTAGGGAGTCTTTCCTGTTCTTCTACCGTTATTTCAATACCATCACCGCAACTGAGGTATTTCGAACCTTTTAGTTCATTTAAGCTTTGCTTCACATTGTCCTTTCAATAATAGATTAACAGACTGTATGTTTTGTCATTTGCAGATCACCTGGCAGCCCAGGGCGGTGTTGCCGGATAGAGTGAGAGACGGATACGGGGGTGTTTGGGAGACTGCCCAATTTTGAATTCTGCTGGGTGCCCCAGTCTGCCGGGCATGGTACTTTGGGGAGCGTTTCTTGCGACAGACCCTGGGCTTACTGGAGTAGACAGTTCCGGTGCCTCCTTCTATCCACGTAAGGCATACCGAGAGGTACACCTTAGAGGAGATGGTGGACTACATGATTGGCTAGGACTCTGAGCCCTTTAGAGACAAGGGCGACTACACAGAGTTCATCTAGGCCTATCTGATGCAGCCTTTGACCGGTGCTCGTCGAGCTGAGAGAGAGAGAGGCCTACGGTGCCAGTGGCAGGATCAGGAGCATCGACGGCACCTCAGGCCCGTGGGAGGAGTGGGTCCCGGAGAGGACAGGGAGCTGGATGGCTAGAGCTGCCCACGACGATGACATGCCGAGGACAGGGTGGGGAGACTTACCAGATACCCATCGCTCCTCCTCCGGCTGATCATGAGCTTATCAGAGTCTACGGCTCGACCCCAGTATGTACTACTATACTTTGCATTCTATACAGTCATTTCATTTCGTTTGATATCCCACAGAATACTAATGCCTTAAACACTTTTGCAGGCTTCCGTCGAGTACACTCATCAGTCTCTAGAGCTGACGGCCTCAGTGATGGGGATGCTGCAGCAGAGTATCGACCTGTTGACCATCTATGGTATCACAGTAAGTTCCTTCAACCGCAGTCTCAAACTTTTCATAATCTGTTCCATACTGATCTGATGTACCACATGGTCGATAAGGCACTCGATACACAACACTCATGGCACTGATACGCTGTAACTCACATATTGCTCACAGCATTGCTCACGACATTCATACACTGTACTCAGACACTGCTCACAGCATTCATGCACTGTACTCACATACATTGCTCACAGCATTCGTGCACTGTATTCATACACTGCATTTGGTATTCATACCCTTTTTGCGTAGCATAACTGATGCATTTGTTCATTTGTTTTTCAGCCCCATTCAGATTCCGCCGGATCTGATTTTGCTCGAGGAGGAGGGGAGTCGCGGGGATGACTATCCACGCCAGGCGTAAGGCAACAGTGCACCCATGCTAAGAGCAGTTCGCGAGAGCCTACTCCAGATAACGATGAGTCAGATGAGGAGGTAGAGTCATCTCAGGGGGAGGCTGGAGATAGCTCAGATTCAGACTACGAAGCTGAAAGTGGTAATCCTGGACCCTCGTCCAAGAAGAGGACCAGGACAGATTCCCGTACTCGAGATGACTGATATTGATCCAGACTTTTGCTGCTTTTCGTCTTTTTAGCTTTGTTCAGACATTTTGTTGCTTTTTCTTTTTTGTTTTACTTTTCCTTTTTACTGGTAGTTTGAGTACATTGTATTGCCTCAGGCAAGTTTTATTTTCTCAAAACTATGTACTTTCGCAAAAGAAGAACATGAATCAATTGAAACAGCTGTTTTGTTCAAAAAGTGTTACATTTGTACATTCTATGCATCGTATCGCATTACATAACAATGTAAATGAGATTGAACTTTTGTTTTGAAAACCAAACACTCGAATTGCAATTAATGAAGTAGTGAACCAACTAACAACAAAACAACTTGATAAACAAAACAAAAACCTTGACAAGCTAACCAAGTGTAAACACAACTCGATCAGCAAAATAAAGGCTTAAAGAATGCAAATTACAACTCGATAAACAAATGTACGACAACTCGATAAGCAAATAGGTGCGACTTCGCAAAATCAACACCAGAAGGCATTGGAAGTGAAACCAATCACAAGTTTCCAACATGTTCATCACATAGACTGCTCATAGAACAAGGAGAGAGGCCATCAGCCATAGGGAGAGGCCATCGACCACAAGAAATGGTGATCGGCCAACATTTTTAGCCGATCGACCAAAAGGGATGGTTGGTAGGCACTATATTTGGTCGATCGGCCAAAAATGGCAAGTACCTCCAGAATGTTGACACCTGTCTTCCACTCAACACCTTATCTTCTACAAAAGCCTTAGCTTCATAGTTTTTCTCATTTCAAGACTGATTTGCACCAAATGGAAGAGTTCCTTGTAAAAAATCTCACAAATTGGATTGCCAACTTGGATGGCTCGGAAAAGCTGAATTTACGGGGCTTCGGCATAAATGCACTATTCACGTTGGGTCGCACCCCGCTGCGTTTTCCGTTCCTCTATGCCTCAGCAAGATTTTGGAATCCAGTAACACGCGTCTTTAGCTTTTGCGGTCAAGTGATGTGTCATACTTACGAGGATTTCCAAGCTTTAATGGAATCCGAGCGTAATGAAGAGATCTTGCCTCAACTCCGGTTCGGCCACGTCCAAGCCTTAGGACAGATGTGCGGCCTTACTTTGCATGACGCTCGGTCATTGATTCATGACGGGGAGCTAGACATTCCAAGCTTGGTTTGTCAGTTTTCTGATGCCGGTGACCGCGACAATCATGATTGGTAGGGTTATCGGCGACATGCGCTTTGCTTGTGCATGCTATCTCATTTCTTACTTGCCCCAGGCTTTGGTGGGTTTAGGACTTGTTTGATTGAGGTCACCGAGGGCTTGAAAGAGGGCAAAAGCTATATCACCATGACACTAGCCGAAACGTTGATGGGATTGGATGCTTTTCATCGCCGGGAGATGGCTAGGTTTGCGGGGAGTCCACTACTATTGCAAGTAATGTTTCCCACCCCATCTCACATATATATTGCTCACATCACTCGGCCCTCAGGCTCTTTTTTTTTTTTTCAAAAAACCTTTGCTCACTTTTTCTCTTAACATATACCTCTCTATTCTTTAATCTCTCATTTTTCATCCCTCCCCAGGTATGGTTGATAGACAAGTTGAGAGTGGTGGACTCATGTCCGGCATATTCAGCTCATAGCTATTTATTCCGCCGATGTCTAGTCGATGCCTTGGATGAGGGATGGTGGAACAACTGGATGTGCAGTTTGTCCGCGGACCACAATGCTTGGCGTTGCCCTTGCCTCAATCTACAGACAATGAGTTACAGCATGACCCGTCAGCCCGGGATTTAGTTGATTGGCATGACACACTGTGTCTTCTATTTTCCGTTCCGGTTCCGGCGCCAGTTTGGACTTGATCAGATTTTCCTGGAAGAAGAGATTGAGTACCCTGTTACATTTCCAGTCTGAGGCGCACAGCTAGCTCGGTATGCCACGGCATGGAGGACGAGAGAGCTTCTGGCCCCCGCTCCTACTTTCAGCTGCACCCTCTCTGATGAGTGCATAGATTGGCTCAATGAAGAGGCACAAGTTGGGCCCTGTTTGGCATCAGAGGCTTCGACCAGCTCTGGGAGGTGACGTAGGAACACCTGACTATGCCCCGGATTTATTTGCTTTAATCAGAACTTTCAAGTTCTCTTTATGAATGTAATGAAAAGCAACTTCAATTTGTATTCAAAAGCAGGAGAACTCTGTATTGAAATCAATAAAATTGAAAGTTGTGGGTACTGAAAATTTTCCATTTGGTCCAAAAATGGTCTAAGTTGTAAAAAGATTTATTTGGGCAAAATCAACTTTTATTAAAACTTTTCAAAACCATTTTTGATATGGATTAGAACTGGACACGCCTAAGATTTGTCAGTGAGATGTACAACCCCAGATTCCAGCAACTGGAAAGTTGCTCCTAGTCTAAGCAGCACTGCATTGGAGATTATAACCAAGCTCTTGAATGTTGAATAGACAAAGATGACCAAATATGATCACATGGACAAAGTTGATCGGGGAAGTGTTTATGGCTAAACTTCAGGATGAAGTTGCCTACGTATCCCAAACATAGGAATCAAGCCTTACATAGTTCGGCTTGGGTTCACTCGAGTATTTATACTCTCCTTTTGTGCTCTAACTTTTGCCAAGGCTGCCCTTTGCGCGTTTTCAACCTTGCGAGCTCAGTTTTTATAATTTCAAATTTTTTGTGCTCTAACTTTTGCCTAGGTCGCCCTTTTGGGTTTTCGGCCTAGCGAGCCTCCCAGGGAAAATATTTCTTCAACTTGTCCATGTTGATCGGTTGGGAGAACTCTAGGCCATCTAGGTCCATCAGAACGACAGCTTCACCCGACCAGATAGACTTAATGATGTAAGGACCAGTCCAATTAGGTCTGAACTTGCCCCTAGGGTCGTGGATGGGAGCTCGGTTGTCTTTGAGCACCAAATCTCCTTCTTTCAAATTCCTGGACTTAACCTTCTTGTTGAAAGCCCTAGCAATTCTGCGTTGATAACCCTGAACATGGTACAGTGGTTTCAGCCTTCTCTCGTCAAACAACATAAGTTCTTCGAACCTACTCTGCTGTCAATCTGCCTCAGCTATCTGACACTAAGCCAGTACTCGCAAAGAAGGAGCCTCAACTTTAATAGGTAGAACGGCTTCCATCCCATAGACCAATGAATACGGAGTCACCCCAGTAGAAGTTCTAATTGAAGTCTGGTAGCCCCATAGAGCAAATGGCAACTTATCTAGCTAGTTCCGGTAGGTCTCCACCATCTTCTACAAAATGTGTTTGATGTTCTTGTTGGCGGCCTCAACTGCTCCGTTGGTTTGAGACCGATATTTAGACGACTTATGAAAAGCCACGTTATACTTGTCCAACAAGTTGATTACTTCCTTCTTGAAGTGGGAACCATTATTTAAAATGATCTCGTTCGAGACCCCGTAGCGGCAGATGATGTTGTTCCTGATGAACTTTGCAACATGCAAAGCCTTCAACACTGCATAAGACTGGGCCTCAACCCACTTTGTGAAATAGTCTATCGTGACCAGAATGAACTCATGCCCATTGGACCCCTTCAGAGTGACAGCCCCGATCACATCAATTCCCCAAACTGAAAATGGCCATGGCGAAGTCATGTTTTACAGCTTCAACGGCAGAATGTTCATGCGGTTCGTATGGATCTGACATTTGTGGCATCGTCGGACAAAGCCAATGCAATCCTCCTCCATGGTGGACCAGTAGTAACCTTGTCTAAGGATCTTCCGGGCTAGCATCACCCCGTTTATGTGCGCTCCGCACTCTCCTCCAAGGATGGCCTCCATCAAGCGCTTGGATTCTTCAGCATCGACACACAGTTTATGCATCCCCAGATGACCTCTCTTGTACAGTTTACCCCTGCAGACGATGAACTGAGCAGCCATTTTTCTAATTGCCCTCTTATCTTTGGCATTTTCCCCTGGTGGATACGTCTCTTTCTCCAAGAAGTTCCAAACATCGTACAACCAGGGGTTCTCATCTTGAACCCCATCTATGGCAGCAATCAACTCGTAGGTCAGCACAAATTTCTGGTCGATGATGATCGGACGCATCCGAACTCCAAAAGGGATGTCTATCATGGAAGATAGAGTTGCTAGTGAATCTGTGAACCTGTTGTTCTCTCTTAACAGATGAGCGAAGTTCAGCTTCTCAAACCGAGAAATCAACATGTCCAAGGTCTGGTGGTAGATTCTCATCTTTTCTTCTTTGACTTTCCAATCTCCCTTAGCTTGGGACATAACAAGGTTCAAGTCCCCAATGATGTCTAACCATTTTGCCCCTAGTTCTAGGGCAGCTTCTAAACCAGCAATGCATGCCTCATATTCTGCATCGTTGTTTGAGACTTTGAACCAGAGTTTGAATGCTAGAGGGATGCGGGAATTGTCGGGTGCTATCAGCAACACCCCTATCCCATACCCGTATTGGTTTGACGCTCCGTGAAAGTACATCATCCAATTTTCGTCTTCGACATGCAAAATGGCCTCGTTTGGGAATAGGTACTCAACTGGATCATCCCCTTCCACAGGGTGATCGGCTAGGAACTCTGCTACCGCTCTCCTCTTTACTGACTTGCGCTTCACATATTTAAGGTCGAATTCGGAAAGCAGAAGCAACCAACGGGCTAGCCTACCCGTAAGTGCCGATTTCTCGAAGAGATATTTGATGGGATCTAATCTCGAAACCAACATTACAAAGTGAGCTAACAGGTAGTGTCGCAGCTTCCTGGTAGCCCATACCAAGGCTAGACAAGCCTTCTCCAGCAGAGTGTAGCGGGTCTCGTATTCCAGCATCTTCTTGCTCAGGTAGTAGATAGCTCTTTCCACTCTGTCCTCAGACTCTTGTGCAAGCATGTAGCCCATTGTAGTTTCAGTCACTAAAAGGTACAAGATCAACGGTGTTCCTGGCTCAGGTGGTGACAACACGTGTGGGTTCTATAAGTATTGCTTAATCTGTTCAAAAGCAGCTTGGCATCGACTGTCCCATTGGAACTTCGTTCCTTTCTTCAGGAGACCAAAGAGTGGTTCACAAGTTAAGGTTAATTTAACAATAAACCGTCTTATGAATTTCACTTTACCTAGAAAGCCTCGCACCTCCTTTTCAGTCATTGGTGGTGGCATTTCTAAGATGGCCTTGATTTTGGAAGGGTCAACTTCGATACCTCTCTGTGTAATCAAGAACCCCAGCATTTTCCCTGCTGTAACACCAAACGTACACTTCTGAGGATTCAGCCGCAACCGAAATTCTCTAATCCTTTGGAAGAACTTTTGCAAGGTGGTGTAGTGGCCCTCTCTTTCCTTGGACTTGACAATCATGTCATCCACGTACACCTCAACCTCTTTGTGGATCATGTCGTGCAATATCGTGGTTGTAGCCTGTTGATATGTAGCTCCAGCATTCTTCAGCCCAGATGGCATCACCCTATAACAATAGGTCCCCCACGAGGTGGTAAAAGCAATCTTCTCCCTGTCTTCGGGTGCCATTACGATCTGGTTGTAGCCTGAAAAGCCACCCATGAATGAGAGTAACGCATGCTCCGCAGTGAAATCTACTAACTCATCAATATGTGATAGAGGAAAGTCATCCTCGAACTGGCTTTGTTCAAATCTCTGAAATCCACACATACCGGAATTCTGCCATCCTTCTTCGGCACCGGCACTATGTTGGCCAACCAAGTTGGGTATTCGGATACCAGTAGGAACCCTGCGTCAATTTTCTTGGTGACCTCTTCTTTGATCTTGATAGCCCAATCAGGGCGGATTCTTCTGAGTTTCTGTTTGACAGGTCGGGCCTATGGGTAAAGAGGAATCCGGTGCTGTACAATCTCAGGATCGATTCCAGGCATGTCTTTGTAGGACCACGCGAAAACATCTTTGAAATCTTTTAATAAAGCGACTAAGCGCTTGCGTTCCTCCGAAGAAAACACGGACCCAATCTGGACCAGCCGCGGGTCCTTCTCAGTACGAACATTAATTTGGGTGATTTCATCAACCAGTGGTTTTACAAACCTCTCCTACTCTTGTTCTAGCAAATATTTCAAAATCGGAGGAATTTCTTCCTCGTCGTTTTCATCGAAGTTTTGAAAGTCTGAATTAATGCAATAAATCAAGGGTACAGAAAAGTAATCGAAGGCTACAGCCGCACAATTCTCATTAAGCACTTCATCTAGTCCATCTGGTTCTTCTGTTACAACAGACTCAAAAGAGAAAGAAAAAGACAACCTAGACAAGACTGTGGCATTCGAGTTGTCACCCTCAGGAATACTGGACTCAGACTCAGACGAGCTGGAACCTAATTCTGACTCTACAGATTCGGTGGAATCAGATTCTGGCTCACTACCTGACCCGGTGCTGCTCGATAAGAATTCCTCCTCGTATTGCCAGACGAGGGGGGTGCAATGGATGCATCCAAAATGTTTGAAGGTGGGCTCGCAGCCGTTTCATTCCCAATCATAGACACTGAGACATCATCCCCCAAGCACTCATGTACGATCGGAGGATCTGATAATAGACAGGCTAGTGCTACCCCCATTTCGACATCATCCCCGGATAACTGCAAGTCGAAGAAGATCTCAAATCCCGGCATGCGCCTTCTCTCTGCATTCAGTCATGGCTCTGGGAAGCCACGGAATGGAAAGTCCTCCCCCTCCCAGATGAAGCGTCTGTTCAAGGTGCCTTGAATAGGCTGATGCATCAAATCAAAATGCCTCCTGGTCCACTTGGCTCTGGCTCTCCCAGCCATTTCTTTACCTTTTCTCACCCAGTCCTCTTTGGTCGGCAGATAGCCCAAACCAAAGGTATGTGGGTTGTACAGCACTTCGACCGATACTGTAATGCCTTTCCGGCCACTTTTTCCTAGTCCCATCCTAGAGATGTGCTAGAGCTTGTTCATGAGGTACACTGACTGTGCGCGGACATATAACCCCTCATAAATAGCTAAAATGTTCTAAACAACACGAGCCTCGGCTAGGGTGAATCCTGATAGGAACACATCCTCCGTGCCATGCTCGATTTCCAAAACTGGTGTAAATCCCTCTAGCGGTGGATGAATTGATGAATTCCCAAAAACTATAGCCACCCCTTTCCTATGGGGGTATTTCAACACCTGATGTAGGGTGGAAGAGACTGCCCTCACCTGGTGCAGCCACGGCCACCCTAGGAGTAGATTAAAGGTTGCGGAAACGTCCAAAACATGAAAGTCAATCTCGTGTTGTCCTGGACGAACCTGGAACAGAATCTGCACAGTCCCCATCCTTTCTCTGCTTGTATTGTCATAGGCCCTTATTACCTGGCCAGTTGGCGTAAAGTCCGCGGGCTTCAACCCGATTGCATATGCTATCCTCGATGGGCACACATTGATAGCGGATCTTGTATCGACAAGAACTACCGGTACCCACTTGTCTCTACATTCCACATAGATATAGAGTGGTTTGTTATGATTTGCACCCTCAGGCAGCAGTTCCTTGTCAAAAAAGGTCAATATCGGGGAAGCTCCTCCTAGAAAGACCAGTCCTACCTGCTGCTCAGGCATGGTGTCGATTGAAAGTTTGGCTTTGTCCATCGCAGAAAGGACAGCCTGTCTATGTACTCTTGAAGCCATAAGTAGTCCCCAAATGGAGATGTCTGCCTGTATCTTCTTCAACTGTTTCAACACAACCTCTTCTTCAAGTAACTTTTCTTTTTGCTTCTCCGCCTCCTTGTCCTTCTCGGACGCCTCTGGTTGATCTAAGTGTGGGGGCTTGAAATACCGCCCACTCCTAGTCATGTGGTCAACTTCGCCAATGTACCAGGTATCATCCAGCTGGTTATTCCTCCAGTCTTCATCTGTGTGGGCAAGACATAGGTCATCATCTTCCCACCACATGCCATCGGCAACCGACAGACACCTGTCCGGCTCAGTTGCAACTATTCCTGTGCCTACAGCACCTCTTGTTCCTGCGTCCACAGCACGCTCCATTCTTGTGCACACAGCATGTCCTGTTCCCTCAGGGGCTTTGGCCTTTCTAACCCTATCAGAATCTTCGATCCTTTCCCGTTCAAACTGCTTTAGTGCAGCCTGCTATTCAATACCCTCTATACTCAAAATGCTCTGATCCCGAGCAAAATTCTTATCACCGGTGCTCTCTGGCTGTAGCTCCTGATTTCTGGCCCTTCCGGCCACTGTTGATGTCCTCGTCCCTGACGGACCCTATTCTAGCTAAGGTTGTTCCATAACATTCGGCTGGTCGTCAAGCCACCTAGTAGATTCTGCTGACTCATCAAACAAATTGACTGCCACGTTTCCTGAATCATGCTCTTCAAAGAACTACAGATTTGGAACATCTTTTTCCAGATCCGCTAGGTTATCTGGCCCCTGATTAGGTCCATCTTGTACTACACAAATCTCTGCCCTCATTGGCAATTCCACATTCTGCCTAGCCTGGCCTGGCCTGCTAATGTAATATAACCGCTCGGGTTGTATATAAAACTCTCAGACCCCTCAGGCTCTGACTGATCATTCTCATCTATTCCCACAGTTGACTCAACTTTATCTTTGATAGCCACCACCAGCGTTTTAGGTTGGGTTTGGGAGATGTCTAACATGCACAAATCAGTGCTGTTAGGAATGAACACCTCCGGCTTGGGTAGGTGAGAAGGGGTGATATATGTACTAGGGTCGTATGACACAACCCAGTTGGATTAGATTGATGCGTTTGGGAGGTGGAGCTTGGTTGTGTTGTGGGAGAGGGTTGGTTGTGACATTCGGTTTCTCCGGAGGCACAATCACCCTGTTGTCAATGAGATCCTGAATCTCATGACGCAATCGAAAGCACTAGTTGGTGTCATGACCATGCTGTTGGTGAAAAGCGCAATACTTGCCTGGGTTATGGGAAGCAGGGAGTTTATCTGGTAGTGGCCGCGGCTCTAGGGGCTTCAAGTGCCATTTCCTGATCAGAACCCCCAGACCTTTGGATAGGGGCATGTATAGTGGAGTGAAGGTTCTTTGGCCTCGCAGTGAATACTTGGTTGTTTGTGAGCTACTTCTAGACGCACCGGTGAATGGCGTAGCTGCAAGAGTTCTCGAGGTGATGGTGGTGACCATTCCCACATCTGAAGATCTACTAGCTGCAGCACTGCTTGTGCCTGCATTTGTATTGCGGTTGAATGCCCTCTTGGGCTGCTCTTTGTCTTGGTCAATCAGACCCTGTTTCATAGCATCCTTGATTTGCACCCCAATCTCATGTAAATATGCAAAGGTGGTAAGGGGGAGGACGATCATCTTCTGCATAAGCTTGGGTTGGAGGTTGCGCACAACCATCCGTATCTGATCCTTATCAACAGGCCTGACGGTCATTACCGAGGCCTTGGCCCTCCACCGGGTCACAAAATCAGAGAAACTCTCCTTTGGCTCCTGCCTAGTTGTCTCGAGATCACGGGTTGCAATCTCAATCTGTGTGTTGTAGGAGTATTGAGCTATGAAGGCCTCGGCCATCTCCTCCTAATTCCTCTTGACGTAATCCTCCAGTTTTGCATACCAAATAGCCGCTACACCCGACAGGGTCCGGCCGAACAGAGAAAGCTTCTACAATCTAGAGAGGCCCATCGACCTTAGTATGTCTGAAAAGAGCCACAAATGCACCATTGGATCCCCAGACCCATCGAAACGATCTATGTGCGGCATTTTAAACTAGTCCGGCAGCGTCACGGCCGAGTCGGTATACCCATCCGGAATATCCGGAATGGACTTCACACCCTGAGACTTCTTGAACAGCTTTTCAAGCTTGCTCACTTTTAGCACTATGGGGTCCACTTCGAACTCAAAGGGAGAATCTGGTAGGTTGGTCTGTGCTTTGGATAGCTGGGGTAGGATCGGGGACGGAGCTGGGATGATTGGAATGTCCGTATCATCCTGGACGTTAACTGTCTCCCTGAGTATGGGAACTCTTGGTGGGGGAGGAACCTGGTGTGAAGCAGATGCTCTAGTTTGCTGCTGTAACCTAGTGATTAACTTTACCTGTTGGGCCATGACCTCGGCCTGTTGTTTGGCAAATTCTGTCTAACGGGCAGCATCCTACTGCATGGTTTTCATACTCTCATGGAGTTGACGCATCATTTCCTCTATACCTGCCATATTGTGTTGTTCTAGCAGGATACCAATACCCGGTATAACTGTCCCTACAATAGAAACTGAGACCTCAGCCTGACTGTTCACTAATGGGGTAGACCATTGATCTGGCGACCACTATACCGATACACTGCGCCTTTTTGACCTCCGTCTAGTAACTCGGGGTAAAGAAGGAACACTGCTTGTCCGTCTATCAGATCCCTAGATCAATTAAGTCTACGGCCTCTAACCCAGAGTGCTCGGGGGATATCTACCTGGTCGGATGCAATGTTGCTAAACTACCTTGCAAAAAGATAAATAAATCATAATAAAGAAATAAAATGACTAGAAAAATGGACAGCATAACGGCTTAAATAAAGACAACACACAGTTGGCAAACACAAGCTGAATGAACTGTTCTCAACCACTGATCACTGTTCCCAAAAATCATCGCCTAAATCTGAATACCGCAGATATAATCGATTCTCAAAATATCGATGCCGCAGTTCGATACCAAACTTGCAAACTGATATGTACATTTCCTGTAGAGGCACACTCTAAAAGAACATAACAAGCATATGAGAGCCAAAACACCCCTATGTTGGGGTAGGGTTTCCCTGTCCTATTTTGTCAGGAGCTAGGGTTTCACTACGCACGCAGCGGTTTCAAACAACCTATAATCGGATAGCAACCTGTCCTAGTTTGGAATAGTCACTATGGATTCCGATATGCACTAGGTCGAATGGTCAAAAAGGGTGCCCCGGTAAAAATCGAGGTTTGTGTTCTCGTCGTGGTAGAGCCCGCAACCGGTCAGCCTTATGGCACACTTTTCAAAGCAAGCCTCCGGCAAACCGTTCAGGAATAGCATACAGCAAACACGGTGTCCTAGGTGCACCAATGCACATGCAATGCAAAGAAACACATAAGTGTAATCAAAACAAGATATCATGAGTTCGAGTCAAGTTCTCTAACTCGCCAACAGAGTCTCCAGAAACTGTGGACGCGCGCGGAGGGAGGGGCTTCATGCTACAATTCGGACTCAAATATCACGGTTCTTAATCTGATCTCACAATGTGCGATGTGAGATTGATAAATCACCAAAGAGTCCAAATCCGGCAAATTGTTTTGGAAAACTA
Source organism: Camellia lanceoleosa (assembly GCA_025200525.1). Classification (NCBI taxonomy): domain Eukaryota; kingdom Viridiplantae; phylum Streptophyta; class Magnoliopsida; order Ericales; family Theaceae; genus Camellia; species Camellia lanceoleosa. The sequence continues at coordinate 25,051,744 of CM045770.1, forward strand.
ATTTTTGTAAAGAAGTGCCAAACATGGACTGCTTTGCCAGATACAGAGTCGCCATCTAAATATTTTGTTTTGGGGGGAATTTAGGAAACCCTAACTCATGCCCAAGGCCACGTGTCCATCATCGCCAAAGTTGCCTCGGCTCGGGAACTCGGGTACGATTGGGGAAGGACATCTATGAGCACCCCCGCTCGCCCGATCAAAGATCGGCCTTTACTAAGCATGATATCTTGTTTTTGAAAACACATGCGTTCTTATTCTAGTTATTAGCTAGAATTATGTGATGCGCACAACACACAAGTATAGACTAGATCGCCTAATTTGGAACAGAGCATCGGATATCCGTTTGTTTTGAAAATGGTTTGAAGCTTGCTACTCGTAAGTAGGCTAAATATGTGGATTTCAATGAATTCTTCTAATTCAGGTAATCCAACCTTCACGCATAGGCATTCAGGTAGTTATATCATATAAGCAATTAGCCTCATGGCAAGCATGCTGTCATGTTAACATTCGCACACATGCAAGATGCTAAAGTATAAAAGCTTACCTAGTACTCCGAGCCAAAACAAAGAACTAGTTAGTAATCATGCATGATCCTAGCTTATGTCAACAACGTTTAATGCAACACATGCAAGATATAATTAGAATAGGCTCGGCTAATCTAAGATGGCATATGAGATGAGACAATTCGATACATGTATTCAAGTTGAAATTGAAATACGATGCAGTTAGTATGATGTGCCGAACCCGGTGCATGCAATACAGTTGAATGGATGCAAACATGCAAGCATAAGGATGCTAAATAAAATATGCCCTAAAACTAACCATCGTAAGCGGTTCAGTAAAAAGGAGAAAGAAATAGGGGTTGGAAGACATGCATCACACATGCACGCTTCTTACAAAATTGTGTCCTCTCGACGGAGGGACCGAAAGAATAATACAAATCATCTAATTAACTAACTAACAAGCTAATTAATTAATTACACAACCAAATCGAAATAAATAACTATTCTAAGTTAATAAAACACTGAACTGGCCTCGAGACGAGGGATGAATGCATGCTCGGACGGCTTTGCTCAGAAATCCATCACCATGTTTCATGTTGCCTCTGTTTGCACTGCTCTATACCTCTGAAAATTATGCCAGCTTCCGTGACACTTCTGAACCACCTTGTGGGCTTGCTGTGAGGCCATTGACGAAAAGATGAGGCCATCGGCCAAGGTAAACTGGTCATCAACCAAAAGTAGGGCTCTCGGCCAAATGTTTGTTGCCGATCGGCACTGAACATGGTCGATCGACCATCTCTTCTTGTGAAAAGCTCTTGTTGCTGCAGCAGAGGACAAACAGAGCATGTCAATGCATTTACAAGACAATGTCTGCACAACTACACCCCTTATCATGTTTAAGACTCAAAGGTGTGTAGTTCTCGACCTTCAGACCATCAATCGCGCATTTCAATGCGTGATGGCCAAAAGAGTCAAGTGTGCAATTCAATATCAAATGAAATGCACAAAACACATAAGGGGCCCCAACCTTTATCATGCTTGATCAAGAGGCAAGGGATGCACACACAATGCAATGCAACCTAAGCAAGCAAGCAAGCATGCAGGCAACTCAAGCATGCAACAAGAATATGCAATGCAACTAACATGCAATAGGCATACAATCTAAATATGCAAACATGCATAGCATGCAACAACATGCAAAATGAAGCAACTATGCAACAACATGCAAAGATGGAAAGGTGCCAAACTAACTAAATAATGCAAGCATAGCATGCAAGAAAGTCTAAAACTTAAGGCTAGCCAAGGGGCTCAAACCAAGGTTATGCAAGACAAGCCCCAAAGGGCCAAGGGGACCTAAAACAGTCCCAAGGCAGGTCCAAACAAGACCAAAAACATGCTCGAAACTAGCCAACACAAGCTACAACACAATGCCAAAAGCATGAGGCATACAAGGCTACAAAATGGGTGTTACACTACACCTATCAAAACCAAGCATGGCATGACATAAGCCAATAAAAACAGAGTTATGGCATGGTAAAACAAAACCAAAAACCTACGTAGATGGCATCCAAATGACCTAGGCATGGAAGCATACCCAATGGTCTATTCATGAGACATAAAACACCAACTCTTTAAAGCATTAAAGGAGTGATAAGTGCAAGTATATGAGCATACTATATGGACTTAAATAACATAAGAAGTGATTCCAAATCACTGAAATGGCCCAAGTAAAGTATACTAGTGGCTTGGACACTTGAAGTTAACAAGCTAGATTGCCTTATGGCTAGACAAAGCATGGCATATATGATCAAAAAAGCACCAAATAGAGCATAAACATGGCAAGTCATGACTAAAAGCTTCATGGAGCTGAGCCAAAATATGCAAGAATGATAGTCTAACCACAAGATGCATGTTAAGGCAAATGAGAAGATTGCAAGACAAGTACATGAAGCGTGTAAGAGCCAACCAAACCAACTCAAAACAAAGATAAAGCATGACAAAATAACACCAAATACTTGCTGAAATGGAGCTAAAACATGCTACCAATATAAGCCATTTATACTAACATACAAGACAACAAGGAGAGGGGATGACCCTCTCCTATTTTGGACTCTAAAACCACCTTCCTACCACTAAAAATCCTCTAGATTTCAGTGGTAGGAAGGTCATGTAAAGCCAATAACAAGGGCCAAAAGGGATGGCCTAAAACAAGGCCTAACAAGGCCTAAGGGGGGAGGGGAAACAACCCCAAACCAAAAAGTGATCTTAAACAAAGATCTAAAGCATCAAAAATTAGAACTTATTGTAGTTTAGAGTTAAGCTTAAAACAATAAGCAAGAAGGTCTAAAAGCTTAAGCAAGAAAGGGGTATTAAAAGCAAGAATGCTCACCCTTGAAGAACACTTTCAAGAACATGGCTCCAGCAACTTTTCCAAGCTTAAACCACTCCAAGAACTCTGAAACTAACTCTCTACGATCTCAACAACCAAAGGATGGTGTATTGCTAGGTGTTTGTGTGCAATAGTGTGAACAAAACACCCTTTTGAGCACAAATACACACAAATATATAGAGAGAGGGAGCTATAGAGATAGATATATATCTTCTATCTTAGATTTTTGGAACCCTTGAGAAGGGAGGAGGGCCTCCCCTTTTACAGAAATCCAAATTCAAAGCTCCCCTTTTATAGAAATCCCTCCATACACGTGTATGGAGGGGGTGAATTGTGCATGCCAGCTATGACAGCTGGCATAAAATATCTATATAAAGTAGATGAACTGGGTTCGGCCAGAAAATATGACCGATCGACCAACACATAGGCCGATCGACTAAAAAGAGTGCCAATCGGCCAATACTTTTGGCCGATGGCAGGAAAACAAGGCCGATGGCTTCATGCCTTGGCCGATGGGTTGAGGGGATGGCCAACAAGCCACCCTCTTCCCTCAAAAGCAAAAACACAAGTGTTTGGTCCATAACCAAGCACAAAACAGACAAGTTGAGAGATCCTAAGGCGAGGCGCGCGGCCGAGACCTCTAGGAACTCAAAACGAACACGAACATGGATGATCATCAAGTGTTCAAACGATGATGTCCAAGTCTTGAGGATGGTCAAAATGGGGTGTCTACAATTGCCCCTCTTTGACAGAACTCGAAAGTCATAAAAATGATGTCAAAGCCCAGAGACGACCCATTTTTGACGAGGCTGAAGACTTCGTCTGATCTCGCCAGCTTCAAATGAACCGTGCATACAATATCGTTCCTGCAAAAGAAAGAAACTTAATAGGTACAATATCGTTAGAAACATGCATAGCAATGCAAGTGAAAAGTGCGTAACAACGCGAGTGAAGTGTGCATAATAATGCAAGTAGAACTTGCGAAACAATGCATGTTATAGATATGTGCGAAACAACGCATGTTAGATAGGTTGCAAAACAATGCAACTTAGATAAGGGGTGCAAAACAATGCACAAGTTAGATAGGGGTGCAAAACTATGCAAGTTAGATAAGTGTGCAAGACAATGCACAAGTTAGTGGGGAGTACAAGACAATGCACAAGTTAGTAGGGAGTGCAAGACAATGCACAAGTTAGTAGGGAGTGCAAGACAATGCACAAGTTAGTAGGGAGTGCAAGACAATGCACAAGTTAGTAGGGAATGCAAGACAATGCACAAGTTAGGGGGAGTGCAAGACAATGCACAAGTTAGTAGAGAGTGTAAGACAATGCACAAGTTAGTGGAGTGCAAGACAATGCCAGTTATAGGGGGTGCAAAACAATGCACATAACGAGCAAGACAATGCTAGTATCCATCCTCTATGTTCGGGATCGAGTTAACTCCCTGAGCTCGCTTGAACAGCTTTTCAAGCTTGCTTACTTTCAAAGCTGTTGGATCAACCTCAAATTCAAATGGTGTATCTGTTGGGTAGGCCGGTGCTTTTGAAGTCTGTTGTGGGACTGGCCTTGTTGGGACGTCTGTATTCTCCTGGACGTGAGTTGTCTCCCCGGGTGTTAGAAACCTAGGTGGGGGTGGGGGTGGATGCGAAGCAGGTGCTCCGGCTTGTTGTGGTTGCTGTTGTTGTTGAAGTTTAGCAATTATCTCAGCCTGCTAAGCTACAACCTCCATCTGACGAGCGGTAACCTCCGCTTGGCAGGCAACATCTCGCTGCATGATCTCTATGGTCTGCTGGAGTTGACGCATCATTTCCTCTATACTGTCTGTAAAGTACTGATCTGTCTGACCAAGTGTGTATTCCCTCTCTGAGGTGGAAGCAGATATCTCAGCCTAGCTGCGCACAGGTGAGGTAGATAATGACCGTTGATCTGGTGACTGTTGTACTGGTGATCTATGCTTGGATGACCTCTGTCTCGTAACCGAGGGTAATGAAGCAAACACAGGTTGTTCGTCAACTAGATCCTCAGATCGATGAATTCTTCTAACTCTGGTCCAAAGTGCTCGGGGGGTATTTGCCTCGTTGGAAGCAATGATGAAAACACTACCTTGCAAAAAGGAAAATAAAGCAAAAAAAAAGAAACAACAATCAGAAAACGGACAGCATCTCGGCTTAGATCAAGATAACACAATTGATAAATCGTAAGCTAGACAATCTGTACTCAAAGACTGATTCTGCCCCCCAAAATTTCTGCTTTAAAACTGATATCCTGAAACACTGATGTCCTCAGACTGATACCTAGACTTGCAACTGATACATACATCCTATAGAGACACACTCTAACAGCACATATCAAGCAAGTGAGAGCCAAAAACACCCCTATGGTGGGGTAGGGTTTCCCTGTCCTATTTTGTCAGGAGCTAGGGTTTCACTACACACGCAGCAGTTTCATACAATCTTGCATTCGGGTGAGAAACCTGTCCTAGTTTGTAACTGTCTCTATAGCTTCTGATATGCAACTAGGTCAAATTGTCAAAAAGGGTGCCTCAGAAAGACCACCTAATATACCACTCACTCCTAACACTGAGAAGTGAAAGGGGGATCAAACGGTACGGCGGTGATCCAGATCCAAGGTTTGTGTTCCTATCGTGGCATAGCCCGCAACCGGTCAGTCTTATGGCACGCTTTTCCAAGCAAGCCACCGGCAAACCGTTCAGGAATAGCAGATGGCAAACACTGTGACTTAGGCGCACCTATGTGTAAACTGCCCGTAACTCACTCTGCGTGCCCCCCTTCCGGAGAGTGCGCGAATTTGGTTCATAGCTACTAAAGTTCGAACTCTTATCACAGTTCTGAATCTAATCTCACAAAGTGCAATGTAAGATTGATAAATCACCAAAGTGTCCAAATCTGGCAAATCGTTTTGAAAAATCGATTTTAATCAAGAAGTGCCAAACATGGCCTGCTTTGCCAGATTACAGAGTCACCACCTAAATATTTTGTTTTTAGGAAATTTAGCAAACCCTAACTCGTGCCTAAGGGCACGTGTCCGTCATCACCAAAGTTGCCTCAGCTCGGGAACTTGGGTACGAGGGAGGAAGGACATGAAATGAGCACCCCCGCTCGCCCGATCAAAGATCGGCCTCTACTAACATAATATGTTGTTTTTGAAAACACATGTGTTCTTATATGGTTATTAATCTAGTTTTACTATGTGATGCGCACATCATACAAGTATAGACTAAATCACTCAATTTGGAACAAAACATCTCATGTTTGTTTTTTTTTTTTTTTAAATGGTTTGAAGTTGCTACCCTCAAGTAGGCTAAAATGTGGATTTGCCACCCTCAAGTGGGCTTAAAACTCACATTTTGATGAATTATTCCAATTCAAGCAATGAAGCTTTCATCCATAGGCATTCATGCAGTTAAACACTTAAGCAATTAGCCTCACGGCAAGCATGCTATCATGGTAGTCACTTACACACATGCAGGAACGCTAAAGCATAAACACTCACAGTGTACTCCGAACCAAAACATCAGCTATGTTACAAATCAGTGCATGATCCTAGCTATGTTTGAAATGCCTAATGCAACACATGCAAAATGCAACTAAGTAGGCTCGGCTATCTAAGATGGCATATGAATGCAACACTCGATAACATGCTTTGAAACACGTATTCAAGAAAGTGTATTGAAGTAGAATGCAGTTTGTATGATGCGCCGAGCCGGTGCATGCAATACGAATGAATGATGCACGCATGCAAAACATAAGTATGCTAATTGAAATGTGCCCTAAAACTAACCACCAAAAGCGGCTAAGTAAAAGGGACAAAGAGGTGGGGTTGGAAGACATGCATCACACACACGCACACTTATTACAAAATTTGCCCTCTCGACGGAGGGTCTGAATAATAATAAGCTAATTAGCTACGCTAAGCTAACTATTACAAAATGAAACTAATTAACTAACAAGTTAACTAATTACAAGCACAAATGAATAGCTAAGTGCATTAACTACTTAAGTACATAACCAAATAGTCAACAAGCTAAGCAATGCAGTTAAAAGGAGCCTCGGGGCGAGGGGTGCATGCATGCTTGGTCGCCTCGCTCGAAAATCCACTATTATGCCCCAAATTGCCTCTGTTTGCATTTGATTTCAGAACACTGCACGAACTTCCATATTGCTTCTACTCCAACATAGGGACCTCCTGGAAGGTTGCCGACCAGAAAATGGTGTTGTAGACCACCTGTAGACCACTTAAGTTTGCTGTAGACTAGAAAAAGTGGTTGGCCAGCTACTTTTTCTGGTTTGCCGACTAGAAATTTCTGCCAAGCTCCAATTTGCTACAATAGAGAACAAGAAGGGGCACAGGAGTGTATTTGTGAGGTATGTGTGCACAACCATCCTCTCTATCATTTCTTAAGCTCAAGGGAGTGCAGTACTCGACTCTTGGGCCACCAACCGAGCATCGCAATGCACGATGGCCGAGAAGCCAAGTTTGCACAATTCAGTGTCAATGAATGCATAAATAACGCATAAGGGCTTTAACCTTTATCATACATGATCAAGAGGGTCGGCGACCGAGAAATGAGGCACGTTTCATCACTTCAAGTATGAAATGTCCCTCATTTCTTGTGTTTGGATTAATGTTCAATCCAAAAACAATGCAATGCAACAACATTCCAAACAACATAAAAACGGCATGAGCAAGTCAAGTTAGAGTCCTGAAGCATGAAAGCTAGTGAAGGATACAACACAAGGGCTATGTATTGCAATAGTCCATGGACCAAACCAGCCCCAAACAGACCTCATGCATGCCAAGACAAAGGCCTAAGCATGCTGGAATTGAAGCTAAATGGACTAGACAAGCATGCATATGCATTGGCCCATAGTCGAGGCACAAAGGCACAACTCTTAAATGCACTCAAAGAGTGAAAGAAGTGAGAACAAGGAAATGCTATATGCTCTGAAATAACATGTTAAATGATGTCATGGCAAGCAAACATCTCAAACAAAGCATGCTAGAGGCATTAAAACACGAGGCTAGTCAATCCCGTTGCACTACAGCTATGGAATACATGAACCATATGGCTAAGACAACCTGAAACAGTCCAAGAGCATGTCAAATCAAGACCAAAAACATGTTGCAATAGAGCCAACACATGCTAGGATAATGAGCTAAAACAACAAGCATGCAAGGCTAGTAAGTGAGATTTGCTTTACAAGTACAAGATGCAAACCACAAGTGGCCAAACCAGCTAAAAACATAGTTGTATTATGGAAAAATAAGACCAAAACCACCTTGAGATGATAGCCCAAAAGCCCAGACAAGATGGCATACATATTGGCTCATATTTAAGACATAAAGCACAACCTTCCAAAAGCATTGAAAGAGTGAAAGATGTGAGGGTATGACAGTGAAACATGCTGTGAAATCACATATTAAATGATTATAAATCATGCAAATAGCCCAAGCAATGCATGCTAGTGGCTAGGAAACTTAAAGCTAGTGAGCAAGATTGCACTATGGCTATAGAAAGTGAGGCATGCATGACCAAAACAACTTAAAACAGAGCTCAAGCATGGCAAAACATGAATAAATGCTTACTGGAGTGGAGCCAAAAACATGTTACAATGATGGTCCAAAACATGATGCATGTTCAGGCTATAGGGAGGATTGCACTACAAGGGTATGGAGCATGCAAGAGGCAATCAAACCGACCCAAAACAGAGCTAAGCCATGCTAAAATAACACCCAAAACATGCTGAGATAGGACCAAAATAGGCTACCATGATGGATCAAAGCATTGAGTACACAAGGCCAAACGACAAGATTACACTACACATGTAAAAAGCATGCATGAGGCAGCCAAACCAAGCCAAAATAGAGCTATGCCATACTGAAATAAGGCCAAAAATAAACTAAGAACAAGCCAACAGATGCTAGACAAACATGCTCAAACCTGAGGCCATCAACACAAGCAACCAAGACACAAGGAGAGGGGATGACCCCCTCCTATTTGGGGCCTCAAAACACACTTTCCTCCACTAAAATTCCTCTGAAATTCAGTGGTTAAAAGGCCAAGAGAAGGTGATCTCAAAGGCCGAAAGAGATAGCTCAAAACAAGGCAAAATAAGGCACAAAAGGGGGTTGACCACCCCCAACACCAAAGAGGCCTCAAACAAACACTTTAAGCACTTGAAAATGAAGCTTTTTGTAGTTTAAAGTTAAGCCTAAAACATTATGCAAATAGGGACAAAGACTTAAACAAAACAAAGCTTTAAAAGGATTAGAGCCTTACCCTTGAAGACCAAGAACAAGGCAACAACTCCAGCAACTTTTCTGAGCTAAAACCAGCTGAAAACACTCAAATGCAACCTCCAAGAACCTCTGCTCAAGAATGAAGGTGTATCACTAGGTGTTTAGTTTAAAAGTATGAACAAATCTCACTTTTAGACACAAAACAACACAAATATATAGAGAGAGGAAGAAATATAGAGATAGAAGGATATGTATAGCCCTAAGCAATTTTTCTGAAGCTGAGACAAGAGGGAGGTGGCTCCCTTATATAGAATTCCAAGCTTTAAGCTTGTTGAACAAGCTAGAAGCCTGGTGCAATCCCTCCATACACATGTATGAAGGATGCCTTCTGTGCCCAACAGCTGGTACAGCTGGCAAGAAAAATATCTGCAGAAAAAGCAGGAAAGCTGCCGACCAGTTGAAGTGGTCGACCGACAATTCCCGCTGGTCGACCGACCAGAAAGAGTGGTCTACAGGGACAAAAAGTGGTCGGCAATGGGGGAAAGGTGGTCTACACAAAGAGAGGAAGGTGGGGGCATGGCTGCCAACCACTTTAGGTGGTCCACAGACCACCCACCCTAGCTGGCCGACCAGAAAACTGGCTGGCAGGGAAGAAAAGTGGTCTACAGGGGGAGAAACTAGTTTACACCCCTGTTCCACCCTCCAGGCAAAGGATAACAAAGCTTGGTTCAAAAACAAACCAAGAAGGAAGTAAGACAAGAGTCTGTATGGCAAGGCACTTAGCTGGAAGCCTCGAAAACTAGTCTATGGGTACAAAAAGTAGCCTATGAGAGGGAAAGATAGTCTACGACTACCAAAAGTGGTCTACAGACCTCTGTTTCCCTCTGGGCAAGAGCAACAAGGCATGGTCCAAAAACCAGGCCAAGAGGAGAACGTTAAGAGGTCCTGAGACAAGGCGCTCTGCGAAAGGCTCCGGAAAGTCGATACGAGCACAAACATGCAAAATCACCGAGTGCACAGATGATGACATCTGAGTCTCAAGGTCAGTCTAAAATGGGGTGTCTACAGTTGCCCCTCTTTGACAGAACTCGGAAGTCATGAAATGACGGAAGTGAATGTGAAAGCCCAAAGACGACACATTTTTGACAAGGCAGAAGACTTAGACAAACAGGCAAGGTAACAAAGAGATGCGCCCGCAGGCAGGGGCAAGATGCAAATGACATGCACAATGCCGAACATAACTTATGATCCTGCAAAGAAAGCTACAATGAAGCATTTGAATGCAAATGTTATGCAAAGTAAATACAGCATTTGAAGCAAACCAATAAGGTCATCTCACACATGAGAAACTCAAACATACAAACACGCTACGCACGAGACTCACAAGTCAAACCACATTTCACACAGAAAGGACGCAAGAAAATTATGCAATCTTAACTACGGCTCACGCAGGAAAGACTAAAAACGACTGTTGGGCACACCCGAGGTCTCAAACAAGATTCCAACGCATTGCACGCGAACGGAAAAGAAGTGGTATAAGCATTGGAACACGTTCCAAATGCTCTTAACCAAAGAGGGAGAAACATAGGGACACGTCCCAGTGTTTCGAAGTGGTATAAGCATTAGAACACGTTCCAAATGCTCTTAACCAAAGAGGGAGAAACATAGGGACATGTCCCAGTATTTCCGACCAAAGTAGTGGTATAAACATTGGAACACGTTCCAAATGCTCTTAACCAAAGAGGGAGAAACATAGGGACACGTCCCAGTGTTTCAGAGTGGTATAAGCATTGGAACACGTTCCAAATGCTCTTAACCAAAGACGGCCTAATGCGTTGCACGCACGAGGAGAAAGAATAACAATGCCCAAGGCACACGAGATTAAATGCGATAGATACACAAAGACGAACATGTGCGATCAATACACAAAGATAAAGGAAAGCGTTCTCTTACCGAGACATGAACAATCTTACCCAGAACTTCTTTGAATGAACCGTACATATAATATCGTGCCTGCATAAGAAAGAAACTTAATAGATACAGCAGGATAGAAATGCATGTTCCTTGCAAGGTTGACAGCATGCACCATGCTAATGTGAGAAGTGCATATACAATGCAAAGATGACAAATGCATGTTCCATGAAATATCGAGATACGTATTCTATACAAGAATAATGAATGCATGTCTGGTGCAGGAGTAACAAATGCATGTTCCATGCGAGATATTAAAATGCATATTCAACGCAAGTGTAAGAAGTGCATATACAATGCAAGGCAACGCAGAATACATATTCTGTGCACAGTAATCAATGCATATTCGACACAATATGTTCAGTGAAGAGATGTGCGTCTTGACAAGACCAATTCAAACGCAACCTCCAATTTACCTCTCGGAGGAGTTGCAACAATTTAAAAGGACACACCTCGTACGTGCTGAGCAACTCATATTGAAAACACAGTCCGAAACTTCCACGCAGGCCACTTGAGCGGCCGCAAATTAATATCATCGGCCAACAATGGCAGATTCGGGGCAGATTGGAGATTTCACCTCGTGCTGTTGGAGATCTCCTACTTCTGTATCTTGTGCTTCCAAATCATAGGTACTACTTTTCTTCTTGGCTGTGTTCACAATTTTCCCTATTCTTAAACGGGGTGACAGACTAGGTTGGTTCACTATCCAGAATTGAAGTGCATACATGCTATCTCAATCTATGCGGCTTCCATACAGATTTCAAGCCGGGGATACACCCTTGGGTATTTAAACCAGACTTTAGTTTCTGAAATCCTGAACCTTTGCGTTCTAGGCATTGGCCATTTGAACTCTAGTTTCCATCGTCGTAGTTGGTCTCCTAGGAACTCATTGCAAACACAGCCAAGATGCCTCTGGCATGGAATAGAACTTGGGGACAGTACTTCTGATCACCATTTTGGCTTGAAGCAGGCTTGATCTTGAGCTTGAGGTAGAGGCACACTCATACTTCGGAGCATTGACAAGGCCTGAAGAGGTACATCCGGAGTACAATCACGGAATTTTCTGAAGTCGAAACACACTCAGATGCTCCAAATTTTCCCTATTTTCTTTTTCTTTGCAGTCCGGAACCTATATAGCTTCAGATAGGTCCTTGTTCTACTGTTCTCACATGACCTGGGTTGAACCTTGCAGTTTTATGCAATAACAAATCCTATTTTGCACATATGTGGAGAACGGCACAGCACTCTGAGCACAAAACAATTCATTTTGAAATGGAAATGAGTTCTTAACTGGGTATTGAGCCTTCGACTGAACACAGCACACCACGACTCAACAAATGAAAAGAAAGGTAAAAAACCTAATCACATCTGTTGACACCCAAAATGACTCAAAACAAGAATCGAGGCAAACAAAAACAACAGACACGACACTCAGACATGTTCCAATGGCGAGAGACCTCTTCGTTCACGAGGAGCCAGTTTCTTCGGGTATTGTTTCCCACCATTTCTTATTTGTGATTCTCACATCACTTGGCACTCAATCTTTTTTTCTCTGAAAAGCCCTTTCGTCACTTTTTCTCTGATCGCACACCTCTATATTCTTCAATCTCTCTGATTTTTATCCCTCCCCTGGGTGGTTGACAGATAAGCGGAAAGTTGTGGGCTATTGCCCCTAGTATTCTACTAGATTCTCATTATTCCGCTCACAACAGTGAGTTTTCCCACAGAGGGGTTGTGACGCGATCAGACGTGCAGCAGATCTGCAACTGACATTGATTGACGATGCCCCTGGCTAGTATAGATGTGATCAGACCTGTCCAGATGAGCGAGTGGAATATCCTGCTCCATTCCCGTTCGTGCTTTGCACTTGGCTTGATACCTCTTTGTTCAGAGGATGAGAGAGCTTTCAGCCCTTTGTTTGTTAGCTTTAGTTGTGCCCTTTCTGGCGAACAAGGTGCTCTTTTCGGCAAGTACGGTGCCTTTTCTGGCGAGTAAGGTGCCCTTTCTGGCAAGTATGGTGACAAGGGGGGAAAAGACAAAAAAGCCTTACTCGACTGTGCCCCTAGTCCATCATTTTGACCATTTTTTGTTTTGACTTTCTGCTAAAACAATTTTGACCCACATGAGAGTTAGATTAACATGCTTGTTCAATTTTCTGATTCAAAATCATGCAAGTCAGGTTATGAGCACTGAAAATTTTCCTTTTTTGGGTCCAAGAAATGGTCCAGTTTTGGAAAAATGGGATAATTTTCGAGAAAATTAGTCAAGCTTATTAAAAAAAAAATCATCAAAACTGTTTTGCAGATGGCCACTGCTCGACCAACACGAAATCTACTCTTGAGATGCAAAACCTCAGACCCGAAATGAAGAAAAATTGCCCCTTGTCTAAATGGCACTGCACGGCAACAGAAAGTTGCCCCCTGTCTAAATGGCACCACAGCGCGCTATAGTCAGTCCTCAAAGTGAAGATCACAACCAAACTCTTAGATACAGAAATGGCAAAGATGACCCATTCAATCTCATGGACAGGACAGTTGAATTTGAAGTGTTTATGGTTGGACTTCAAAATGAAGTTGCCTACGTATCCCAAAGATAGGAATCAAGCCTTACGTAGTTCGGGGTTCAGGTACACTCGGGTATTAACCTCTCCTTTTACACTCTAACTTTTGCCAAGGCCGCCCTTCCAGGTTTTCAACCTTAGGAGCTCTATTTTTCTTTTCTTTTCATTTCTTTATTTTTCTTCATTTCTTCCTTTTCATCTTTTTTCATTTTTTGCATTTTTTTCTTTTTCTTTTCTTTTTCTTGCTTTAACTTTTGCCTGGGTCGCCCTTCCGGGTTTTCGGCCCAACGAGACTGTCAAGGGTAAAAGAGTTTAACTCTATCCATGTTGATCGATTTTGAGATCTCAAAGCCATCTGAATCCAGGAGAATGGCTCCTGTTCACTGATGATGTCGGAGTCCATCCAATGGGGGCTAAAGTTGCCCCTAGTGTTATGGATAGGAACTCGATTGTTCTTCAGCAAAAATTTTCTTCTCTCCATTCCTCGGATTTGGCTTTCTTGCCAGTCTTTATTGGTTTGCGGGATGACTCATCTTTTGAATCTTTGAGCATATCTAACACTTTTGTTGCCCCTAGTTCAAGGGTTGCTTCTGATCCAACTATGCAAGTTGCCTTTGATCACATCTGATCTTCTTGATCTGACTTTCTTGCCCCTAGTTTGAGGGCTGCTTCAAATCTGGCCTGGCATGCCTCACATTGTGATTGACTGTTGAACATTCTGAATCCAAGTTCAAGGTTTTGAAAGCAACAGGGTCGAGTCTCGAGGCCGAGAGCAATCTTATGCTGCATAATCTCAAGATCAATTCCATACATGTCTTCGTAGAACCAAGCAAAACATTTTTGAAATCTTTTTAAGAAAGCGACTAAGCGCTCACGCTGAAGACAATGTAGAACCAATCTGGATCAAGCCAGGATCCTTCTCAGTACTCACATTAACAAACATGATCTCATTCATTAAGGGCTTAGCATGCCTCTCTTTCTCTCAATTGATCAAACTTTTGCAAATCCCGTAGAATTCCTTCCCCTTTGTTTTCATCACAGCGTTCAAACAGTTTTGAAAATAACTTAGGTCAATGCAATGATTTCAAGGCACAGAAAAGTAGGTGAAAAACTCTGCCGTTTCATTCAAATCTTCTGGCACAATTGGCTCCAAGACAAAAACAGACTCAAAAGAAAAGAGTGAAAATCACTGCTGTTTCATTCAGATCTTCTAACGCAACTAGCTCCGTGGCAGAAATAGACTCAAAAGAAAGAGTGTAAAAGACAAACACAAAACAAGCTAGTGATGTTTGAGGTAACACCCCCGAAATCACTTGACTTCAACATAACAGGACTGACTCGATACAACAAGACAGACTCAACTGACTCAGCACAAAAAGACTGACTCAATACAACACAACAAAATTGACCCAACACCCAAGTCAGAAAGTAAAATAACCAACATTTGCACATTGCTCAAAATAGTGCGTGCCATCCCCCACATTTGGAGTAAACTGAACACCATCAGCAGGTTGTTCATCTCCCGATCACATAATCACATTATCCCCCAAGTTCACTAATCCAGTGTCGATAGACTTTGCAGAGCTTGGTGCGACGATGGCCTTGTTGTCCATCAGATCTTGTATTTCGTGGTGAAGATGAAAACAACTGTTAGTGTCGTGGCCAGCTTGTTGATGGAAGGCACAGTAGTTAGCTGGGTTATAGGAGAGAGGAAGTTTATTCGGTAATGGCTGCGGCTCTAGGGGCTTCAAATGCCTCTCTTCTATAAGGATTTGGAGGGCATTGGACAAAGTCATGTGGAGGGGATTGAAGAACCTCTAGCCTCAGGGTTGATGGAGGTTTGCACAGTCATGTTGGATGTACCAGCAAAAGGGCTGGCAGGTACTGACTGGGTTTGATGATCTCTGGTAGATGTAGGATTTAAGTTAAGAGGGGTGTTTCTGGCACGACATCCCTTGTCCCGGCTTGCCCCTTGATTCAAACTGCCCCCAACTTGAGTGACAAAAGTGTCATCCACAGTCTTCACAACAACTGCAAGAACTTGCTGTTTGTTCAGTCCTTTGGCTTTCAAAGCCTCAACAACCCATTGAAGATGTTCATAGGGACCAATGCGTACCCCGACCTTTCTCTTTCCATTTGCCTCCACTTTGCCAAAGGATTGGGTCGCTATATCAGAGCGGAGCCCGGTTGTTGCTAACATGCCACCACCCAGATCTGAGATGGCTTCAGGTTGGCCCTTTTCAATTGCAGCTTACCCTAAGATTGTGGAGCCTTTTGGATTGAAACTGCTGGCCCTTGATGTGGTCGATGATGGAGCCAAAATTCCAAAGTCTAGATTTGCCACAGTTCTGTGAAGATCTTCGATCATTTTCATCAGCTCAGAAGTAGTGGGTTCAGGGGTTTGAGATGATTGAGGTTTAGGTGCACCCATCATGCATAAGTCCATGCTGACTGGAATGAACACCTCAGGCTTGGGTAGATGGGCTGGGGTTATGTATATACCGGGGTCAAACAGGTTGGCCATTGTTTGGATGAAGTTTACCTACCTAGGTGGAGGGTTTTGATTGGCGTTTGGTTTTTCTAGAGGTGCTATTACCTTGTTGTCGATGAGATCTTGAATCTCATGACGTAGTCTGAGGCAAAAGTCGGTATCATGACCATGTTGCTGATGGAAAGCACAATATTTAGCTGGGTCCTGTTTTGGAGGGAGAGGATCGAGTAGAGGTCGTTGTTCTAACGGTTTCAGATGTCCTTTCCTGAGTAGGACCCCTAGAGCTTTAGACAAAGGCATATAGAGTGGGGTAAAAACCCTCTTGCCTCGGGGTAAATAGTTCGAAGTTTGACGTACCAACAAAGGGGGTGGCTATTTTTGGAGTGGTGGCGACTATTCCAACTTCAGAAGATCTTGTACCTGCATCACCACTGGTGGTTGCATTCGCATTGCGTGTATAACCCTTCTTGGGTGACTCCCTTTTGTGGTCAATCAGACCTTGCCTCATAGCATCCTCAATCTGTACCCCTATCTCATGCAAGTTAGCGAAGGTGGAGGGGGGTAAGACGATCATTTTTTGCATTAACTTGGGTTGTAGGTTGCGCACAACCATCCTTATCTAATCCTTTTCGAGTGGTCGAGTTGTCATCGTGGAGGCCTTGGCCCTCCATCGTGTAACAAAATCATAAAAGCCCTCCTTTGGCTCCTGCCAAGTCACCTCAAGATCACGAGTCGTGACCTCGATCTGTGTATTATATGAGTACTGAGCAACAAAGGCCTCGGCCATCTCCTTCCAACTCCTTTTCACTGAGTCCTCCAGCTTGGCGTACCAGATGGTCGCAATACCTGAAAGGGTCCGACCAAAGAGAGATAGTTCCTGGAGTCTCGTCAAGCCCATCGGGCGCAAAATATCCGAGAACAACCTAAGATGAACCATAGGATCGCCCGAACCGTCAAAACGGTCTCAGTGGGGCATCTTGAATCTGTCTGACAATGTCACTGCCAAGTCCGTGTAACCATCCTCTATGTCCGGGATCGAGTTGGCTCCCTGGGCCCGTTTGAATAGCTTTTCAAGCTTAGCTTTAGAGCAGTTGGATCCATCTCAGATTCAAACAGTGTATCTGTTGAGAAAGACGGTGTCATTGAAGTCTGTGGTAGAACTGGTGGTAGGACTGGCCCTGTTGTAACATCCGTATCTTCCTGGACATTTGCAGTATCCCTGAGTGTTGGAACTCTTGGTGGGGGCGGGGATGGATGCGAAGCAGATGCTCCGGCTTGTTGTGGTTGCTGCTGTTGTTGAAGCCTGGCAATCAGTTCTGCCTGTTAGGCTACAACCTCTACTTGGCAGGCAGCATCCCGCTGCATGGCCTGCATGGTCTCTTAGAGTTGACGCATCATGTCCTCCATTTCAACTATAAAGTGTGGAACTGACTGGACAGGTGTATGTTCCCTCTCTGAGGTGGAAGTAGATATTGCAGCCCAACTGCGCACAGGTGAGGTAGATAATGAACCGCTAATTTGGTAACTGCTGTACTGGTGATCTATGCCTGACTGACCTTTTTGCCTTGCCTCGGCGAAGGAAATGCTGATTGCCCTAGAACTAAATCTCTAACCTGACAAAGTCTATCAACAAAAGTCCAATGTACCCGGGGGATATCGGAGCCTTCTGAAGCTATGGTTCCAAGACTACCTTGTAAAAGAGAAAACATACAGCATCTCAGCCTGATTTTACGAGAACAGATATGAGCAAAGTTGAATGACTATGCTCTCTATTGAATTCTACCCCAAAGTTACTGCCTCAAACTAATACTCCCAAACACTGATGTTCTCAGACTGATACCCAAACTTGCAACTAATACATACATTCCTGTAGAGACACATCCCTAACATCACATATTAAGTAAGTGAGTCAAAACACCCCTATGGTGGGGTAGGGTTTCCCTGTCCTAGTTTCGTCAGGAGCTAGGGTTTCACTACGCACGCATGCAGTGTCAAACAACAACTTACATTTGGATGAGCAACCTGTCCTAGTTTGGAATGGTCTCTATGGATTTCGATATGCAACTAGGTCGAATGGCCAAAGAGGGTGCCTCGGCAAAACTGAGGTTTGTGTTCCCATCGTGGCAGAGCTCGTAACTGGTCAGCCTTATGCCACGCTTTTCCAAGCAAGCCTCTGACAAACCATTCAGGAATAGCAGATGGCAAACACGGTGTCCTAGGCGCACCAATGCAACTGCAATGCAAAGAAACACATAAGTGTAAACAAAAAAACAAATCATGAGTTTGAGTCAAGTTCTCTAAATCTCCAGTAGAGTCGCCCAAAATTGTAGACTGCCCGAAACTCGCTCCGCGCGCCCCCCTTCGGAGAGGGCGCGGATTTGGTTCATAGCTACTACAGTTCGGACTCCTGTCATGGTTCTGAATCTAATCTCACAAAGTGCAATGTAAGACTGATAAATCACCAAAGTGTCCAAATCTGGCAAATCGTTTTGGAAAATCGATTTTGATCAAGAAGTGCCAAACATGGACTGCGTGGCCAGATTACAGAGTCGTCACCTAAATATTTTGTTTTTGGGAAATTTAAGAAACCCTAACTCGTGCCTAAGGGCACGTGTCCGTCATCACCAAAGTTGCCTCAGCTCTGGAACTTGGGTACGAGGGAGGAAGGTCATGAAATGAGCACCCCCGCTCGCCCGATCAAAGATCGGCCTCTACTAACATGATACGTTGTTTTTGAAAACACATGTGTTCTTATATGGTTATTAATCTAGTTTTACTATGTGATGCGCACAGCATACAAGTATAGACTAAATCACTCAATTTGGAACAAAACATCTCATGTTTGTTTTTTTTTTTTTTAAATGGTTTGAAGTTGCTACCTTCAAGTAGGCTAAAATGCGGATTTGCCACTCTCAAGTGGGCTTAGAAAACATGCTGATTTGCCACCCTCAAGTGGTCTTAAAACTCACATTTTGATGAATTGTTCCAATTCAAGCAATGAAGCCTTCATCCACAAACATTCATGCAGTTAAACACTTAAGCAGTTAGCCTCATGGCAAGCATGCTATCATGGTAGTCACTTACGCACATGCAAGGATGCTAAAGCATAAACACTCACAGTGTACTCTGAGCCAAAACAGAAGCTATGTTAGAAATCAATGCATGATCCAACCTATGTTTGAAATGCCTAATGCAACACATGCAAAATGCAACTAAGTAGGCTCGGCTATCTAAGATGGCATATGAATGCAACACTCAATAACATGCTTTAAAACACGTATTCAAGAAAGTATATTAAAGTACAATGCAGTTTGTATGATGCGCTGAGCCCGGTGCATGCAATACGAATGAATGATGCACGCATGCAAAACATAAGTATGCTAATTGAAATATGCCCAAAACTAACCACCGAAAGCGGGTAAGTAAAAGGGAGAAAGAGGTGGGGTTGGAAGACATGCATCATACACACGCACACTTATTACAAAATTTTCCCTCTCGACGGAGGGTCCGAATAATAATAAGCTAATTAGCTACGCTAAGCTAACTATTACAAAACGAAACTAATTAACTAACAAGCTAACTAATTACAAGCACAGATGAATAGCTAAGTACATTAACTACTTAAGTACAGAACCAAATAGTCAACTAGCTAAGCAAAGCAGTTAAAAGGAGCCTCAGGGCGAGGGGTGCATGCATGCTCGGTCGCCTCACTCGGAAATCCATTACTATGCCCTGAATTGCCTCTGTTTGCATTTGATTTCAGAACACTGCACGAACTTCCAAATTGCTTCTACTCCAACATAGGGACCTCCTGGAAGGTTGTTGTGATTCCTATGTTCTGTATTATGCTAATTGGTCCCTAATGCATATGTGATTATATGTTTTGATATGATTTTGTGTGCCATTATGTGAAATTATGTGGTTTTGAATTTCTATCTGTTCACCGTAGGAATATCTGTTTGATAATCTGCTTCGGAAATTAAATTGGAGGCCTTATCAGCCATAGAACCCGAAATTGATCATGCCATTGTGATTGGCATAATTTTTAGAGTCTACGGTGAAATTTAATTAGAAATTGATTTGGGTCAAATTAATCTGATTTAATTAATGATTTAATGCTCAATTATTTTATGTTCAAATAATGTATGTAAGTGGGGCTATATTATAAGCCTTATTAAATTCAATTCCCTCCCTTTACATGACTTTGGCTGATCAAACTCTAAGAGAAAAAGAGAGGGCCGACTGTTAGAGAGAAAGGGAGAGAATTGTGTAATTTTTGATGCAAGCTTGGAGATTTGAACTCTAGTTCAAGAATTAACCATAGACTGGGCTTCTAGGTAAGCATTGATTCTTGAATTCATGAAATTAATGTGTGATCTTGTGTGTTCAAGGGTTGTTTATGACCAAGAGCATGAGTTAAGTTGGTTTTGTTGGAATTAAAGCTTGATATATGCATGCATGTAAGAAATTGTTTTGAAATAGCATGCATGAGCCTAAAATACATGATTAATGTAGAATTTTGGTTGAAACTCATGTTTTGATCACCATTTGTGTTATCTAAGTTGAGATTGTGGCTAATTCATCACATGCATGTACAATTTATGAAGGTAGGAGCTTGGAGTGCATGAATGTGTATGATGGAATTGGGTTTAGTGTAAATTGGAGACATGCATGTGATTTAATTGTGAAATTGAGCTTCATTGTGCTATAATTTGGTGTTTATACCATGTTAGGATGTGAATATGTGAAAATTGAGCCAAAATCATGCATTTGGAACCTTTGAACATCATGATGAAGCTCAAGAACACATTCTGGGTTTTCTAGAATTTTGAGGTCCGCTCAAGCGGGAGAACCTCCGCTCGAGCGTAAATTTCGGGCTCCCAGCACTTTTTGCAGAGTTGGATGTCCGCTCAAGCGGGATATTTCACGCTCGAGCGGGGAGCTTTTGTAGACAGGCCTTTTGCTCAAGCGCCCTATTTCACGCTCGAGCGTATTTTTCATGCAACCAGCACTTTTGCAGGCCTTAAGGGTCCACTCGAGCGGGAAAGCCTACGCTCGAGCGGGGACCCTGTTTTTTGAAATTTTGTATGCTCGTTCTGTGATTCATTTCCCGTTCCCTTTCACTTGTAAGCACTCTTAGGCATATGTTAAGCATTGCAAATGAGTTAAAGAGATAAGAATAAAGCCTAAAGAGGAATATGTGAATTAAAGAATTGATTGAACTGTTAGTGACCCTTTTGTGTTCATGACATGTGTAGGGTCAAGCTCCAGGGCAAATCCACAAGTCGATCATTGTGAGTAATATCGATATTTGAAAGCTTGTCAATGTCCAATTGTTTATTCCCTTATAAGCTTTATGAATTGCTAATTGGGATTGTGGACAAAAGTCTGACATGAATGAATGAATGGATCGAAGGTCGTTTTGTTAGAAATGAATGGACCAAAGGTCGTTTTGATATAAATAAACAGACCGAAGGTCGTTTTGACATAAATGAACGGACCGAAGGTTATTTTGACATATATGAATGGATCTAAGGTCATTTTGACATGAATGAGTGGGCCGAAGGCCGTTTTGACACGAATGTATGGGCTGAAGGCCTTTTTGACACGAATGTATGGGCCAAAGGCCGTTTTGACGTAAATGAATGGGCCAAAGGCCATTTTGATAGAAACGAATGGGCCGAAGGCCGTTTTGACATAAATGAATGGGCCGGAGGCCGTTTTGACATGAATGGAAATCTGAATGGGCCGAAGGCCAGTATGTTTGGAACTACAATCACTTGATCTAAATTTTGTATAGGTGTATATATCCTAAGTAGAAATATGAATTGGGCCCAAGGCCGTTTGGAGCATGTTGTTCTACATATTGTTATGTAACTTCTATATTTGATATTATTCACTGGGCTATCGCTCACACTCATTCATGTGTTTGTAGGTGAGCCAAGAGAAGGACCCAGCTCCAGTGAAGTCTGTCAGGAACAACAAAGGTTTTGGAGAGTCAGCCTTGTGTCTCATGCACGAGACATGTCCTTGCCATTTTGTTATGTATTTATATTTTGTCTTGTTGGCGAGGACTTTGTATATATCTGCATATAGTTTCGTTATGGGTTGACTTAGTCTGGATGATCCTGTCTGTAAAGGATTTTATGATACTGAACTTTGTTGTGGGTTATTAACGTATATGTGTATGGTTTGTTTTGATGTGCATATAAGCACGGCTCTATGGCAAAGTTTTAAATTTTTGCTTCCGTTTGGCCCCTTTACTCTGATGAGTTATGTCTATTTTGTTTTGAGGCCGTAGGTAATATCAGTATTACTGGCCGGTTATGTCCTTAACCCATAGGGGCGGGTTCGGGTCATGACAGCTGCCGACTAAAAAATGGTGTTGTAGACCACCTGTAGACCACTTAAGTTTGCTGTAGACTAGAAAAAGTGGTCGGCCAGCTAATTTTTTTGGTCTGCCGACCAGAAATTTCTCCCAAGCTCCAATTTGCTGCAATAGAGAACAAAAAGGGGCACAACAGTGTATTTGCAAGGTATGTGTGCACAACCACCCTCCCTATCATTTCTTAAGCTCAATGGAGTGCGGTACTGGACTCTTGGGCCACCAACCGAGCATCGCAATGCACGATGGCCGAGAAGCCAAGTTTGCACAATTCAATGTCAATGAATGCATAAATAACACATAAGGGCCTTAACCTTTATCATGCATGATCAAGAGGGTCGACGATCGAGAAATGAGGCACGTTTCATCACTTCAATTATGAAATGTCCCTCATTTCTCGTGTTTGGATTAATGTTCAATCCAAACACAATGCAATGCAACAACATGAGCATGTCAAGTTAGAGTCCTAAAGCATGAAACCTAGTGAAGGATACAACACAAGGGCTATGTAATGCAATAGTCCATGGACCAAACCAGCCCCAAACAGACCTCGTGCATGCCAAGACAAAGGCCTAAGCATGCTGGAATTGAAGCTCAATGGACTAGACAAGCATGCATACACATTGGCCCATAGTCGAGGCACAAAAGCACAACTCTTAAAAGCACTCAAAGAGTGAAAGAAGTGAGAACAAGGCAATGCTATATGCTCTGAAATAACATGTTAAATGATGTCATGACAAGCAAACATCTCAAACAAAGCATGCTAGAGGCATCAAAACACAAGGCTAGTCAATCACATTGCACTACAGCTATGGAATACATGAACCATATGGCTAAGACAACCTAAAGTAGTCCTAGAGCATGTAAAATCAAGACCAAAAACATGTTGTAGTAGAGCCAACACATGCTAGGATAATGAGCTAAAACAACAAGCATGCAAGGCTAATAAGTGAGATTTGCTCTACAAGTACAAGATGCAAACCACAAGTGGCCAAACTAGCCAAAAACAGAGTTGTATTATGGCAAAATAAGACCAAAAACACCTTGAGATGATAGCCCAAAAGCTTAGACAAGATGGCATACATATTGGCTCATATTTAACGCATAAAGCATAACCTTCCAAAAAGCATTGAAAGAGTGAAAGATGTGAGAGTATGACAGTGAAACATGCTCTGAAATCACTTATCAAATGATGCTAAATCATGCAAATAGCCCAAGCAATGCATGCTAGTGGCTTGGAAACTCAAAGCTAGTGAGCAAGATTGCACTATGGCTATAGAAAACGAGGCATGCATGATCAAAACAACTTAAAATAGAGCTCAAGCATGGCAAAACATGAGTAAATGCTTGCCGGAGTGGAGCCAAAAACATGTTAAAATGATGGTCCAAAACATGATGCTTGTTAAGGCTATAGGGAGGATTGCACTACAAGGGTACGAAGCATGCAAGAGGCAATCAAACTGACCCAAAACAGAGCTAAGGCATGCTAAAATAACACCCAAAACATGCTGAGATAGGACTAAAATAGGCTAGCATGATGGATCAAAGCATTGAGTACACAAGGCAAAATGGCAAGATTACACTACAAGTGTAAAAAGCATGCATGAGGTAGCCAAACCAAGCCAAAATAGAGTTATGCCATGCTGAAATTAGGCCAAAAATAAACTAAGAACAAGCCAACACATGCTAGACAAAACATGTTCAAACATGAGGCCATCAACACAAACAACCAAGACACAAGGAGAGGGGATGACCCCCTCCTATTTGGGGCCTCAAAACACACTTTCCACCACTAAAATTCCTCTAGAATTCAGTGGTTAAAAGGCCAAGAGAAGGTAATCTCAAAGGCCTAAAGAGATAGCTCAAAACAAGGCAAAATAAGGCATAAAAGGGGGTTGACTACCCCCAACACCAAAGAGGCCTCAAACAAACACTTTAAGCACTTGAAAATGAAGCTTTTTGTTGTTTAAAGTTAAGCCTAAAACATCATGCAAATAGGGACAAAGACTTAAACAAAGCAAAGCTTTAAAAGGATTAGAGCCTTACCCTTGAAGACCAAGAACAAGGCAACAACTCCGGCAACTTTTCTGAGCTAAAACTAGCTGAAAACACTCAAATGCAACCTCCAAGAACCTCAGCTCAAGAATGAAGGTGTTTCACTAGGTGTTTAGTGCAAAAGTATGAACAAATCTCACTTTTAGGCACAAAACAACACAAATATATAGAGAGAGGAAGAAATATAGAGATAGAAGGATATGTATAGCCCTAAGCAATTTTTCTGAAGCTGAGACAAGAGGGAAGAGGCTCCCTTATATAGAATTCCAAGCGTTAAGCTTGTTGAACAAGCTTGAAGCTTGGTGCAATCCCTCCATACACGTGTATGGAAGATACCTTCTGTGCCCAATAGCTGGCATAGCTGGCAAGAAAAATATATGCAGAAAATGCAGGAAAGCTACCGACTAGTTGAAGTGGTCGACCGACCACTCCTACTGGTCGACTGACTAGAAAAAGTGGTCTACAGGGACAAAAAGTGGTCGGCAAGGGGGGAAAGGTGGTCTGCACAGAGAGAGGAATGTGGGGGCATGGTTGCCGACCACTTTAGGTGGTCCACAGACCACCCACCCTAGCTGGCTGACCAGAAAATTGCCTGGTAGGGAAGAAAAGTAGTCTACAGGGGAAGAAACTGGTCTACACCCCTGTTCCACCCTCTAGGCGAAGGATAACAAGGCTTGGTTCAAAAACAAACCAAAAAGGAAGTAAGACGAGAGTCCGTAAGGCAAGGCACTCAGCCAGAAGCCTCGAAAACTAGTCTACGGGTACAAAAAGTAGCCTACGAGAGGGAAATGTAGTCTATGACTACAAAAAGTAGTCTACAAACCTCTGTTTTCCTCTAGGCAAGAGCAACAAGGCATGGTCCAAAAACCAGGCCAATAGGAGAACGTTAAGAGTTCCCGAGACAAGGAACTTAGCCGAAGGCTCCGGAAACTCGAAACGAGCACAAACATGTAAAATCACCGAGTGCACAGACTATGACATCTAAGTCTCAAGGTCGGTCAAAAATGGGGTGTTTACACTATGCAAATGCAATGCAAAGAAACACATAAATGTAGATAAAACAACATATCATGAGTTCGATTCAAGTTCTCTAAATCCCCAACAAAGTCGCCAGAAACTGTAGACCTGACTTTCTTCGCGCACCCCCCCTTTCGGAGAAGGTGCGAATTGGTCTTGCTATTATAGTTTGGACTCCCGTCACGGTTCTAAATCTAATCTCACAAAGTGCAATGTAAGACTGATAAATCACCAAAGAGTCCAAATCTGGCAATTGGTTTTGGAAAATCAATTTTGAATCAAAAAGCGCCAAACATAGACTACTTTGCCAGATTACAGAGTCGCCACCTAAATATTTTGATTTGGGAAATTTAGGAAACCCTGACTCGTGCCAAAGGCCACGTGTCCGTCATCACCAAAGTTGCCTCAGTTCGGGAACTTGGGTACGAGAGAGAAAGGTCCTGAAATGAGCACCCCCGTTTGCCCGATCAAAGATCGGCCTCTACTAAGCATGATATGTTGTTTTAAAAACACATGTGTTCTTATTCCGATTATTAGTTATCTTACTATGTGATGTGCACAGCATACAATGATAGACTAAAATCACGAGAATTGGAACAAAACAACTCATGTTTGTTTTCAAAAATGGTCTGAAAATACCACCCTCACAGTGGGCTAAAGCGCGGATTTATCACCCTCAAGTGGGCTTAAAACATGATGATTTGCCACTTCACAAAGTGGGCTTAAAACTCACATTTGTTGAACTGTCCCAATTCAAATAATCAAGCCTTCATGCACAGGCATTCATGCAGTTAAGCAAATAAGCACATAGCCTCATGGGAAGCATGCTAAACATGGCAACACTCACACTCATGCAAGTACGCTAAATCGTAAACACTTACAGTGTACTCCGAGCCAAAACAAGAAACTAGGTAGAAATCATGCATGATCCTAACTATGCAAAATGCAACTAAATAGGCTTGGCTATCTAAGATGACATATGAATGCAACAATTCGTTAACATGCTTTGAAACATGTATTCAAATAAGTATTGAAATACGATGTAGTTTGAATGATGAGCCGAGCCTGATGCATGCAAGACAAAATGAATGATGCACACATGTAAGCAAAAGGTATGGTAATCAAAATATGCCCTAATCTAGCCATCGAAAGCGGTTAAATAAAAAGGAGAAAGACGTGGGGTTGGAAAACATGCACACACATACGCACACTTATTACAACATTGCACCCTCGCGAAGGAGGGTCCGAATGAATAAGCTAAGCTAAGTTACTCAACTAATTTAATTAATCTAATTAAATTAATTATTACACAACCAAATTGAATAACTAGCGAACTACTAATTATTACAACACTTAATTAATTAACAAATTAATTAAATAAATTACAAAGCCAAGCTAACTAACAAGTAAAGCTTTAAACCAAGCTGCCTCAGCTCTCCTTGAAAGATAAACATGCATGCCTCGGTTTTCGTCCCGAAAAGCTCTCCGGTTTGCTCTTGAAAGGCTCTGTTTGCAGGGTTTCTCCAAGAATTTGCTACTGAACCTTACCAAATCACTGCTGGGAAGTGCACTAGTGGCCTACTGGCCATGAGAAGCTGCTGTCGGCCATCTGCTGGCCAAGGATGTGCACTGTCGGCCATGGATGAAGCCTTGCCGCCATCAGTGTGCCACTGCCAGCCACTGGTGTGCTGAATTGACATTCTGCAACAGAGGTCAAACCAGAGGAAAATGGAGAGTCTCCCAAGGACATGTGTGTATTGTATCCCTCCTTATCATCTCAAAACATCAAAGGAGTGGCACCATTGGATCCAAGACCATCAATCAAGCATTCACAATGCATGATGGCCAAAGATTCAACTTATACACATTCAATAAATGCAAGACAAACAAGACTCTAGGACCACTACCATATCATGGATAATCAAAGGCAATAGAGACAAAGGAGATTGGCTCATTTTCATCACTTTGAGTATGAAATGGGCCAATCTATTTTGTGTTCAATATAACGTCCGATTGAACACAATGCAATGCAAATTCAACATGCTTATCTTGGCATGTTTTACTTGATTCAATTATTGTTTACACATTTTAAATTACCAAACCATTCTTTAATTGATTTGTCCAATGTGAAAGTTCTCTAATGAGAGGAAGGTCAATCAAAAGATGATTTAAGACATGAGAGAAACTATGCCTTTGACTAGGAGGAACCCTCAAAAGAGGGTTAAAGCCATTTAAGCATAAGCCTCAATCTCAAGCTTAAACACAACTTTCAAACCAACCAAGCGTCAAAGAAAATCAAAAGTGAAGAAATGGGGGAGGTGGAAGAATTTCAGTGCTGAAATGGCATGAAACACAAGACTCTAACATGCAAACAACTCATGTACAATATGTTAAGAGACTTAAGCATTAAAACTAGTGAAGAGCTTTACACTAGAACCATGCAATATCATGCTCAAACAACCGTACCAGCTCAAAATAGAGTTTAACCATGCCAAATCAGAGGCCTAAACATGCTGAGATAGGAGCATGAAAAGCAAGAAAATCATGCTCATGTATTGGCTCACAAGCAAGGCATAAGGCGCAACTCTCAAACACAATGAAGGAGTGAGATATACGAGAGTGTGATAGAGGAACATGCTCTGAAATCACATGCTAAACGATGCCATATCATGCAACCAACACAAGCAAAGCATACTAGAGGCTTTAAAGCACAAAGCTAGTGAAGGTCAACTACACTATAGCTATACACAGCAAGTCACAAAGGACCAAGACCACTCAAAATAGAGTTTAAGCATGTCAAAGTAAGGCCAAAAACATGCTAGAGAGGAGCCAACATATGCTAGAGTAATAGGTTAAAACATCAAGTATGTCAAGCTAGTATGCATGATTACACTACAAGTGTAAGAAGCAAGTAAGGAGTGACTCAACCAGCCAAAAATAGAGCTTAAACATGCTAAAATAAAGCTTAAAACATGCTTGAACTAAGCCATGAAAAGAGAGAAATACATGCTCATATGTTAGGGCAACAACACATGCAAAGAAGAAATAAGGAGGGGAGGCCACCCCCTCCTATTTTGGACCTCAAAACCAAGTTTTTGCCACTGAAAATTCCTTGGATTTAAGTGGTTGAAAGGCCAAAAAGAGATTGTTTTAAAGGCTTTAAAAGAAGGCACAAAACTTAGCAAATAAGCCACAAAAGAGAGGGGAACACCCCTAACCCTAAAGGGCCTCAAACAACCAGTTTCAAAACTTAAAAGTAGAGGTTTTTGTAGTTGAAAACTAGGCCAAAAACAGCATGCAAGGATGGCCAAACCAAGTAAACGAAACAAAGCTTAAAAGGGTGAAATTCTTACCCTTGAAGCACAGCACTAAAACAGCAAGAAAACAGCCAAACTTCTTAGCCAAAACCACTCCAAGGAGCTCAAACAAGGCCTCCAAGAACCTCAACTCTAAGGTGAAGGTGTTTGGCTAAGGGTGCTAGTGCAAATATGTAGAGAAAGATCACTTTCAAGCACAAAATATAGAGAGAGAGTATGCTAGAGAGAGAGAGAGAGAGAGAGAGAATTCTTGCTCAGCTCAAACTTTTTGTAACCCTTTGTATGCATATAGATGAGCTCTATATATAAAAGATACAAAAACCCCTTGAAGAGATCCAACCATCCATGTGCAAGCAGATGGGCTCATCTGTGCAAACAGCTATCAAAATATCTACAAAAATATTTGCTGAAACATTGGTGGCCGGCCGGCCATTAGTGGTGGCCGGTAGTGGCTCATTGATGGCCGGCAGGCCTCATCAATAGCCGGCAGGCCTCAATGATGGCCGGTAGGCCATCTAGAACATCACTATGCAAAGACCAACACATGGTCCAAATATAAGACAGAATGGAAACAGGGTCTGGAAAGATGAAACCTAGAGCATTCTGTCGCGGAAGTCAAGTACTCGACGAGCAATCAAACTTGTCACTGGATGTACCTGCAAGAACATCCAAGTCTTGAGGATGGTCAAAAATGGGGTGTCTACACACGCCTACCACTATGCCTAACATCCTAATAAAGGTAACAAAGACATTAGCACATTCACAATTGTGCCGATGTTATTTCACTCGCGTCCTAATACGATGGACAACGGTAATTCACTCCACATAAGCACATAACGACGTAAACACATACGGATTTCATTTCCGGATAATGACCGTCCCGTGGCGTTGCTAGAGTTCCAGTTAGAAATGGCAATGATCAAGTGCCTTTCCAACAGAACTTCCAGAAACCCATGAACCTGATCAACATCGTAGAAACTAAATCCCATACTCATATAGTCACATAAACATGTTATCATATAGGCACGTAACATTACACTTAAGTCTCTAACATGCGAGACAAACCATTTGTGATACTAACCACTTCCCACATACCCAAAGTATTCAAACCCGGTACGCTGTGATACCAAGTTGTAACGCCCCCAAAATATAACATGAAACAATCATTCATAAGATCCATAAACACAATAGAGAAGTTATATTTCATTCATCAAAGTCTTCTTTACAAAAGATGTTACATGTAACTCTAACTTCCATTAACAAAATGAGTGCCCTACAGGCTTACATCTTTCTAAATAATAACTTGGTTACAACAAAAGAGAGTCCTAGCTCTATACATAGAAAGCCCTTGGCTTGAATATACATTTAACATCAAAACAAAATAACAAAACGGAGTCTTCAACTCCTAAACCCCCCAAGCTAAGACCTTGGAGGCGGCATGTCCCCTGTACCTAAAAAATGGTTTCCCAAGTAGGGTGAACCAAAGCCCAGTAGAGATATGCTAAACAATATATGAGAATTAACTAAAACATTAGCAGTTGATAAATATTTAACACTTGAAAACCAACTTATACTCTTTTCATAACCAATCAATATTGATATAGTTCATTATTATCCAAACAATTCAAAATGAGACTACAACTCATATATCAACACTTCAATCATACACATCATTCGTACACTTCCATTCACTTTCCATTTTACGGAATTACGTCCGAGGGAACTGGCACCCAAATATATATATAAGATTTCGGGACTTTCCCCCTGGATACTCTGGCCAACTTAATTATCAATGGAGTCCATCCCCTATCTCCTCCCAAACAATAGAGTACATCCCCTATCTCCTCCCAAATAATGGAGTACATCCCCTATCTCCTCCTAAACAAAGATACATATGCAATGCATTTAAACACGTTGTCATATACAATGACCAATTAAATCACATATTCAATGTGTTAATCCAACCGTCATATTCAATGACATAATCCAATTGATTAGTTTCAATTTACCTAATCATCATGCAATTTCTACAATAATCATGGTTATCCTCCACCGATAACCCAAAACAGTTATTTATAAACAGCTAAATAAATCTATCGCACAGATAATTTATCAACTTTCCCATAGGTGAGTGATTTATCAATCCAACTACACCATTTAATCACATTTTCCCCCAATTTCACAATTCCCAAACCAATTTCATATTTCCACAATTGATTTCATTATTTATACACATAATTTATATAATTCCAATTTGGGCATTTTCCCCCTTTTCTCAAATATTGCACCCAAGGCCAAATTTCAACCATTGTACACAAACAACTCCATTTTCAAGAGCTCACATACATATGGAGCCCAAAAATAGAAAACCCCTCTTTCATAATTTCAAACTCAAACCCTAACTTCACCCAAACTTTCCAAATCCACCATTTACACAAAATGACTAATATTTATGTCAAAGCTCATATTAAAGAGTAGATTATCCCTACCTCAAATGGAGAAGCTCAAAGGAGAAGAAGAGAGAAACCCAAGATGCTTCAAATCCAAACTTTTTCGGATCAAAAGATAGCCCACGCAATGCTCTAGCTTTTTAACAAAGAAAATAGGGTAGAAAGACCCTAGAACACGGTGCATTTGTAGAGAGAGAGAGAGAGAGAGAGAGGAGCTATCGATCTAGGGTTTTGAAGAAGGAAGAGGATAAAAAAATGGGAAAGTTCACCTCTGCTGCGAACTGATATATGCGAGGCTCGCTCGAGCGAAGGAGTTGTTGCTTGAGTGACCAGACACAACAAAAGACCTCACTAGAGCGCAAGAAGCGTCACTCGAGCAAACAATGTGAAGCTTCAGGTCTGTACCAACGCAGACGCACGCTCAAGTGCAAGAAGTCTTGCTTAAGCGAAGAAACGATTCTACAAGGCTCGCTCGAGCGTAATAAAGCTCACTCAAGCGAATAATACCATCCTTCAGGTCTTATAGAGACGCAGACGCACGCTCGAGCGCAAAAGGCCTCGCTCGAGCGAAGAGACACACCACACAAGGCTCGCTCAAGCGCAAGAAAGCTTGCTCGAGTAGAAGTTACGTCTAAAAAAGAAACCTGAGGACTCTCAATCCTCACTCAAGCGCAAGAACCCTCGCTCAAGTGAAGAAGCAAAAACCCAAAACAAATACAACATATAGTAAATCTTACATTCATCTTAATTCTAATCTCACCTCTATCTTCCGAAATAAATGGGGCTTGGGGGTCATGGAGACTTCTTTCCATTAGGCTATTGTTAGTTGGCATGGCAGTCAAATTTATTGCTTTGTTGTTTGCTCCAGGGAGGTCATTTTCATTTTTATTGCTTTTGTCATTCTTTGAACACACGTAGAGACTGGTTTCATTGCACACTTTTATCGCGGTTCTTGACTTGTTTCATTGCGTCATGGATTTGAGACTTGGTTGCAGAGTGAAGGCACACTCCCACAAAGCTAGAAATAGAAACATTAATTTCAGCTAAAAACCAAATAGCTAAACAAATAGAACAGATTAATCAAATTCAAGATAATTTAAAACAGAAATTAGAAATTTTAGAACAATTAGTCAGATCTTAGTTTATGAGCAGTGATAAAAAAGCTAATAGAGATTATCAGACAATTTTAAAACAAGCAGAAGATTTTCATAATAGTCCAGAAGGAATCAGTATTTATCAAGGAGTAAGTCAATCAGATAAAGTAGCAGTAAGACAAAATAATATAGAAATTTTATTTTTAATTAGATTGTGTGAAAAATTTGACTATCTATTAGAACAGATACACAGTTTAGAAAATCGTTTAGCCACTTTAGAAAAAACAATACTTCAAAAAGGAAAAGGAGTAGAAGGATCCAACAGACCCCAATCTCAGATAAACGAGGAAGATATAGCTAAATATTTTGAAAAGCTTAAATTACCACCAAAGAAATCAACCTGTAGAATTTACAGAAAATAAATATGTTTAAACAGCTAATAAAGGGTAGTAGTAGTAAAAAGCGTAATGATGATGAAGATATTAAGGTAGAAGAATTTGTAGATGTAGAACAACAAATTGAAAAATTTTAAAAAGAAAAGTTAGAATTAGTTCCAGCTAAATATGTGTATAAGCTAGGAAAGATACATAAAAAACAATATTTATTTAAACATTATAGTGAACAGATGATTAGTGTAACTCAGGAAGATGAAAAAATAGAGCTAAATTTAATAGAAAGAGAAAGTTA
Organism: Camellia lanceoleosa; assembly: GCA_025200525.1. NCBI lineage: Eukaryota > Viridiplantae > Streptophyta > Magnoliopsida > Ericales > Theaceae > Camellia > Camellia lanceoleosa. Next base: position 25,084,923 of record CM045770.1, read on the forward strand.
TAAATATGCAGTAAAAGAACACCTTAAAATGACTCACTTAGGATTAGTAGTGGTAGGAGTTAAGGCATTAACCAGAGAAAATCTAGGAACCAAAGTTTTTGTTTGTCTTTATAATGATAGATTTAATGATGTAGGACAAAGTATGTTAGGTAGCTATGAATTAGATATGAATGATAAAGGAGGAATAGTTTATTTTACACCAGATTTCTTATTACCAACCTCAACATTTCATAAAAAGATAAAAATAGGAATAAAGAGTAGAGGATACAAAATGAAAAAAGGAGAAAAGAATTTATTAGTTTGCACAGGATTTTTAGGATTAGCAGTCTCAGAAAGTAATACCCACTATAGACTCACAAATGATCAGATAGTAAAATTATTAGGCGCAAAAGGAATAAAAGCATTACCAGCTAAAAAATTTAATTCTGAAGATAATGCAGCACTAGATTGGAAATTAGGAGATTTTTTAGGACAAAAGAGATTAGCCCCTCAAGATAATTTATTATACCAGACAGCAGATGGTAATTATGCAGTAAGATTTACTCAGTATACTTATGTAGCACCAGAAAAATCCGAAGATGATGAATTTAGTAGCATAGATAGAGAAGAAAATCAAGATAATCGTAGTGAAATAAATCAGCTTTATGTTATGACAGAAGAAAAAACAGTATCACAAAATAAGATATATAATATTGATGAGATAGATTTAGAAAAATTTACCCTAGAAGATATGAACAAAATATTAGATGCTAGATATGATGAATATTTAACCAGAGGAGATACCCATGATGAGGCAGTGTCATTTTTAGATCAAGAATTTCATACAGAATATGTAGATGATATTATAGAAGATATTATACATCCCAGCAAAATATTTAGAATACCAGAACAACCTAAGGTAGAAGATACTTTTTATATGAATACAGAAAGCAAAGGAACTAGTAACCCACAACCAACTGTACAAGATCCCGTAGAACCAATACAGTATACAGTAGGAGGAAGAAGGCCATTAGCAAGCTCAGGACGTAGCGAAGCAGACCCAAATAAAAGCTATAAATTTCATGGAAAGCGTAGACAACCAGATATGAGTATACAATTACAGCCAGCTAACAACCAGGGAACCCTTTTAGATTTAGCTAGATTCGACCCTCAGATATGGCAAGAAGTAATAGAAAGATGGGAAAAAGATGCGGTAAAGGCATGGATAAGTGATCCTTATGAGACAACTGATATGTGGGACTTTATGGAGACACTTTTAGGAGACTCAGCTTTTAATATATACTTAACATTTAAAGGAAAATATGAGGAGATAATTAGACAACTTAAGGACTTAGGAGATAACCCGTGGAATTTTACAAGTTTTATAAAAGAAATACTTATAGGATATGACCCTTCTAGACGAAATACTTATACTCAAAGCATAGCATTAACTGAATTAGATCAAATGACTTTAGGAAGTTGGAGATATATTGTACCTTTCAGTAAGGAATACTTAGCTATAGCAGCTAGAACTGGAAAAAGTTTTGATAAAGAGATAGGAAATAAATATTTTAGAAAATTACCCGGAGAACTAGGAAGAGAAATAGAAGATAAATGGTCAATTTATTATACAAACTTACTAGCTCAAATAGCCTCAGGAGAAGTAAAAATAAAAGGAAGTTTAGGAATAGGACCTAGAATAATTTTTACATTTCAAAGACTCAGAGAAAAATGTATAGAAGTTAAAGTACAGAAAGATTTGAAAAAACAAAATTATGGTTTTTGTAGCAGTGTAATATATACCCCTCAGCAATACGAAGATAAATATAATAGGAAAAAATACAAAAAATATGGAAAATATAGAAAAGAGAAATATTGGAAGAAAAATTATAGAAAACCCTGGAAAAGACAAAAATTCATTAGGAAAAGCAGAACTTTTAATAGGACAAATTATAAAAAATTACCCAAAGATGAAAAAGATAAAAGAAAACAAAGATATGTTAGAAAACCCAATAGTAAAAAATGTAATTGTTATATATGTGGAGAACCCAATCATTTTGCAAAAAACTGCCCAAAAAGATACAAGCCTAATACTAATAAGCAGATAGAAAGATTAAATATTATAGAAGACTTAGAAGAAGATATAGTCAGCATAAATAGTGATGATTCAGATATATATAGTATAGTCAGTAATTATGAATATCAATTAGAAGCTATAAGCTCAGATAGTGACTCAGAAAGTGATACAGATGTAGATAATCTTTTAGGACAACTTAACCAAGAAATAGGAAAGACTCAAGATATTTTCTTTATGATGGAATGTAATCCAGATACTGAATGTCAGCATAGTTTTCAAATAGGATTAGGATTTGATACAACTAGATGCAGCTATTGTAATTGGTTTCCAGCTAGAAATAAAAGAGCTCAATGTTTATTATGCAGCATAACCTATTGTATAATCTGTTTAGAAAAATTAAATATGACCCATAAGATAAAATTAGAAAATAACAGAGAAGATCATAGTATAGAAAACAGAGAATTATGACTAGCAAATAGAGAATTAGAAGTACAAATAAGAGAACTTACATTTCAAATTAGAGAAATAGAAACTAAAACTAGTTTTGACATAGAATGTTTAGAATTAGAAAATAAACAGCTTAAACAGCAGTTAGAACAATTTCACAGTAAATACCCCTTAAAAGATAAATTAGTTGAAGATCATATGCACTCTTTAGAATTAGTCAATTCAGTTGATTCTCAACCCTTTAATCAATACTCTCAGACTCAACCAGATAGTACATATTTACCATTTAATTACCCTGTTATACCCAAGTCTAATTTAGTCGAGATTTCTTGTGTAATTAAGTTTGTAGAAAAAACCCTTAGCATAGATGCCATGATGAATCAGAGCGATAAATCATACATAGAACAACACGTAGTTCCACCAGGATGGAGTACAGCCTTAGCAACACCAGCTTTAGTCAGCATAGCAGATGGCACCAAACAAACATATACACATTGCATTAATGGCGCCCATATTAGTTTTCATCATCTAGGTTCTCAAGATCAGCACATAGAATGGTTCCCATTACCCCAAGTTTGGATAGGAAATAGCAGACAGAATCATCCTTTCATTTTAGGACTTAACTTTATACTTAGTTTACAAGGTGGAATGTTTATCAGCCAACATAATATCAGCTTCTTTAAACGAACAGTTAATACCCCAACAGCTTATGCCCTTAGCACTATAGCCCATTCATCAGAGTTGCGTGCGAAGCGTGGTGGTACCATAGGAGTAGATTCAATTCCCGCTAGGTTTTTATTTCCAAGTAGAAATATTTTTCCAGAGCTAGCCCAAACATACATACCTATTGACATAAAAAACACTTCTTTAGATAAATTAGATATGGAAAATTATGAGCTAGAAGATTTTGAAGAAGTTCATTTTGAAGATAAAGGAGATTATTGGGACTTAGAAGATTTTCAAGAAATAGCTAACTTGGAATTAATTTTTGCAAAAATAAGAAAAATAAAGAAAAAGCCAAAATACCAGAGAACAGAAAAAGATTTAGATGAGATAATAAGATTAGCTGAAACAACAGAAATTTTAGGAGAACAACCCATGAAATATTGGGAAAGAAATAAAATTTTAGCCAGCTTAGATATAAAAAATAGAGATTATAGGATTACCTCAGCACAAATAAATCACACACCAGCAGACATAGAAGAATTTAGAACTCAGATTAAAGAATTATTAGACTTAGGAGTAATTAGACCTAGTAATAGTCCACATAGAAGTGCAGCATTTATGGTTAGAAATCATGCAGAGATAAAGAGAGGAAAAGCTAGAATGGTAATAAATTATAAAAGATTAAATGATATCTGAGAAGATGATAAATACAATATACGGATAAAGATCAACTTATAAATAGAATCTGACAAAGATATTTAGTAAATTTGATTGTAAATCAGGATTTTGGCAGATAAAAATGGAAGAGGAAAGTATATCATGAACAGCCTTTTGTTGCCCTCAAGGACATTATGAATGGCTAGTTATGCCTTTTGGATTAAAAAATGCACCTTCCATATTTCAGCGTAAAATGGATAGTATATTTAATAAATACAGTTTTATACTTGTATACATTGATGACATTTTAGTTTTCAGTCCAGATAAAAATAGTCATATAGATCATCTGTATATAACATTAGAAGAATTCATAAATAATGGAATAATAATTAGTAAAAAGAAGATGGTATTAAATACACCTCATATAGAATTTTTAGGAATGGAATTAGGAGATGGAAAGATTAGGTTACAACCTCACATAGTAAAGAAAATTTTAGATTATCCAGATAAACTAGAAGATACAAAACAGCTTCAATCATTTTTAGGAATTTTAAATTATGCAAGAATGTATATTCCTAATCTTAGTAAAATAATAGGACCACTATACAGTAAAACCACACCCACAGGACAAAAATATTTTAACCAACAAGACATGGCTTTAGTCAGAAAAATTAAAGATATTTGTAAAAATTTACCAGACCTACAACTTCCCTTAGAATCAGAATACATAATAGTAGAAACAGATGCAAGTCAATTAGGATGGGGAACAATATTATTAGCTAAACCTAGTAAGTATGATAGTAAAAATAAAGAGCGCATTTGTAGATATAGTTCTGGAAAATTTAAAGAAAAAGATACAACCATGACCAGCTTAGATTTTGAAATATTAGGAGTAGTTTATGCAATAAATAAATTTAGATTATTTTTGCACAAACCCTTTACGATTAGAACAGATTGTGAAGCTATAGTTAGATTCCATAACAAACTCAATGAGCGTAAATTAAGTACTAGAAGATGGGCAAAATTTTTAGATTGTATAGTAGGACAAGGATATAAGGTAGAATTTGAACATATTAAAGGTAGCGATAATAGGCTAACAGATTGGTTAAGTAGGAAAATTTATTTAGAAAAAGAAGATAACCAGTTTAATTTTTGTGCAGATAATGGAGAACAGCAAGACCATGAACTTTGGGGGATTCTCTCTTCCCATTCATGAAGGCAGAACAAAATTCAGACCCTTAACAGGAATTGAGTTAGACCCAGTTCAACAGTGTCTTTTAGATAACCTTTGGAATAGTCAGAACCACCCAGCTAAACGCCTTTCAGCCTTAAACTCTCTCAGTATATATTTTTCAAAAATCCAAAATAAACCTTTGTCAAAAAGTTTTTCTTTCTATGTAGTAGTTAAAGGAACCAAGCCTGGTATTTACCATGATTGGATGACAGAAGTAGACCCCTTAGTAAAATATTTTCCTACTCCTCAGTTTAAAGGATTTTATGATTTTGAGTCAGCCAGTACCTATGCCCGAAGACAAATAGGAACTAGTTACTTTATTAGCCAGATAGCTAAAGATTACCTGGACACATTGAGCAAGATGAAGTCAACCATCTTTGCCACCAGTGGAGCTCCAATTAGCCAGATAATTGGAAGCAGTTCAGCAAGAGTAGTAGTTCTAACCCTCGCATGATTTTCAAAATCCTCTCGAGATATGCAAGACATTGTGAAGGCCTTACGAAATTTCAAGAAAATTATGGATAAAGGCAAAAGGTCGATGAAGAGCTAGACCCGACTCAGGAGACGAAGAAAAACAATTGAGAGCAACCGTTCGAACCCTAACCAATCAGCTTAAAAAATTAGCTCCAGAAAAAACACCAACCTCCTTACCTAGCCCAGAAATCAAACAACTCACCAGTGAGGAATTTGATAAATTGAGTGCTAGAATGTATTTCTTCAGGCATTCTATCATTCGATCCCTTTGTGAGAAAAGCCCAGAAATAGAAGATTTAAAACCCATTATTTACACCTTAGCCGAAGATACAAAAATAATGAGCTAGTCATTATTCAGCAATTCCTTCAAGATCTCTCCATAGCTAGAGTCAACTGTCCTGGCCTAGCTTATCAATGGCTTTATACCGATGAAGAAGAAGAGCAGCCCTGCTTAACAAAAGAAAAATGCAGAAAGCATTCCGAGCATTTTGATAGGAGTCAGTGTAACCTAGACTTCAGCATTTGCCTTTGCCAGATAAATTTAGCTACATTTAAGCCTTTGGAGATACAAATAAGAGGCGAGACATGTTATCTAACAGCCACAAAATTGTTGGATTACGGCTTTGTCTCTAGATTAATTTTCACAGATCCAGATCAAACAGATAGCTTTGGACACAAGCTAGCTCATGCAGTCCTGTGTGTAATGGAAGAATTTCATCCATATGTAGAAGTTTTGATAGATAGCAAACTACCAGAATGGAAGGGAATATGGTGCAATCCAGCTAAACACAAAATGTACCTCAAAGGAACCTCTACATTCCCAGGATACCCAGGACTTCTCAATAGGAGACCCTGGCCATGCCGACGATTTCCACTCAAAGACCAGCTCAATAAATGGAGAAAATTTGCCAGTAACACACTAATAGCATACAATGGATATTCCAGACATCTAGTTTGTGAAGATAAATATCAAAAGATACATTGTAATTTGGCCATCCCGGGTTATCCATTTAGCAGAGAAACATTTGTCGATGAAAGCCAGTACCCCAACTATCAACATGACGTCATTCATGAATCATCAATTATGGGAGAAAATGATCAAGAACCGTCCGATATGGAAAGTGGGGATGACTTTTACGACCAACTTTCAGTAGCAGATCTAGATGACCTCTCAGACAGAATGTATGGATAGAACCAAAAAAAAAAAAAAAAAACAGCGGGTCCCACTACAAGACTCCATCAAAATTTCAAAAACAAATCCCACGAGACTCTTTCAATCTTTGCAAAACCTTCAATGCCCCGCCAAGAAGCATCACTCCACAAGTCAGCATCAATAATTGGCGTTCCAGCAGAAACAGACAGAATCCATAGAAGATAAAGATTTTCGTCAAATATCAGAAAAATGCACGCCAGGAAAAGACAAAAAAGATTTTTGTAGATATTTTTGTGTCTGTAATTATTTGAGTCTGTCAGTGATAAGGATTTTCCTTCACTCACTACTTTAATAAAGTAGATATCCCTTATCTTGCTTTATTAAAGAAAAGCTGTGAAAATCTTTAAACGTGTCTTGTAATAAATTGTAGTGTCTAAATTTTGTCAAAAAGAAGGATTGAATGATATGCGATGGGGCCCAAAGCAGTACCCGATATCATTATCCTACTACCTTATTGATAAAATTTAGTTGGATCCTTGAGTCAAACATGCATATAATTGCATGTATCTAATTTTGTTTTTATTATGAGTTTGTTTTTCAAGGTCTAATAGTCATAGGTTGTCATAGTCCTATAGGTGTTGAATTTAGAAAATCCATAGACGTAGCATGGATATGGATTTGAAGTTTTTTTGTTTTTATCCCTTTCTAAGTTGTATAAATTGGCATGTTTGCCAACGAATTGAGCAGAATGAAAAACACCACTTCACTCTGCGTTGTAAAATTTCCAACCCCTCTCAAAAAACCTCTAAGTGTATTCTCAGAATTTCAGAGTCTGTAATATAATCTTTGTAAGTATATTTCTTATTAATATGAAGTGTGAGTAGTTTCTCTTTTTCCTTAAATATTTCGAAAGGGTAACTCTTCTATTCTAGAAATTTATTTTCTTTTTGGGAAAAATTAAGTTTATGGAATGCTTGTTTGCTCATTAATATTACATGCTTTGAACCTTCGTAGTATCTTCAATTTTCTAATTTGTTACTGAGTGACCTTAGCTGAAGAGCCCGTTTGAGCCGAGGATAGGCGTTGGAGGGCAAATTGTAGGCAGAAAGGGAAAAGTAAAAATTAGAGAGTAAAAATATACTATGTTGAATGAGGTTTAGTCTCAAGGTGGGAGTACATGTAATGAAAACAAACATTACCTAAAAAGAATTTTTGCCATAGAAAAGAATTTTAGAATAAAAGGAGAGCAACCCAAGTAGAAATATTAAGGAAATATTGTCTATAAAAGAACTTCAAAAATTCAAAAAATTGTGTGATCTTAGGCCCTTAAAAGTAGATTTTAAGAAAAATTTCAAAAAATTAAAAATTTTCAAAAAATCAAAAAAGTTGTAAGCTTTTGGACGTAGACCTCTTCTTTAAAGCTAGACTTTAGAAATAAAATTTTAACTTTAGGCAAATCCAGTAGATATAGACTAGACATAGAAGTTTAGAAATATATGCCCTTAGACGAAGACCTTAGGAATAAAATTAAAATTAGTATTGAGTTAATACAAGAATTAGAAGATCAAAAATTTAGATATCATTTTCTTTTATCATTAGCTTCTAACAGATCTCTAGAAAATTACAGTTTAAAAAATCAGTTTCTTTTATCATTAGCTTCTAGCAGATCCCTAGAAAATTACAGTTTAAAAATTTCTCAGATAAATAGACAGTTAACCATAAATCAAGAAGCCTTAAAATTAGCTATACAACAGCTAGAAGACCTTTTAGCATAACTGTAGAATTAATTAGATAATTCTCAGCCCCATTTTCAAATAGTGGTAGACCACTAACTCACGACCCCAAAAAATTGGTATCAGAGCAGTGTTCGGTTTTAGGACAGTTTAAAGTAGTTTATGCATTTTGCTTATGGTAATAGAGTAGTTTTTATTTTTGGAGATTTTAGTTATAAATTTCATATTATAGTAGCTCTTAATAATTTTAAATTAGGAGTTAATTTTGTGTATGAAAAGAGTAGAGTATCTAGATTTAGAAATCAGCAGCCATAACCATCGCCTTAGCATAAATAAAAATAATTTCCGTTGTAATTTTGAAAATAGTTTTACCCATCAGATTCACAGTGAAAATAATCCTCAGCTAAATAGTATCATAGATTATCAGATTAATTTTGCAGAAAATATTAAAAAGGACATAGATAAAATTAGTAATCTTTTTATTTCATCCATAGAACATCTTCGTAATAATCGTAGTTTAATTAAATATCAAGATAAAAAATTAGATTATATTCAAGACCAGTGTAGTTCCATCCTACAAAAGAGAATAGATAATATCTCATTTAAAATTAATTGGTAATGAGTGGAGAAATATTTACATTATAAACTAAGTTTATGTATTTTAGATTAACGAGGTGGATTTGTGTTTAACACTACCCACATTTTTTTGGGAAGGAATTACAACTCATTCTTTAAAAATAAAATAAAAAAAAATCAACTCAATGGTAAATTTTATAAATATTAATAATTAAATTTATAAACTTTTTTTTTATTAATATATAAATATTTTGTAAAAATTCAACTGATGTGTAATTTAATTTAATTTTTTTTTTTACTAGAAAACAAAGACATGTAGATCATGGCCTTAGCTTCGCCCAAAATTCTCTGTAACGGATTTGGCGTAGCATAATAGGAATTTTTATTAGTTCAAAAAAAAAAAAAAAAAAAGAGGAATTTTTATTTTCTTGGCCTCTCACCCTCTTCTAAATAGTCTCTTTAATGGCTTCATGTAAATAGTCTCTTTAATGGCTCTCCAACAATGTCTTTCGCTAATACAAATAATACAAAAATAATGACAACATATAGAGGTGGCAAGCTTAACCCAAAGTTATGAATTTGCCCAATTATATTAATTTAAAACACATATTAATCTGTCTAACTTAATAAATGGACTTAAATGGATTGTTTATTGTCAACCTAATTAAAATTAGATTTATATGGGTTAGATATGAGTATCCATTTAAGTCCGTCTAAATAGACACTACTCCTACCATCAATTTAAAAAAAATTTACATAAATTTTTTATAAAAAAAAATAAAAAATAAATAAATATTTAGTAAAAAAATAAATAAATAATAAATCATAAAAAAAATTAAAAATGTAAAATAAAAAAGATGAAGTAAATAGGTTGGTTGAGTTTATTTGTCAAATCCGTATGTACTTCAACCTACCCCGTTTAAGCTTATTTATTAAATGAACGGATTTGGATTGAATTGCTTTAAATGTATAACCCGCTTTGATCCACTCATATTCACTCATTTGCCTCCTCTAATAACTTATAAGAGAAAGTTATCGTGTAAAGCTATGAATTTTTGTGGTAAAAATTATAAATATTGTGATATATTATGTCATTTTACACTGAAGTTATAAATGGTGAATCTATATTATGCACCTCTAAATTGAAAGTTAGGAACCATTGTAGTTTTGATATGAATATGATATAAATGTTATGAATTACTTTCATAAAAAAATTATGGAATTAGGATATTTGTTACGGAACGTTGTGGTACGCCTTTTACAAGTGTACATCATAACAATTTTCTAACATATATTATGTTTTAAAATATTCCAATATTCACTTTTATAGAGAGTGGAATAGGAATGACAATTTGAACATGGCCCGATAGGGACCCAGATAGACCCGCCGCGATAAGTCGGGTTTTTCCCAAAAATTACCCCCTATAGGGCTGGGGTTGGTATTAAAAAATGGATCCCCAACAATTTTCGGACCGAGAATGGTGATAGGTTCCCGCCGCCTCAAATCATCCCCGAACCATCCCCGTTATATATATATATATATATATGTTTAGGGTTTTTCTATTCACTCACTTCTCTTCTCTTCTCTTCTCTCAGTGATTTTTGTGCCCTCTCTCTCTCTCTCTGTGTGTGTACTGCAGGTGCTCACGGCGGCAGTTCCTCATCTCTTTCTCACCGGCGTCACTTCTCTCTCACAATGTCACGGCGGTGGCTTCTCTCCTCTCTCTCATTGGCGTCGTTCTCCTCCCTCACCGGCGTCATCCACTATCCCTCACGATCACGGTGCGGTATCTCCCCATCTCTTTCACTGCGGCTCCTCCTTTCTCTCTCTCTCTCTCTCTCTCACTGGTGTCGTTCTGCTCCTTTACGCGGTTGTTGGTGTTGCTGCTATTTTGTTTTTTTCTTTTTGAACTCACTATTTCTGCTTTTTTTTTCTTTTTGGCCAAGAAAGAAGATGGAGATGATCCAAACTTCCCCATGCACGCACAGAGAGAGAGAGAGAGAGAGAGAGAGAGAGAGGCTATTGATTTTGGAGGTGAAATCATCGGCTCTGAAGATTTTGATCTGTTGTTGTTGTTGCTGTTTTTTTTTTCTTGGGCCGAGTAATGTTCGAGGTCAAGGAAACCTGATCCCCATTAGGGGGTGGAAGCGGGGACGATGATAGGTTCCTCGTCGGGAACCGAGGTCAAGGATGGAGAAATTTTCACTATCGGGGATTGAGAACGGTTAGGCCCAGGCCCGAGCCCAGCCCGGGATCCTGGGCCTGGTCCTCGGCCTAGGCTATCATTTTGATTCCCGTGGGCCTAGCCCACTCAATGCCCACTCAAAGCCCGGTTTGACGTCCAGTCTCATTTTTGGTGAGAAAAATAGAAATAGAAGGCTTCTTTTTTGGGACTAAACAAACACAAAAATACTAAATAAACTAATAAGATAAATGTCACATCCAAATCATAATCATCACACTTCTTTTCTCACAAAAAAGTAAAAAAATCAAAAAAATTAAAAAATTCTTCCCAAACGAAACTAATTTAGTCAGGCTAAATTAGTCAAAAAGTCAAAAAATGATGATAAAAAAATTCTTTCCAAACAAAGCCTTAGTGAAAATACAATAACCATTATAAGTTTGGCTAAATTACATTGAATTTTTTTAAGATCTTAACTCATATAATACGTATTCTATTTTTATTATAAATTTGTTAGTTGCATAAATGTAAAAATAATATTATCATATCTTTTACATTGATGTACATTTTATAATGTGTATTGTTGTGTTTTCATATCTTCTACATTAATTTTAATCATTTTAATCTTATTAAAAAAATATTAATATAATTATATTAAAACTTTAAGACTTATTGTATATTTTTCAAATTTCAAAAGAGTTGAATGTAATTTACCTTTTTACTAACCATGATCTATAATGTTCAATAATTTTAGATACCAAAAAAATTCATTCCAAATTTTACTCAAAAAATATTGTATAACTCAAATTTTAACCGAGTTTACACTTCAAATAAATTTTGAAAACATATTATTTTTTAAATAAAATTTTAAATATTTTTTGAGTATCTAAAACTATTTATTAGAGTAAAATGTACATCTCAGTATAAAAGATATGTAATTTTTTTATTATTTTTTTTCACATTTATAAGATCAACGAATTTCTAATGAAAATATGACAAGTGTTGTATGAATTAAAATTTTAACAGAATTCAGTTAGCTTATTATTTATTATTATTATGATTATTATTATTATTTGATGTGGGAAGAGACCCAGTTCATATGGACAAAAAATAAAGGGAAGAAAAAGCACAAAAAAGAAAAAGAAAAAGGTAAGCTAAAATAATTAATAAGACAAAACGTCAAATCAAACTTATAATCATTTCACTTTTTCTCTCACGAGCATCATATTTAACTATAAAAAAATCTAACTCTCTTCCCAAACACAAATATTTTAGCCTACTAAAATAGCTAACTTCCCAAACGAGGCCATATCAGATAACTTCCGATGTACCAAGAAAAAAGTAGTTGTATCATACACACAGTTAGCGATGTAAGAAAATCGAAAACATTGACCAAACCAATTAAACAGATTATATTTGGTCTATTTTTTAAACAAAAATTGGTTTTATGCGCTTTTTTTATTTGATTCTTTTAAAAAAAAATTCGGTTCAATACCGGTTCATGCACCTTATGCACTAACTAAACTAAAACTGACTACTTCAACATATATTATATTTATTATATATATATAATGTAATAATATAAGGATATTAATAAGTAAAAAATTTTTAACTTGAATTATATCAACCCAACAACCTAACATAGTAAATCCTTATTATATATAAGGTGCTACTTGACAAAGGTGAAAACTGAAAATTAAGTATTAAAAAATTGAATGCTAAAATTTTTAAACTGAAAAACTGTTTGATAAAAATTTAAATGCTGAATTAAAAATTAGTTGTTTGATATATTTAAGATCAAATTTAAAAATTATTATTTTTAAATTGAATATTTCAATTTTTATATTGTAATAGTGGTGGTGGTGGTGGTGATAGTGCTGGCAATGGCATGGTGGTGGTGGTAACGATAGCGTTGATGGTGGTGGTGGTAGTGGCGGTGGCATTGTGGTGTAGTGGTAGTGGTAGAAATCGTAGTGGTAGTAAAATGATGGTGTTGTTTATGGCAACAATAACAATGGTGATGAAGATGGTAGTAGTGGTGGCAGTGGTATGGTGGTGGTGGTGGCATGATGGTATTGGTGATAGTAGTAGTGGTAACAATGGTGGTAGTGGTGATGGTGGTGGTAGTAGTGGTAGCGGCTGCGGTTGCGATAGTGTTGGCAGTGACATGATGGTGGTGGTGGTTGTGGTTGTGGTAGTGGTGGTAATGATGGTGGTAGTGAGTTTATAATAGTGTATATCGATATTTATATTTAGTATTTATAAATTCAGTCAGAATTAAGTAAGTTTCATATGATTTAAAATTTTCTTTCATTAGTTGTAACTTATATTTTAAGAGGCACTTAAATTTTTAAGCACTAAATCAGATTATCAAACATGCCTAACTTAGTAACATATTATACAACAATACTACATCCCCCTAATTTATCATTCCTAAATGACCCCTAATGATGTGGCATTGATGTTGGACTCTACATGATAAAATGTTTAACAAATCAAAATTTGACACTTGTTACACACATTATAATTTTTAGGAGTTATAAATTAGGTGTCTCAAACATTTTTCTTGTGCATAATATTAACCTCAACTCACTATTTTTGAAATCTTAGTATTTATTAATATGTGTTTTTGTTAATCTAGGAATTGGAATATTTTTATTAAATGGATAGATAAGATATATTCGAAGTGATGGACAAATTGACTAATTCAATATTTTTACATGGGTAAATTAAACTGCTAGTCCCTTTAGTTTGAGTGAAGTGTCACTTTAATTACTGTAATTTCAATTTGAACAATTTAGTCTCTACATTTTTTGATTTTGTTGCAATATGATCATTCTATCATATGTTGTTAACATTTTGAAAATTAAAGGAACCAAAGTGGAATTGACAAAAATTATGGAGACTGTGGTCCCTATATTTTGTTTTGAATTTCACTTTGGTTTGTCTAATTTTGTTTTTCATTCCAAATTTTAATGACAAGTGATGGAGGAACCAAATTGAAGCGAAATTAAAAGTGTAGAGATTGAATTGTTCAAATTAAAAAAAAAAAAAAGAAACAAAGAGAAAAAGAAAGATAAAAAATTATATTTACTGTTGATAGAAATTTGATCCGATCAAGTAGATATCAATATCCGATTAACGTGGATTTTTACAGGAATAAAGTACTCGATGAGCTCTACACATTAAATGATTAAAATCATCAAAAAAGAACCTGTGGTGGGCCTCCACAAGCCCAACAGCACGCTCTAGGCTGATCTCGGACTAGAGAGAAGCCCGACCCAAGAAAAAAAAAGAGGTCAGTTTTATGTGTCAGAAAAAGACCAAGATATTCCAACTTCAGACCTTGATCTATTTTGGAAAGTAGATTAAAATTTAGTTTTTTTATAAAAAATATATTAAAAAATAAAGAGATGATTTGACTTAAAAAAGTCAAAAGTTAAAAAACTATTTTTAACTGTGTTTCCAAAATAAGCCTTTAATATTGTGTTTGGTTGGGAGATTTAAAAAATAAATAAAAATAAAATATGAATAGAATATATTTACATTTTACTTAATTTCATATATTTTTTTTTCTTTTTAAATTTACTTTTAAATCTCTCAATCAAATACGGCCGGTGGCCTTTTAATACAAAAGACTCCTTTTGAAGCTCAAGCCAGCTACCTTTTAAAAGCCCTTGCCAGAGTCATAACGATTTTATTAAATTGAAATTTGTTCATTAATTTTTTTTATTAAAAAAGAAACAAAAAGTAAGGAGCTCAAAAAAAAAAAAAAAAAAAGTCTCAAAAGTTATATGAAATCGAAAAGAAATTTTATAATATAGATTTTTAAATTTAATGTGATATGTATTACATCCAAAATAAATGTAATTGTAGAAGATTCATTTTCTCGTTTTTTTTAACCGATATCAATACAAATAGGGACTAATATGTGGCAAGGATCACTTGCTGAATTTTTGGACCAAGCAATTGGTTCTTGTGCTTTTTTGTTTGTAGGTTGATGGCTTTTGAATGGTGTTGTGCCTCATCAGTACCAAACAGAATTGAGGGGATTAAGAAACTTGATTAATACAACAAAACCCTTTATTTTTATTTTTTTGAACATATATAAAGAAATTACGAGTACACGAGTCTGGGCTACAACACCTCATTAGCATCATCATACAATTGGTTTACAATAATCGAGGGAGCAAAACGGAAACATTATAAACCCAGCATTGTATCAAAACCCTTTTTGTTTCTTATTATGAGGACAAAAAAACAAGAGAAGAAAAAAAAAACATTCCTGATATAACATTATCAGAGACAAACAAAAAGGGTCTATTGATTGCTGATTAAACTGGTAAGATGTTCCTCTGTAGGTTGTTTCCTCTTGAGTTAGAAAAGGCATGAGCAGTAGCAAGCCAACTCAGAGTAGCGAGCCGACTTAGAGTAGCGAGCCAACTCGAAAGCATTACTAGGACTATCTGATGGAGCCAGTTCCATAGCATCAGAAGCTGGCAGGGCAGAAACTTACCTACCAAGAACAATATATAAAGAAGGTAGAGAAGAGACCCAACTGAGTCTGGCAAAAGAGTTGAAACCAGAGACACCAAACCAAGCCAACCAAACACCACTGTTCCATGGCGAGCATAAGTTTGGCAGTGGCGGAGATCTTCATAAGAAGAAGATTCCAGTTCGGCACAGTAAGCGAAGCAATAGAAAAGAAAACTAGCAATGGAAACACGCAAAGATTTGGGGTATGTGTCGAATGGGGTTGTGTTCATCTTCCCTTGATACTTGATTTGCAAAAAGGTGAGAATCACTGGAACAATAAAGGTCAGAACAGCGTGACAAGAAGCAGAGGAGGAGAATGTACTCTATCGTTGTGACAAGTAGTCGTAGGAGTGTGTTGTAATGCTGAGAAATGAGAACTGTGCAAACAAGTTTGTCTGCATGCCTTGCTGAGGTGTTCTTGTTGTTGTTGTTGTCGCCATTGATTTGACAATAGTAACACAGAGAGAGATCTACATCAAAATAAGGAATTAGTTGGTTATAAAGAAAAAGGAAAATGATATACAAAGAAAAAATAGGGGTTCAGGGATGCTGCTGTGAGTTAATCATAGCAGCAACTACTATGTTTTAATACTATGTCGTTTTGTTGGCTCCATTCCAACTCTCACATTTTTGGTTCCAAATTCAAGCTTTTTTTTCTCTCTCAAAAATCCTTTTCTTTTTTCTTTGTCCTTTTGACTCCCTTGCCCCATCTAATATAATATAATATATAAACAAATATTGATACAGAAAAATATATAGATTAATATAATTTAATGTGAATTTTTTATTTTAAAAAAATACTTATAAATATAACTTTACTTTAAAAAAATGACATTGTCATTTTTATAGTGCTATTCAAATGCTATTCTTGTAGTATACAAAAATTCATTTGAGAAAATATTGTTATGTGCACTCCTAAAAGGGTGCATATACTACGCACCTCATAACATCACAAAAATTCACAACTTTTATTGCACAATAAACATACTTTTTTTTTACTACGAAAAATAAAACTTTTTGCTAACCACTAAAAAAAATGTATTTTTTATGATGTAGTGCCATAATTTCGTTATTTGTAATTTTAAGATACACATTATTAATTTGTCATTCATAACTTTTACAATAAAATAACATAACACACCCAAAAAAAAATAATAATAATTTTTATCATAAAGGTTATAATTGTTTTGCTATGTGCCTTTTTTAAGGATGCATAGCCTTTCTCATTGATTTGAAATTGAAGACAATTATACTTATGTTCTTTTCTTCCTTTGATGCTAAAATGGATAGGGTTGAGAAAAAAATATTTAAAAAAAAATTGCAAATCAATTCAATTCAGGCCAAATCAGACATTTTGATTTAATTTTCTCAATGCATGGTTTGGTCTTAATCTTAAAATAGACAAATTATACTTCACAATTCGATTCATAATTTTAAAGTTGTGGTTCTAGTTTGAACATGAATTGAACCATTAAAATATATAAATAAAATGATATTCACAAGTGATCTGTTTTAAAATAAAAAATTCATATTAAATTATATCAATCTATATAAAAATTATAATAATTTTTTATTTGTATATTACTCATATGTGTGTGTATATATGGAGCACATGAATTAAAAGGAGAAAAGGAAATAAAATATGATTTTGAGAGAAAAAAGCAATTAAAAATTGGAATAGCAAACTGAGAATTCAAATTGATCTAACAAATGACACCATATTGAATCACAGCAGGTCGCCGAACACAAAAAATAGCAAGTGGGCAAGATAGGAAGAGTATGAGACGTATTACTATACACGCGCCCCGCGAGAACTCCCCGATATCCACGCGCAAATGGGGGCGCGAATCTCATTTTGTTCTCTAGGCTACTACAGTTCAGACTCAATGTCTCGGTTCTTAATCTGACTCACAAAGTGCAATGTGGGACTGATAAATCACCAAAAATCCAAATCCGGCAAATCGTTTTGGAAAATTGATTTTAATAAAGAAGTGCCAAACATGGACTGCTTTGTCACATACAGAGTCGCCACCTAAATATTTTATTTTGGGGGAATTTAGGAAACCCTGACTCGTGCCTAAGGCCACGTGTCCGTCATCACCAAAGTTGCCTCAGCTCGAGAACTTAGGTACGAGAGGGGAAGGTCATGCAATGAGCACCCCCGCTCGCCCGATCAAAGATCGGCCCGTACTAAACATGATATTTTGTTTTTGAAAACACATGTGTTCTTATTCCATTAATTAACCTAGAATTACTATGTGATACGCACAACATACAAGTATAGACTAGATCACCTAAGTTGAAACAAAACATTACATATCCTTTTGTTTGAAAATGGTTTAAAGTTTGCTACTTACAAGTAGGCTAAAACAGGGATTTGATGAATTGTTCCAATTCAAGTAATCCAACATTCACACACAGGCATTTAGGCAGTTAATCACGTAAGCAGTTAGCCTCATGGCAAGGATGCTTTCATGGAAACATTAACACACATGCAGTATGCTAAAACGTAAACACTCACAGTGTACTCCGAGCCAAAACAGAGAACTAGTTAGAAATCATGCATGATCCTAGTTCATGTTAAGATGGCTAATGCAACTTAGATAGCCTCGGCTATTCTAAGATATCATGTGAAATGCAATTTGATAACATGCTGTTGAACACGTATTCAAGTAAATGTATTGAAAATACAATGCAATTAGCATGATGCGCCGAGCCCGGTGCATGCAAAACAGATGAATGGATCCACACATGCAAAGCATAAGGTATGCTAAATGAAACATGCTCTAAAACTAACCATCATAAGCGGTTTAAGTAAAAGGGAGAAAGAAATGGGGGTTGGAAGACATGCATCATACACACGCACACTTATTACAACAGTTGGCCCTCTCGAGGAAGAGTCCGAATAAGAAGCTAACTAGCTAATCTATGCTAATTAAACTAATTATTACACAACGAATAAGCTAATTAACTAATCCTAGTTAACTAACTATTACAAAACAAATTGAATAGTTAACACATAAACTAATTAGGTACAAACCAAAGCGTAAACTAGCTATCTAAGCATAATAGCTAAGGAAAGCAATAAAAGCAGGAGCCTCGAGGTGAGAAGAATTCATGTATGCTTGGTCTCCTCGTTCGGAAATCCAATGCGATGTCCCGATTTGCCTCTGTTTTCATTTGTTCTCAGAAACTTGCACCAAGCTCCAGAAAGCTTCTAACACATCTTGGGGACCTGTGAGAGGGTGGCCGACCAGTTGTTGGTCTCTTCAGCCACCTGCCGACCACTTTTTGTTACTGCAAACCAGAAAAAGTGGTCGGCCAGCTAGTTTTTTTGGCTGGCCGACCAGTTGTTGCTGCATTTGTCCACTTTGCTTCAACAGAGACCAAGAAAGGGCATGGCAATGTATTTGCAAGGTATGTGTGCGCAACCACCTTCCCTATCATTTCATAAGCTCAAGGGAGTGTGGTTCTCGACCCTCGGGCCACCAATCGCGCATTTTAATGCATGATGGCCGAGAGGCGAAGTTGCACAATTCAATATGAAAATGAATGCACACATAAACACATAAAGCCTAAAACTCTATCATGTATGATCAAGAGCGTCGGCGACTGGGAATTAAGGTACATTTCATCACTTCAAGTATGAAATGTCCCTCGTTTCCCGTGTTTGGATTAACACCTATTTCAAACACGATGCAACACATAACATGTCATGCACAATGCTATGTAACATGGAGTATGCAAAAATGCAATGCAACACAAGCATGCAAATATGCAATATAACTTAAGCATGCAAACATTCAATGCAACATGAACAACCTAACAAGGCTAATGGCATGCACAATGTACAATGCTAAGAACAACAACTAGCATACACAATGCTAAATGATAACTAGCATATACAATGCAATGAACATGGTATAGACAAGTGTAATGAAACAACATGGCATACACAATGCGATGAACTACATGGCATGCACAATGTTTAATGGACTTACACCAAAATGGATAGGCCTCAACCATACCCAAATTAGTGACCATAATGATGAAATCAAGGCACAAAAGGCAAGGTATGCATGCACAATGCATTGGCCATTCAACTAGGCCCAAGAGCACAACCCTCAAGAAGGCTCAAAGAGTGACAAATGTGCAAGTGTAACAACACTAAATGCACTAAAATAAGGTATGAAATGATGCCAAATCATTCAAACAATGCAAGCATGGCAGGCAAAGGTCCTTAAAGCATGAAGCTAGTAAAGAGGACTACAAAGGAGGCATGCAATACATGGAAAATATGCATGAACCAACCATAAACAGAGCTCAAGTAGGTCAAAACATGGACCAAAACATGCTAAGATTGAGGCTTAAAGACCTAGGCATGCCAGCATATACACTGGCCACAAGCTAGGCAACAATGCACAACACTCAAAGGCACTTAAAGAGCGAATGAAGTGGGAACATGGAAATGCTACATGCTCTGAAATGAAGTATTAAATGGTGCAAAATCATCTAAATAGCTCAAAGATAGCATGCATGAGTCATTAAAACACAAAGCTAGTAAGGCCAATTGCACTACAGCTATACAAAGCATGAAGGATATGGCAAAGGCAACCCAAAACATTCCTAGAACATGTTAAAATGATACTAAAACATGTATGGAAGGAAGCCAAAACAAGCCAACATGAAGGGCATAAGGCATGATGCATTCAAGGCAAAAATGGTGGATTACACTACACCTATTAAGACCAAGCATGGGATGACTTAACCAACAAAAATCAGAGTTATATCATGGCAACATAACCCCAAAAACACATTGAAATGATGGCTCGCAAGCTAAGGCATGAAGGCATACGCAATGATTCATGTTAAGGCGTAAAGGGGCAAACCCTCCAACGCATTGAAAAAGTGATAAATGTAAGTGCATGACCATGAAAAATGGACTGAAATCACATAATAAATGATGCCAAATCATTCAAATAGGCCAAACAATACATGCTAGTGGACTTGACACAGAAAACTAACAAGCTAGAATGCATTATAGCTATACAAGGCAAATTATGTATGGCGAAAACAATACAAATCAGAGCTAAATCATGTTAAAACATGGACAAAAGCTTCTTGAAGTTAAGCCAAAAGCATGCTGGAATGATATGTCAAAGCATGATGCATGTTAGGCTATTTTATGGAATTGCACTACAAGTGCATGAAGCATGCAAGAGTTGACCAAAACAAACCCTAACAGAGGTATGACATGGCAAAACATCACCAAAAACATGCTGAAATGGAAACAAAACAAGCTAGAATGACATGCTACTTCATGAAGCATACAAGACTAGTTTGTGTGATTTACACTACAAGTGAATTAGGCATGCACGGAGTGACAAAACCAAGTAAAAAAAGTGGCATGCCATGCTAAAATAAGCCCAAATACAAGCTAAGATATGACCAACATAAACTAAATAAACATGCTCACACATGAGGCATTCAAGACAATTATTGAAGACACAAGGAGAGGGGATGACCCTCTCCTTTTTGGAACCTCAAAACACCCTTCCCACCACTGAAATTCCTCTGAGTTTCAGTGGTGAGAAGGCCAAAACAAGTTGGTCCCAAAGGCTCATAAAGAAGGCACAAAAGCAAGGCCAAATAAGGCCTAAAAGGGGGTAAACAACCCCAAACACAAAAGTGACCTTAAACAAAGATATTAAGCACCAAAATATAGAACTTTTTGCAGCAGGAAGTTAAGCTCAAAAAAGTATGAAAATAGGTTCAAAAGCTTAAGCAAAAATGGGGGATTTAAGGGTTAGAAACTCACCCTTGAAGACCACCTTCAAAGCTGCAACTCCAGCACACTTTTTGGATCAAAACCAGTCCAAAAGCATCAAAAACAACCTCAAGGGACCTCAGCTCCAAGAGTATGGTGTTTGAGTGTGTGTTTGTGTGTTAAACTAAGACAAAACTACACTTTTAGGCACAAAATAAGAACAAACAAGGAGATATAGATACAAAGCTATATGTATAACTCAAACCTCCAAAATCTGAACCCAGAGGAGGGAGGA
Organism: Camellia lanceoleosa; assembly: GCA_025200525.1. Taxonomy (NCBI): domain Eukaryota; kingdom Viridiplantae; phylum Streptophyta; class Magnoliopsida; order Ericales; family Theaceae; genus Camellia; species Camellia lanceoleosa. The sequence continues at coordinate 25,106,700 of CM045770.1, forward strand.
GGTGGTTCTCTCTTATAGAGAACCAAAAGCAAAGCTTCTTAAGGAAGCTAAGGTTCAAGGCCATCCCTCTATACACGTATATGGAGGATGGTTTCAGTGCCCTCCAGCTGTGCCAGCCGGAGGAAAAAAGCAGCCAAGTGGTCCGCCAGCTACTTTAAGTGGTCGGCCACAGTGGGAGATGATCAGCACACTGAAAACAAGCTAGGGGTAGGGTGGCCGACCAGAAAAGGTGGCCCAAAGACCAAGAAAACCAGTTGTCAGATCAGAAAACTGGCTGGCGGGAAGAAAAGTGGTCTCTAAGGCGAAATACTGGTCTCCCACCCTTGTGTCACCTTCCAAACAAGGAAAACAAGGTTTGTACCAAAAACAAAGCAAAATGGATGCAAGACGAAAGATCGGGAGGCAAAGCGCGCAGCCGGGAGCCTCGAAAACTAGCTGACAAGCACCAAAAGTGGTTTACGACCACAAAAGTGGTCTCCCAAACCATAGTGGTCCTCTAGGCCAAGGAAACAAGGTGTGGTTCAAAAACCATGCCAAACGGAGAACGTTAAGCGATCCTGAGACAAGGCGCGTGGCCGAAGGCTCCAAAAACCGAAAACTAGTCTCCAAACGGGAAAAGTGGCCTACGACCAAGAAAAGTGGTCTACAACAACAAAAGGATGATCTACAAGACTTCTCCCTCCCTCAGGCAAGGAAAACAAGGCCTGGTCCGCAAACTGAGCCGAAACACAAAGAGTTCAGAGGCCCAGAGGCAAGGCACTCGGCCAAAACTCCGGAAACTCGAAACGAGCACAACATGCACTATCACCGAGTGCTCAGTCAATGACGTCTGAATCTTAAGGTTGGTAAAAAATGGGGTGTCTACAGTTGTCCCTTTTTGACAGAACTCAAAAGTCATAAGTGACGGGAGTAAATGTCAAAGCCCAGAGACGACCCATTTTTGACAAAGCCGAAGACTTAGACAAACAGGCAAGATAACAAAGAGATGTGCCCGCAGGCAGGGGCAAGATGCAAAAGACAAGCAAGATGCCGAACATAACTTATGATCATGCAAAGAAAACTACAATGAAGCAAACATGCACAATAAATGCAACAGTTTTAAGCAAGCGAATACAAATCAAACTACATTACATGCAAAAAGGATGCAAGAGAATTATACAATTCTCGCTACGCCTCACGCAGAGTACATACAATACCGTCCGGTTCGTCTGGTCGCGCCAGCTTCAAATGAACTGTACATACAATATCATGCCTGCAAAAGAAAGAAACTCAACAGGTACAATATCGTTAGAAATATGCATAGCAATGCAAGTGAAAAGTGCATGACAACGCAAGTGGAGGGGTGCATGACAATGCAACCTAAGTGTGCGCATAACAATGCGAAAAGGGGTGCATAACAATGCAACCTAAGTGTGATGCATAACAATGCGGAAGGGATGCACGACAATGCAACCTAAGTGTGTGTAGACGCGCCCTTGGGGCTCACTCTACAGTTCGGGCTTGATTTTTGTTGCGGTTCTAAATCTGAACCAAAGAGTACAAATCCGGCAAATCGTTTTGAGAAAAACAGATTTTTAGAAAAGAAGTGCCAAACATGGACTGCTTTGCCAGATATAGAGTCGCCACCTAAATATTTTTTTATGGGGGAATTTAGGAAACCCTGATTCGGTGCCAAAGGCCACGTGTCCGTCATCACCAAAGTTGCCTCGGCTCGGGAACTTGGGTACGATTGGGGAAGGTCAGCTATGAGCACCCCATCTCGCCCGATCAAAGATCGGCCTCTACTAACCGTGATATCTTGTTTTGAAAACATTAGGTGCCCTTATTCCAGTTATTAGCCTAGATTTACTATGTGATGCGCACAATACAAAAGTATAGACTAGATCGCCTAATTTGGAACAAAGCATTGCATATCCGCTCGTTTGAAATATGGTTTGAAATTTGCTACTCGCAAGTAGGCTAAAACACGGATTTCAACGAGTTGTTCCAACTCAAACAATCCAACCTTCACCCACAGGCATTCATGCAGTTATATCACAGAAGCAATTAGCCTCATGGCAAGCATGCTGTCATGGCAAACACTCACACGCATGCAAAGATGCTAAAGCATAAAAGCTTACCTAGTACTCCAAGCCAAAACAGAAACTAGTTAGTAATCATATGCATGATCCTAGTTCATGTTAAAATGGCAAATGCAACGCATACAGAATGTCGCTAGAATACACTTGGCTAATCCTAGGATGGCATGTGAGATGCTACAAATAACACGTATTCAATTTGGAATTTGAAATACAATGCAATTAGCATGATGCGTTGAGCCTGGTGCACGCAAGACAAATCTATGGATGCACACATGCATAGCATAAGGTATGCTAATTTAAATATTTCCTAATACTAACCATCAAAGCAGGTAATAAAAAGGGAGAAAGAAGTGGGGGTTGGAAGACATGCATACACTCATCCACACTTATTACAAATTTGCCCTCGCTCGGAGGGACCAAAAGAATAATACAATTCGAATAATGAATTAACTATCCTAGCTAATTAATTATTACAGACCAACTAAATTAATTAAGCAAATTAATTAATCTAAGAAAGCAATAAACAACAGCCTCGGGGAGAGGGCTCGATGCATGCACGCTCGGTTTCGCTCGAAAATCCACTGTCATGCCTAAGATGCCTCTGTTTTCCCTGCTCTGCTCCTCTGAGGACTGCCAAAGTCTTAGGGTTTGCTTTATGGATGCCAGGGGACACCACCGGCTGAAGGAGGACACCACCGGCCATGTAGAATGGTCACCAGCCACAACTTTGATCCATTGGCCAACAATGGTGGCCGGTCAGCACTAAATGTGGCCGGCCGGACAAAAGTTTCTGCAGAATCTGGTTTGACAACAGCAGAGGGCAATACTTGGCATAGCAATGCATTTCAAGCAATGTATGCACCAATCACATCCCTTATCATGTTTATGACTCAAAGGGACATGAGCCTCGATTCTCGGACAACCAATCACGCATTTCCATGCATGATGGCCCAAAGAATCAAGTGTGCATTTTCAATTTCAAATGAAATGCAAACCAAATAAACACAAAAGGAGGCCCAATCTCTATCATACTCATTTCAAGAGGTCTAGCATGCATGCTTATGCAATGCAATCCTAAGCATGTTGGCTAGCATGCAACATGGAAATGCAAAGAGGCATACAAAACATGCAAGGCATGAGACAATGCAACCAACAAGCCTGCAAGGTACAATGTGGGCGTTTAAGCATGCGAGCCAACATGTGACTTCATTCAATCATGCAAGTTCAAACATGCAACAACTCACCAATATGCTACGACATACAAGGAGCATATGCAACAAGCAAAGAGATGGACTTAAACATGATGTAGGCAGCTCTAACTAGGCCTAAAACAGTGGCGAAAAGCTCAAGAAATGGGACCAAACACACATACAAGGATGCATATGCTAGTGAGCCAACACTTAAGCAAACAAAGGTAACTTTCAAGCACACTTAAAAGAGGCTAAGCATGGACTAATGACATGCAATATAAGCTCTGAAATCATGTTAAGATGGTGCCAAACCAAGCAAACAAGATAGGCTAAACATGCAGCAATGGTCCAAAACTTAAGGCTAACAAGCCAAAACGCAAAAGAGCTATGCAATGGGAGCCTTGGTCAACCAAAACAGCCAAGGACAGACCTTAAACATGGCAAAACAAATACGAAACTTCACAAATCTAGGCCTAATACATGCTTGAATAAGGGTTAAAACCTAGGTGCTTGTTAAGGCAACAAAATGGCATTACAAGGCATGTATGCTAAGCAAGCATGGTGTACCAAAACCAGCTAAAAACAGAGGCATATTATGACATAATAAGCACAAATATCAGCTAAGGCATGGCCAACACACACTTAAACATGGTGCTCCCTCAAGAGGCAAAAATGGCCCTTTTCAAGGACAGCAAGGAGAGGGGGTGGCCCTCTCCTTCGTAGGACCTCAAGGCACCATCCTCACCCCTAAAATCCCTCAAGATTTTAGTGGTGAGGAGGCCCAAACACTATGGTCCTGGAGCTCACACAAAATAGCACAAAACAAGGGTCAAACAAGGTTTAAGAGGGGTCAAACAACCTCAAACCACAAAATACTCTTAACAAACTATTTAGAGGCCTTAAAAACAGAACTTTTATGTGTTATATGCAAAGCCAAAAAACTGTTGCAAGATAGGTAGAAAAGCTTTGCAAAAATGGGGAATAAAGGGACAAGCTTCTTACCCTTGAAGATCCTCTTCAACAATGGAGCTCCAGTAGCCTCTTTAAGTTGAAACCAGCTTCAAAACTCTAAAAACAACTCTCAAGGGCCTCAGCTCCAAGAGATGGTGTGATGGTGGGTGTTTGTGAGCAAAAATGAGACAAAACACACACTAGAGAGATATAGAGATAGGATATGAACCAAACCCTAACCCTAGAACTCAAACCCTAAAATGGCTGCCTAAAATGTCTAACCTCTTGCAACAAGAGAGAAGACCTCTCTTCATAGAGCTTTTTGTCTTGTAAAACTTACAAGACAAGCTTCTAAAGAGAGAGATCCCTCCATACACCAGTTGTGACAAAATATCTGCAAAAGCAGATGCACAGTAGTCGGCTGGCCAAAGATGCAATTGATAAAAAAAAAGATAGCCGGTCGGCCATCTATAGTGCCGGCCGGCCAAACATTTGGCTGGTGGCCACAAAACACAGCCGGTGGCCTCAAGCCATGGCTGGTGATGGGTGGGGATGGTCTACAAGCCCTACCCTGCCTCTCAAAGGCAAAACACAAGTGTTTGGTGTCAAACCAACCACGAAACAGTAGAGTCGAGAGATCGTGAGGCAAGGCGCGCTGCCAAGGCCTCCGGGAACTCAAGACGAACACAAACAAGGGTGATCACTGAGTGTTTAATCAGTGACGTCCAAGTCTTGAGGACGGTCAAAAATGGGGTGTCTACAGTTGCCCCTCTTTGATAGAACTCGAAAGTCATAACAATGACGGGAGTGAATGTCAAAGCCCAGAGACGATCCATTTTTGACAAGGCCGAAGACTTAGACAAACATGCAAGACAAGCAAGACATGCGCCCGAAGGCAGGGGCAAAATGCAAGACAATGCAAGAGGCCGCGCATAACTTATGATCATGCAAAGAAGAGCTGTAACGAAGCACACATGCGACCGTTTTAAGCTAGCATACACCAAACTACACTACAATGCAGAAAGGATGTAAGAGAATTATGCAATTCTCGTCGTCTCCGTGGAGGATACAATACTGTGGGTTAAATGCGGTTCCACCAGCCGCAAATGAACCGTACATACAATATCGTGCCTGCAAAGAAAACAACTTAACAGGTACAATGTTGTTAGCAACATGCATGACAATGCAAAAATGAATGCAAAATGATATGCAATATATACAAAACTATGTATAAACAATGCAAAAGAAAATGCAACGCAATTGAATCATGATCCAATCATGAGTGGTTCGAAACCACACATATGTCAAATAGATTGATGGAGGTAACAAGTCAGTCTACCATAGAACGATCAATAGAACTATGAGTAATGTAGACGGACACAAGAACGAGTATTGGGGGGGAATGACATAAGTGGGGAAACGACCCGCTGGGGAGAGGACAATGATCCTAATGCTGGATGCAAAATTACACTACAATGTAATAAATATAATGGATATGATGGGAAAATGGCAATGGATATGGCACGCGAGCCAAACAAAATCCTGCCTAGGAAAGCATGTACGCATACAAGCCACGGCTAACATAGAACAGTCTACTGAACTATGCTTCGACACGAGAAGTATGGGCATATACCAGACCAAGCTCAACATGGAAAGGCGCAAGCCATAGATGGAAGTGATGCAGTGAATGCATGCAAGCTACAATGCAATATGCACAAATATGCAATGGAATGGAATATGTACAATGGATATGGCCCTCGGGCCAAACCAAATCTTGCCTAGGAAAGGCATGTACGCATACAAGCCGCGACTAACATAGAACGGTCTACTGAACTATGCTTTGACGTGAAAAGTATGGGCACATACCGGACCAAGCTCAACATGGAAAGGCGCGAGCCATAGGCGGAAAGTGATGCAGTGAATGCATGCAAACTACAATGCAATATCTACAAATATGCAATGGAATGGAATAGAATACAATGGATATGGCACGCGGGCCAAACCAGATCTTGCCTAGGAAAGGCATATGCGCGCCTGGCAGCGGCTAACATAGAACGGTCTATTGAATTATGCTTTGACGTGAAAAGTATGGGCACATACCAGATCAAGCTCAACATGGAAAGGCACAAGCCATAGATGGAAGTGATGCGGTGAATGCATGCAAGCTACAATGCAATATGCACAAATATGCAATTGAATGGAATATTTACAATGGAAATGCATTACAATGCAGTATGATGCAATGGCTATGATTGCAGTCTTCTCTATTCTCCCAATAGGGCGATATACTAGGTTGGTTCAGTATCCAGAACTGAGGCGCAGACATGCTGCCTCAACCTATGGGGCTTCTATACGGATTTCAAGCCGAGGATGCACCCCTGGGTATTTAAACTAGACTTTCGTCTCGAAAATCCCAAACCTTTACATTCTAGGCATAAGCCATTCAAACTCTAGTTTCCACCGTCCCAGTTGGTCTCCTAGGAACTGACCGCAAACACAGGCATGTGGTTTTACCAGACCACCGGAAGTCGTTCGGGCACGACAAACACCAAAGGAATTACACCTTTAGAGGATTTAAGGTCTCCTAGACCAGGATGCAAAATGTATGCATGACATTGCATGTTTTTTTTTTTTTGTTTTTTTTTTTTTTAAAATGAAAATGCAAATGGTGCATGTTTTTTTTGAAATGAATGCAAATGATGCATGATTTTTTTTGTAAGGCAAAGGGTGCATGAGATGCATGTTTGCATGGAATCTTGTTAGCATAAGTTGCGAAATGCATTACAATGCATGAATTTTGATGCTGCGGCGTGCGACTTGAGATGCATGAATTTTTTTAGAATCTTGGCGACAGCGGCTTTAGAATGCATGACAATGCATGAATCTTAAATCGTTAACAGCGACTTAGGATGCATGACAAAGCAAATGAGCTGTGCACACCAAGGCATGAAGGTCTTGCACCTTAGATTTAAGGTCTCCTAGGCAGGGTATGCCTGAAATGCATGACAATGCAAGTGAACTTGAAATGCGCAGCAATGTGCGGCTTAGGATATGCATGACAATGCAACCGAGCGGTTTTAAGGTCTCCCCAGACCTGGCGGGGTACAAAACAATGAGAGCGAGGTGTACACAATAGCGCGAATAATGAATGCATGCGGATCTGCGAAATGCGAGAATATACGATTGAAATGCGGTCGCAAAGGCGGTCTGTCGCTAAGCGTAATTGAATTGAAATGCCCATGGGGCGACTTTCGAACCTCATAAAGGACAAAAGGATACCAAAAAGGATCCGCCATGCACATTTTTGAGTGCCACGCACAGGAGACACGGTCCGAGGTCCAAACGGAGGCCGGTTGAGCTTTGGAAATGCATTGTTCTTGCACTATCTTGAACAATGAAGGCCCCAAACCACAAATCTGACCCAAACAAGGTTGTAGAAGGCTCACCAGCCACATGGGGAGGCCACCGGCTATCCACTGGCCACAGGAAAACATCACCGGCCAAACATTTGGCGTAAAAAAAATGGTGACCGGCCAAAAGTGCCTGAATCGGGGCAATTTTGACTTTTCACCTTGGGCCTTTTAAAATAGGGTTCCAAACCCTATTCTTTTCGTTCTCTCTAGCCGAAATCCTCTCCTCCTTCTCTCTAGGGCATTTTCCCACCTTTGCTCCGTGTTTTTCTCGTGTTCTAGACACTTTTTCATTGTTTGATTCGCGGAACCCTCCTCGTTTCACACGTTTTGAACCGAACAAATCTCATTTTCGGTGTGCTTTTCTCAGTTTCCACCACTCGGGATTTGTTTCCCTCGAGTTTCTCTCGATCTTCCCACATTTTCACATTTCGGCTTTTCCGGCCATTTTTCACCCTCCTAGGGTTGACTTTTTGTTGACTCTTCGCATTCTAGCCCGGTTTTCCTTTTCTGACCATTTTCCTCGTCACATTTGACATGGTTGACGACATTCCACAGGGTGGGACTCCCCCGGATCACGAGATGGATCCCGGGGTTGAGCTCCTCCCTTTGAGCGTCCGTCCCTTCGACCTGGCGACCTACCGGCTGGCGATTCATGTCTTGCCTCCTGATGGACTTCGTCAGTTTAGGAGCTTCGACCGAAGCGTGCCACGGGACCTACTTCTGCGCGAGCCGGCATCTCATGTATCCTTGGTAACCGGTATAGTCTCCCTCTTTGTTGCTTTCACAATGTAGAACATTTAAGCGCCATAGTTAATTATTTCTTTAAGCTTGGGCGAATACTGCGATTTCTTGTATCGTAGTTGGTTGTAATCATCCTTACTGGCGATATCTGTTTGGCCGAACATGCCCTGCTTGCACTTGCTGCCAGTATCTACTGAACCATGCAAACCTGTGACACATCGCATGTTGTAGTTTTGTCGCCTGCGGCACCGGTATTCGTTGGAACTTGAAAACGTACACACACGCTATATTTGTACCGAACCACCCAAACACGCTGACACATCACACGTTGTAGTTCACGGTACGCACACCGGCACCCGGTATTCGTTGGAATTCGAAGACATGCACACATGCTGTATTTGTCACCAATTCTGAATGCATTTCAAAACTGTATATTTTATGTTGCTTCGCCACGGTTTGCTATCGAATAGGGAGATTCCCATACCGTCTGCGGGTATGGGAATGTTGTTCTTGAAGATTGGTACATGGGCTGCCGGGCCGTTAATCGCGCCGTGGACGGTAAGCCGATTGCATTGCGAGGACTCCTCCGTCTTACCTCATGTAGACCTCTCCTTGCTGCTCTAGTGGAGAGATAGTGGGACACCACCAACTCGTTCCACCTTTTTGCTGCCGGGAAGATGACGATGATTCTCGTCGACTTCTCGATGCCCACAGGCATCGGGGTAGGGGGTGATCCGATCCCCTTCGATACCGATATAGACGAGTGGACTGCCGCTCAGATCTATTTGCTTGGCGAGGTGCCGCCTCTCGCCTGTCCAGGCTTCATCCGATATTCCTGGTTTGAGGTGTAGTTCAGGGTCCAGCCCGCATTGATGGAGGAGGCTCCGATGACTCAGGAGGGTGGAAGCGTCGTCTTGACTTTGATGTTCTGCTGGGGCGACTATTTTTCGACCGGCGAATCCAGTTCCTGTGCTTACTCGGCCTCTAGTGGGCGTCACGGTTGGACTATGATTGGGAGGTATTTGCTGGCCACTCTATGGGTATATGAGCTCGGCTTCCCGTGGCAGCGGACAGTTGCTCGGGGGCTACTGGCGTGCTTGGGAGGTACATTTCCTTTTTCTGCTTTACATTTTCGCCTTTCTACTTCGTACTCTGCAGTGATACGTACATTACACTTGCGTATGACCTTTACTCTGGTACGTATCTTTGTACACAGCACACACATACTCTTCTTTACCTTGTTGTACCTTTGCTCACCTTGTACCTTTGCATAACTCACTGCTCTGTTATTTCTGCTTTATTTTGCATTCTGTTTTGTCTAATAGGCGTATTGGTATTTCCTCTGCAGTTGTGGGCCTACGCCTACTTTTCTAGGCTGGCCCCAATTCCTGATATAGAGACCTCTCTCGCCGTCCCGTTCTCGCGACGCTTCGACGTGAGGTGTGTGCGGAGACCACGGGAGACGTTCATCTTCTTCCGTCGCTACTTTGACACCATCACCGCCACGGAGGTACGTTCAGTCTTTAGAGTTTGTTTAAGCTTCGCTTTTCACTGTATTATCAATGATAGTAGATAACGAATTGCCTTTCATTTTTCAGATCACCTGGTGGCCTTGGGCCCCTTGTTGAGATTTGGGGCGATTAGCGAGTCTTGATAAAGACTACGGTTGGGGTCCTCTTGGAGGACGGTCTGTCGGCACTGGTACCTAAGCGGCGCTTCTTGCGCGGACCACTGGGTTCTGGGAGTAGATAGTCAGCTCCCCCGAGGACATGAGGAAGCGAGAGTACCTCTCGAGCAAATGGCGAGTATCTGATCGGTGGGATCTGATCGCCGGGAGCATAGGTGACTACGGAGTTCATCGGACCTTCCTTATCACGACCTCGGCGGTGGCCCGCCCGGTGAGAAGAGACTGCGGTCAGCGGCGGCCAGGCCAGGCTTGAGGTAGGGACAGTGAGGAGTGCGATGTCCTTGGCGGAAGCGAACTCGGAGAAGAAGCCCGAGGGCTAGTTGACCCGGCAACCTTGCCAGCGGCGATGGCGTCTGAAGGCGATCTTTCAGGCATGGATTTAATGGGAAGCGAGCTTCCCGGAGAGGCGGGGGCTAGTTGACCAGCCTTGCCCACAGCGATGGCAATCTGAGAGGCAGTCTTGAAGTGTTAATGAATCTACATTGCTCCTCCTCTGGTGATCATGAGTTGGTCGGATTCCATGACTTCTTGCTCCGGTATGTACTCTTGCATTCTTGTCTGATCGTTTCATTTCCGGTTTATTTGATATTTATAGAATATTGATGCATCGATATTTCTGAGCCCTCCTCGGAAATTACCTGGCAGTCGTGGAGTTGAGTGCCTCCCCGATGGGGATACTTTGCGATGGACTTTTATTATCCCCCAGCCCTCTCTGATGTCCGGTATGTTCTTCATTACAGGTCTCAAACCATACATAAAGCATTTGTATGTCGATGTATAATACAACACTTCATAGACTGCTCACGGCATTCACACCTTGTATTACATGTTGATTCCTTTACTCCGCGATATCTTGATGCATTGCCTTTTATGTTTTTGACCTCTTCTAGATTCCCCTTGTAGGAGGTGCTCGGTAGGACCTTAAATTCTTGCTCGGGGAGGAGAGATGAGGAGGCGAGTATTTCACGCACCAGGCGAAGGCGCACTCCTCTTTGGGAGTAGCTCCGGGCTCGATTCTAAACGATGATGACGATAGGTAATTCGAAGGCCGGTGGAGAGGCGAAAGCGGTGGAGTCATCGAGGAGGAGGCCCAGGGACGGCTCGGGCTCGGGCTCGAACGGTGATGCTCACGAGGATGCTCTGGACCTTTGTCGGAAGAGGACTAAGGACCAGACTCCCAAGCTGAGATCTCTTCATGTTGACCACGGACTTTTGCCCTTTTTTTGTACTTTTTTTATTGGTGGTTAGAGTACCTTATATTGCGTGGGCTAGATTTTTTGTTTTCAAAACTATGCACTTGGAAAGATGATGAGGAAATGAAACAAACTTTTTGTCTAAAGTGTTACATTTGTATATCTCATACACATTGCATTGCATTGCATCATGCTATATCATATTACACCTCGATATGTAAGTGAAATTGATACATGTGCTGAAAAATTGAGAGCACTTATACGCATAATAATCGGATAACCAACGGTCAATAGCAAAACAACCCAAAGCAAACCCGAACTTAACTTGAACACCACAGCCATTTCATACTACTGTTGGGGATTGAATCTGCGTGCATCGTAAACCCATAATCTGTCACACTTTCGGTTCTGGAATTACGTGTACAACAAACCTGAACAAAACGGCCATTATCGACAAAGGCGGACTCTGAAAATTTGAACAGAATTAGAAGTTAGGCGGACTTAGATGCCCCAAATTGGTACTTTCCCTTTCTTCTTTTGCTTCGCATAGATGTAGAGAATGGCCTGACACTCACGAGCATAAGCGATTTTTTAAATAAAGAAGGGTTTTGCAATTGGGGTATCGAGCCTAGAACTAAACTGCAATGGGAAAGACTCAAACAAAAGGTGCGACCTAAACACAGCGAGACACACTAGGAAAAAGATTCAAAAAAGAAAGTTGAGATAAACAAGACAAAAGACCACGACCTGCGGACGTGTTTACAAAACAAAAGACCTTTCAGCGGATCTCGAGGCAGGTTCCTCGGGTATTATTCCCACCCTTCGATTTGTGATTCTCCACATCACTCGGCCCTCGAGCTCGGTTTTCTCTCAAAACCCTATTCCTCGTTTTCTCTCAACTTACACCTCTCTATTCTTTATTCTCTCATTTTTCATCCCTCCAGGGGTGATCAATGGATGAATAGAAGTCATGGAGTTCACCCATTTGATAACTCGTGGTTTATTTCTTCGATGCGTCGGGTCGGGGTTCCGGATAGGGAAAGCTTCTTTCGGCGAATAGGGTGCCTTTCTGGCGAATATGTTGATAGCGGGGAAAGACAAAACACCTGACTCAACTGTCCCTAGTTTATTACTTTGACCATTTTTTCTATTTTCTTCCTACTAAAACAGTTTTGACCAAAATGAGAGTCGGATTAACATACTTGTTCAATTTTGATTTGAAGGTCATACCGTCGGTATAGCAAAAATTTTCCTTTTCGGGTCCAAGAAAATGGTCCAGTTTTGGAAAATGAAATAGTTTTCGAGAAAATAGTTAACCTCAGTAAAAATTTTCAAAAACTATTTTTTGCAAACGGTCAATGCTCAGCGAGCATGGAGCCTACCCTCGAGACGCAACCTCGGATCGAGAGGCGATGGAAATTGCCCTGGCTTGAAGGGGTACATAGCGAAGATTGCCTGGTTTTGGGCGACAACTAAGGGCAAGTTATGGCAATGCATGGCAGCGGAAAGTTGCCCCTTGTTTAGATGATCCGCGCATTTTGTAAGCCGGTCTTTGTTAGTGGTGGCCCGAACTCACGAAGACAATGAGTGCGAACCAATATATAGACACAGTCACTATAAGAGCAATGGTGGTTGGACTTCAGGATGAAGTTGTCTATGTATCCCAAACATGGGAATCAAGCCTACGTAGTTCACGGTTGTCACAACTGAACTGTCGGATTTAGAGAAGGCAAGGATGATAAAAAACCATTACATGAACTAAGGCGCTATAAGCGTTGAAATGGACTTCAAGATGAAGTTGCCTACGTATCCCAAACATGGGAATCAAGCCTTACGTAGTTCCGGTTAAGGTACACTCGGGTATTGTAACCTTCACTTTTTAGGCTCTAAGTTTTGCCAAGGCGCTCGATGCGGGTTTTCGACCTTGCGAGCTTTTTCTTCTCTTTTTTTGTTTTGTTTTGTTTTGTTTTTTTTTTATATGTTTTTTTTGCATTTTTGTATTTTTCTCTTTTTTCTTTGTATTATTTTTCTTCTTGCTCTAACTTTTGCTTGGGTCGCCCTTCCGGGTTTTCGGCCCAGCGAGCCTCTCAAAGGGTAAAAGTGTAACAAGTCCATGCCAAATGGTTTTGAGATTGAAGCCTCTCTGTATCCAGAAGAGTGACTATTGTGTTGATTTGCAGAAGAATCAATCCGCAGTTGCTTCTGACCTCTTCGGTGATCGATCTTCTTGATTTCATTTGGTGCCTCTTGTTCGGCGGCTTCAAATTGGGCCTACACGCCCATGTAGTGGTTGTTGTTGAGCGTTATGAGCAGTTCCAAGTTAAGCAGATGGAATTGAATCTTGAAGTGAGGCGATCCTAGGTGGACAATCTCAAGATTGATTCCACAGTTCTTCACGGGATCGCGCCAAAACATTTGTTTTGAAAGTTTTAAGCGACAAATCGCTGTGAAGATAGTGTAGAACGATGCGGATCAAACCGGGGTCCTACCGATTACTCCATGTTGGCGGGCATGATTTCATTCATTAGGGTTTATGCACGCCTCTCTTTCTCTCAAATTGATCAAAGTTTTGCAAAACCGAGGAATTCCTTCATCTTCGTTTTATCACTGATGTTCAAGGTTTTTGAAAAACTTAGGTCATTGTAATGATTTTCGAGGGCACAAAAAGCGGGTAGAGCGATACTATCGTTCCATTCACCTCCTCTAGCACAACTAGCTCAAGCCCGGCGGCAAGCCACCCAGCGAGATAACCACAATTTGTTTCATTGATTTCTGGTGCAATTGGCTCCACGAGAGCAGAACTCAAAAGAAAACAAAAGCGGGTAATTACAAAGTAAAACGGTGTCCGAGGCAACAACCTTGGAATCACGGCATTCTATACAAGGGGCCCGACTTGCTTTCTGACAAGGCAGACCGTGAACAAAAAAGGATTGACTCAAGACAATGAGGCGGACTCAAAAACAAAACAAAAAGGCGATTCGACACCCAAGCTAAATTTACAAAACTAGCATTCGAGATGCTCAAAAATGCGTGCCCAGCGCCCATCAAAAATATACCAAAGCGCCGCCGGGTGGTTCACTCTCCCGATTACATACTCGCGATGTCGGTTGTCCTCAAAATCCAATAGCGGGTAATAACGGACTTGGCTAAGGTGGGCGAGAGGATAACCTCATTGTCAATCAAATCCTATACCTCATGAGAATGGGAAGCAATTATCGGTAGCATGCGGTTCTTTGGTGGTATGCAATACTAAGCGACATCATGTGTAGCGAGGAGATTCTTCCGGGAGGCCGAGGCTCAAGGGTTTAAGATGCCCTATCTCGGCAGAGTTTGAAGGAGCCTTTGATAGCGGCATGTAGAGCATGGAAGACCATGTCGCCCTCGGGCGAGTATTTTGAAGCTGAGCACTCTTGCTAGGCACTAGCGAGCGAATTAAGCGGTGCGGCCTTGGATTCGATCCTTCGGGTCTTGAGGGTTGGGAGGCGGAAGGCGATACGGCATGTGGGCCTATCCAGGCTTTCTAGCGACGAACTACCCTCGGTGGAGTGGGAAAGCATCCTCCCCGACTTTTGTCTGGCTGAATATCTTGTAGCAGTCATCCCCGACTTTCCGACCTCATTGCTTACTGCCGGTTGTTGATGGGATCGGCATCTGTCTTCATTTTGTCCTTACCTTTGGCCTCAGCCTGATCGAGGGGTTGGGTCGATGTTGATATGTCATTGCCATTGTTGGAGGCCATTTCCGGTTGGCTAAGTTCAATCACAATCCGTCCCAATAGCGGGGGCTCCTGGGGTACAAAACTCCTGGCATATGGTGCAGCTGGTGGCGAAGCTGACATTCCATAGGCAAGATTCGCCACGGACCTCTGGAGATCACCTATCATCCCCATCAGCTCGAATGTGGTGGGCTGTAAACTGATATATTTGAGGGGACAGGGGTCATCAAAGATGCGTGCTCAGGCGCGTAACGAGCGACACAGGTGGATCTGACATATCAACATTGGTTTCACTTTGTAGAGTGATTCCTTGATCTAGTGCAGCTGTCATAACCACAATCTCCTCCGAATTCTGCGTCATCACAAGTCCTGCCTCAGCAAGGGGGAACACTAACTATTCTGGATCAACTCCCTGAACTGAAAGGGAAAACAAACAGCATTTCAGCCCAAACGGATCAAACATAGGTGCAGTTGAACAACTGTACTCTACTACTGATCAGTGTCCCCCAGAATCACCGTATTACTACCCCAAAATACTGAATCAGACACCCATAGATATAACTGATTCTCACAAACTGATACTGGTGTCCCCAGGCCTGATATTTGAACTTGCAAACTGATATGTGCATTCCTGTGGAGATACACTCTAAAAGTACCACGACAAATAAGAGAGCTAAAATACCCTATGTTGGGGTAGGGTTTTCTGTCCTATTTTTAGCCGAGGAGCTAGGGTTTCACCATGCACCTGGCAGATTTCAAACAACCTAACATCGGGTGAGCAACTTTGTCCTAGTTTGGAATGGTCACTATGGATTCTGAATATGCACTAGGTCGAATGGTCAAAAAGGGTGCCCCGGTAAAACTGGGGTTTGTGTTCACATGCTATCAGAGCCCACAACCAGTCAGCCTTATGGTCATGCCTTGACAAGACAAGCCTCCGGCAAAGCCCAGTTCAGAATGGCGAGATGGCAAACCACGGTGTCCTAGGCGCACCAATGCACATGCAATGCAAAGAAACACAAAAGTGGAATCAAAACAGGATATCACAAGTTCGAGTCAAGCTCTCTAATTCCCCAATAGAGTCGCCAAAAACTGTAGACGCGCCCTTGGGCCTCACTCTACAGTTCAGACTCGATTTTTGTTGTGGTTCTAAATTTGAACCAAAGAGTCCAAATCCGGCAAATCGTTTTGAGAAAAACAGATTTTTAGAAAAGAAGTGCCAAACATGGACTGCTTTGCGGAATCTGATCGCCACCTAAATATTTTTTATGAAATTTAGGAAACCGACTCGGTACCAAAAGGCCACGTGTCGTCATCACCAAAGTTGCCTCGGCTCGGGAACTTGGAATGCGATTAGGGGAAGGTCGACTATGAACACCCCCTCTCGCCCGATCAAAAGATCGGCCTCTACTAACTCATGATATCTTGTTTGAAAACATTAGGTGCCCTTATTCGGGTTATTAGCCTAGATTTACTATGTGATCGCGCACACAAATGTATAGACTAGATAAGCCTAATTTGGAACAAAGCATTGCATATTTGCTCGTTTGAAAGAAAAGATGGTTTGAAGTTTGCTACTCACAAGTAGGCTAAAACAGTTTCAACGAGTTGTTCTAACTCAAACAATCCAACCTTCACCTGCAGGGCATTAGGTGGTTATATCACATAAGCAATTAGCTTCATGGCAAGCATGCTATCATGGCAAACACTCCATGCATGCAAAGATGCTAAAGCATAAAAGCACCTAGTACTCCAAGCCAAAAGCGAAACTAGTTATTAATCATATGCATGATCCTAGTTCATGTTAAAATGGCTAATGCAAGCGCATCTGAATGTCACTAGAATAGACTCAAGCTAATCCTAGGATGGCATGTGAGATGCTACAAATAACACGTATTCAATTTGGAATTTGGTACAATGCAATTAGCATGATCTTTTGAGCACAGTGCATGCAAGACAAATGTATGGATGCTGCGCATGCATAGCATAAGGTATGCTAATTTAAATATGTCCTAATACTAACCATCAAAGCGGGTAGTAAAGGGATAAAGAAGTGGGGTTGGAAGACATGCACACACTCCACACTTATTACAAATTTGCCCTCGCTTCGGAGGACGAAAAAGAATAATACAATTCAAATAATGAATTAACTATCCTAGCTAATTAATTATTACAGACCAATTTAATTAATTAAGCAAATGAATTAATCTAAGAAAGCAATAAACAGCAGACTTGGGGAGAGGGCTCAATGCATGCATGCTCGGTTTCGCCTGGGAATCCATTGTCATGCCCAAGATGCCTTTGTTTTCCCTGCTCTGCTCCTCTGAGGACTGCCAAAGTCTCAAGGTGTGCTTTATGGGTGCGAGACACCTGTTTGAAGGAGGACACCCTGGCCATGTAGAATGGTCACCCGGCCACAACTTTGATCCATCGGCCCGACAATGGTGGCGGTCGGCCTCAATGTGGCCCGGCCGGGACAAAAGTTCTGCGAGAATCTGGTTTGGCGTGAGAGGGCAATACTTGGCATGGCACATTTCAAGCAATGTATGCACCAATCACATCCTTATCATGTTTATGACTCAAGGGACATGAGCCTCGATTCTGGACAACCAATCCGCATTTCCATGCATGATGGCCCAAAAGAATCAAGTGTGCATTTTTCAATTTCAAATGAAATGCAAACTAAATAAGCACAAGGAGGTAACCTCTATCATACTCATTTCAAGAGGTCTAGCATGCATGCTTATGCATCTTGATGCAATCCTAAGCATGTTGGCTAGCATGCAACATGGAAATGCAAAGACGCCTACAAAACATGCAGGCATGAGACAATGCAACTAACAAGCATCACAGTACAATTTGTGGGCATTTAAGCATGTCACGAACCAACATGTGACTTCATTCAATCGCAAGTTCAAACATGCAACAACTCACCAATGTCTTTCACGACATACAAGGAGCATATGCAACAAACAAGAGATGGACTTAAACATGATTTAGCCCTTGGCAGCTCTAACTAGGCCCTAAACTTGATGGCTTCGAAAATGGGACCAAACACACATACAAGGATGCATATATTAGTGAGCCAACACTTAAGCAAACAAAGGCAACTTTCAAGCACACTTAAAAAGGGCTAAGCATGGACTAATGACATGCAATATTAATATAAGCTCGAAATCATGTTAAGATGATGCCAAACCAAGCAAACAAGATAGGCTAAACATGCAGCAATGGCCCAAAACTTAAGGCTAACAAGCCAAAATTCAAAAGAGCTATGCAATGGGGCCTTGCAGTGCGACCAAAACAACCAGGGCAGGACCTTAAACATGGCAAAACAAATACGAAAGCTTCACAAAGCTAGGCCTAATACATGCTTGAATAAGGGTTAAAACCTAGGTGCATGTTAAGGCAACAAAATGGCATTACAAGGCATGTATGCTAAGCAAGCATGGTGTACCAAAACCAGCTAAAAACAGAGGCATATTATGACATAATAAGCACAAATATCAGCTAAGGCATGGCCAACACACACTTAAACATGGTGCTCCCTCAAGAGGCAAAAAATGGCCCTTTTCAAGGACAACAATGAGAGGGGGTGGCCCTCTCCTTCTTAGGACCTCAAGGCACCATCCTCACCCCTAAAATCCCTCAAGATTTCAGTGGTGAGGAGGCGCAAACACTATGGTCCTGGAGCTCACACAAAATAGCACAAAACAAGGGCCAAACAAGATTTAAGAGGGGTCAAACAACCTCAAACCACAAAATACTCTTAACAAACTATTTAGAGGCCTTAAAAAAAGAACTTTTATGTGTTATATGGAAAGCCAAAAAATAGTTTCAAGATAGGTAGAAAAGCTTTGCAAAAATGGGGAATAAAGGACAAACTGCTTACCCTTGAAGATCCTCTTCAACAATGGAGCTCAGCTTCTTTAAGTTGAAACCGGCTTCAAAACTCTAAAAACAACCCTCGAGGTCTCGGCTCCAAGAGATGGTGTGATGGTGGGTGTTTGTGAGCAAAAGCTGAGACAAAACACACACTAGAGATATATAGAGATAGGATATGAACCAAACCTTAACCTAGAACTCAAACCCTAAAATGGCTACCAAAAATGTCTAACCTCTTGCAACAAGAGAAGACCTCTCTTTATAGAGTTTTTGTCTTGTAAAACTTACAAGACAAGCTTCTAAAGAGGGAGTCAAATGCATGCCAGTGTGACAAAATATCTGCAAAAGCAGTCTGCGATGGTCGGCCGAAAGATGCAATTGACCAAAAAAAGATGTGATAGGCCATCTATAGTGCCTTGACCAAACATTTGGCGGTGGCCACAAAACATAACCCGGTGGCCTCAAGCCATGGCGGTGATGGGTGGGGATGGTCTACAAGCCCTACCGCCTCTCAAAGGCAAAACACAAATGTTTGGTGTCAAACCAACCACGAAATAGTCGAGTGAGAGATCTGAGGCAAGGCGCGTTGCCAAGGCCTCAAGGAACTCGAGAGCGAACACAAGCTGGGGTGATCGAGTGTTCAATCGGTGATGTCCAAGTCTTGAGGATGGTCAAAAATGGGGTGTCTCTGATTGTGACACATAACAATGCTTGAAGGGGATGCATAACAATGCAACCTAAGTGTAATGCATAACAATCACGGAAGGGAGGCATGACAATGCAAACTAAGTTAATGACGCATAACAATGCTGGTGGAAATCACGCGCATATAATAATGTAAGCAAAAGCAGGCGTGTCAACACAAGTGGTGAGTGCATAACAAAGCAACAAGTGGTGTGCATAACAAATGCAAGAGAGGAAAGTGTGCATAACAATGCGAGAATGAAACATGTGTGACAACGCGTGTGAAAAGTGCAAGATGATGCAAAAGAAATGCGCAACTTCAAATGTATGTTTGAAAGGAAATGCAGAAAGAGGAAATGTAAGCCTTGACAAGCATAATTCAACCATAACCTCCGATTTACCTCTCGGAAGGGTCATAACATACTTAAAAAGGATACACCTCGCTCTTTGATAAGTGACGATGAGCCATGCATCGAAGACTTGAATCGAAGTTACGCAGGAACATTTTCGCGCCGAAAAAGTGTACTTTTCTTGCCCTTTCACGAAAAAAGCTTCAATCACCACCAAAACACCGAGAAAGAACAATGGAGCTCTAAAGATCACTCGGAGGGTGGCCGACCAGATTATATCGATGGCCAAGCCGGTTGTTGCTGAACCAAAAGTGGTGTTGACCAGCGAAAAAAGCTAGCCAGCGGCAGTTTACCAAATGCAGGACAATTTTGTCTTTTTAAGGCGGATCTTTAAATGGATAGCTCCAATCACTTTTGCTCACACCCCAAGGCGAAATCATTTCTCTCCATCCTAGATCCTTTTACATCTCGGATCGCACTTTATCGTGTTTTCCAATACCTTGTGATGTTGTTTGAAAACTTCGATTCTCTTTGTTTGAAACGGAACCCGATTAGAATTTGTTTTGAGCTTCTTTCTCCATTTCCACCACTTGAGATAAGTTTGTCTCGAAGTTTGGCACCTTTTCTGGCGTTGACTTTTGTTGACTTTTCTCTTCCAAGAGTTGACTTTTGTTGACATTTACAATTTTGGCTCATTTTTGCTCATTTTTGCATCTTTCTTGAGATGGTGATCATATTTTGTATGGCGGAGGCTCCACGAGGTCTTGGATGAGCAGCGTTATGCCATTACCTCCTAGGATCACGGCCATTCGATTGAAGGCATACCCGCTTGCGAACATATCCTCCTCAAGTACTTTCTATCATTTCCCGACTTCGCTGACGAGGCGCCTTGAACTATTTGCTACAGAGCACTGAGTCTCATCTATCGCATCAGCGGCAGTGCGTGCTTCACTTTACATTTCTCTGAAGTAATTGATCTGCTTGTTACGAACACATTCGCATACACAATGCTTCTGTTCGTACTTGAACACAACTTGCACATCATTTTGTCTGCTTGGCACGACTTTCAACATAACACTTTGCTCATCGGCACATGACTCTTGACATAGTATTCCATTCATTTGGCACCTGACTCATTTAGGCACACAACTTATTTGGGCGCATCGCACATTTTAGGCGAGCGACTTATTTTGAGCACACAACTCATTTTGGGCACATAGCTCATTACCTTTGCTCAATCTGAGCACCACGATTCCTCTTTCTGTACTTTGCTCATCTGGACCGCGATCCATAACAGTTTTGCTCAATCTGAACACCAGTTCATAACGCGATTTTGCTCAATCGAACACCGAGTTCATAGCCAGCGATTTTTGCTCCATCGAACCGATCCATAACACGATTTACGCTCAATCGAACACCGCAGTTCGCCGCGCATACTTTTAATTTTGCTCAATTTGACGCCACGGTTAAATAACGATTTTTGCTCAACTTTGAACAAAGCAGGTCCTGCCAAAAGCCGGTTTTTGCTCAATCTGAACACCTGCAGTTCATCGCGTAATTTTGCTCGATCCCGAACACACGATCCTCGCCATGATTTTACCGCTCCATCTGAACACCACGATCCATAACGCGGTTTTTGCTCCATCTGAACACCGCAGTTCCTGCTTGTGATTTTGCTCAATCGAACACCGATCCATGTCTCGGTTTTTGATCAATGCGAACACATAGTTCGCTCGCTTATGGTTTTGCTCAATCTGAACACCATGATTTAAACGCGGACTTTTCTTATACTGTCGGTTTCAGCTTGATCCATGCGCAGCGATTTTTTGCTTAATTTGAATTGACCACGGTCCATAAGCGGTTTTCTTTGAATACGGATTACCTTGGCAGTACATAACCTGCCACGAGTTTTTGCTCAATCGAACACCGCAGTTCATAATCGCGATTTTTACTCAATCCCGAACACCGCAGGATCGCCGTAATAGCGATTTTTGTTCAATCTGGACATGCGATCCATAGCGCAGATTTTGCTCATCTGGACACACCTTGATCCATATCGCGATTTTGCTCGAAAATCTAAACCGCCAGATCCATAACGCAGTTTTGCTAATCCGTTACGATTCCATATGAGTTTTTGCTCAATCTGGGCACAAAGTTCGCGCATTTTTTTGCTCAATGCGAACACAGTTCATAACGCCCGCGTCTGTTCTGCAATTTTTGCCTGTGACTCATTCGCAACGCTATTCAATCGAACACGAGTTCTGCGCGTCTGTTTTATTTTGCCTGGCAACAATTTCATAACCTGCTTTGCTTTCAATCGAACAGATTCGCAACATACCGCTGATTTGCAACTAATTACATCGTTCATTCTACGCAAGTATCCTCCCATTTCACCTGCGGGGTTATGGGGTACCGATTATTGTCGAGAGTGGTACATAGACTCCTAGATCTGAATTTGACATATTATGGATGAGGCGGGTGGCCGATTACGTATGGGGTTGTCCGTCATCTAGCGGCAGGACCCTCATAGGTGCACTAGTAGAAGATAGTGGGACACACCAACTCCTTTCATTTCTCGTCTCTTGGGAGTTGGCTGATGACCAAAAATCGACTTCTCATCTTGCGGAGCACGCCAGTGGCCCGGTCGATCCTGTAATCCTGCCTGGGTAAGTGGTGTGACTTGAGTTTTGCCTTTCGGAGGCGCCCACGATCGAGATCTCAGGCGGGGTTGGCCACCTGGTTCGCCCGGCAGTCTGAGGTCCTGCAGACTTGAGCCCATCAGCCAATCGCCGATTTTGGTATTCTGCCGGGGCAGCACGTTTCTCCAAGCGAAACACGG
The DNA here is from genome assembly GCA_025200525.1 of Camellia lanceoleosa. Taxonomy (NCBI): domain Eukaryota; kingdom Viridiplantae; phylum Streptophyta; class Magnoliopsida; order Ericales; family Theaceae; genus Camellia; species Camellia lanceoleosa. The sequence continues at coordinate 25,129,429 of CM045770.1, forward strand.
TTAAACTTTATCGCTAAGTTCTCGAAGCAAACCTATCCTGAGGTCTACTTGCTTTGATTGGAGGTGGCTTGTTGCCCTTTATTGCTACATGAAGCAACTCATGAGTGAATGCATAGTGGAAGCTACTGGCGAACTTCAGGCTATTCTGCCCTCTTGATTACATTTGGTTTCTGTTCACCACGCCACAATAATGCGCTCGATTATTCCATTTTGATTTTCATTATCCTAAAATTGCTGGCGTTACGTACTCGGCATTACGCACTCGGCATTCATTTTGGCGACCCGGCTTTGTCTTGCTGCAATTTGGGTTTATGCTTACTTCCAGAGCACTCGCTCGGCGAGGTTGAAACTTACTCTTGAATCTTTTACTTGTGGGATTTGAGGGTGGGGTGCAGATTGACCCCCGAGACTGCAGCATATCTCGTGATTGCTTTGACCTTTGTCTTAAGCATCAGTAAACAGAACTCCTCAGATTCTGTTTTGACTTTTGATTCATCTTGCATATTATGGCGTCTAATTGGTTTTATGCACTTACTATCTGGAGATTGGCGACTGTGGATGTGATGCCCAGAATCTCCTTGGTTTTGATTCCACAGGGCATGGGCCTGCCTCCGATATAGGGTTACATTTGAGGACCGGTAAATGAAACTGGTTTTCTTGAGATCGCTTCATATGTCAGACGATGAGGCAAATGTGATCGGGGTCCTACAGCAGCGTCACTCAGACGCCTGATCCTAAAACCTCACTCCTGGGAGGTCGAGGACCTTGGCCCCAGGTGTTGGCGTAGTTCTATTCACAGAGGAGGAATTCACCTCTAGCTATCGTCTGATGCTTGGTACATTTGTCGAGGGGGTATGGCTAGATGGATGCCTCGACTTCAAATCATTATGTTGGGTGGCGAGATCTTCGTGAAATTTGGCGGTATGTCGGACTTCTTACATGATTCCACTAGAGCCTCCGTTCTTTCGACCATCATCCGTAAATGACCTGACTCCACTTGCCACGATATGTTTTCTGATTTCATTTATCCTCTAGAGATATTTAGACATTCCATTCATTCATTAATGACTTGAACTTATGTCTGCGACCTCCGAGAGAATTATCTTTGAGGGTTACTGGGGTGGTGGCCTCACTCGAGGAAGCATGGTCTTCTTGCGGAGGAGAATCTTTGTCTTATTTGCTTAGAAGCATTCGATTACTTACTAATTTCCTTGTATTTATCGCCGCTTACGATGACATATTGAAGCTAAACATTTCACCATATTGATTCATTACAAGTATAGAGCACATCGACACATCACATCCACATACTTATATCTACATTACACAAACTCCATGCATCGTACTTGCATCGATATACATATTACAAGGCGATGTATTCAAGCACTTGCCCTTTTCAGATTCAACATAAATGACAGGCCATCCGAGGGCCTTCCTCGAAGCTTGTTGGGGAAGAAGAGGGAGCTCAAGCTTCCTTGTAGGAAGCGTGAAACATCTGTCGAGATCGATGGAAAGTAGTCAATGAGGGAGGAGGAAAGTCTGACTTATCTCGCATTCAGGGAGAGACATCACTGCCCAGGCATGGATGATGACTCTACGATTTGGATTCAATTGAGAGCGGAGGTGGCTGTAGGGGAGGATGCTGATTCCGGATAATTCAGATGTGGCACAATAACCTGAGAGGTACTTTCAGTGAAGAGGAACCGAAGAGGGCCTCTTGGTCTTGAGCTTGATAACTGATGTAGATGCTCCTTGCTTTATATTTTTCTTTTTACATGTAGTTGTAGCACATTGCTTGCAATACTTATTAGCGAGTTTATTTTCTTTAAAACTTGTACTCTTTTGTAAATGTTGTAAAAAGCTATGATTGGAATGAAAAACTTTTAGTTCAAAAAGTGTTGTACTTTACATTCCTAAGCATCGCATATATACTTTGCTACAAAAATGGAATTGAATGGAATTTGAACATCATGTATTACCAAGTTAGGGTAATAGACAGACACAACAAACTAAACAACCCAACTTACTAGAAACAAAAACCTTAGCATAGAGTTTTTCCAACTCGATAAACAGCGAGCAACCTTTCGATAAACCAAAAGAGCAATAACTTTCGATAGTCAAAAAGAGCAACAACTCGATAACCAAAACTTAGCAACAACTTCGAAAAGAAGGCGTTACATTTTAGGAACAAACAAAGTGACAAAATACATCCAAAAGCAGTAA